>JAWNNM010002434.1:600000-912628 GCA_035044965.1 Lordiphosa andalusiaca | reverse complement strand
CCATATCTTCCTCCAGACCAGGTAATCTTGGACTTCATCAACCAATACTGGCGACAGCTCTATGAGGCAATGTTACCCGAAACTTTGGCCACCTGGCAGCCTTTGATATTGAAATCGACCAATGACTTCTTTGCAGCTTTACCTTTTGATATGATTCTTAAAAAAAACTAAGTTCAAGACTTCTCACAAAACTATTTTAGTATATGTATATGAATTGTGGTTATTTTGTTGTGTGCTTTACTCAAGGTGTTAACATAGTTTGTAAATAAAACAAAATCAAAAATTATTTGAAATAGTCATTCCAAGATTTGAGATTGAGTTTTTATTTGTCAGTAAAATTCTTTAAGATCATAAATTGTTTTTCAAAATAAATTCGGTGATGAGTTTCTGTGTGTGACCAGGTCCGATAAGCAGTTTCCATTTGAAAAACGTATCTTTTTTTTTAGCACAAACGTTATAAAACTATATTGTTTACAATGTTTGGAGTAGAAATGAAATTAGCTTGCTAGACGATTTGTTATGATTTCCTCAGCAAGAACTTCTTGGTCAAAATACGATAGCTCTTGGCACAGCACCACAACCATAACCATTGTGCATATATGGTAAATCGATTTCATTAACATAATTAGTCATATTTAGTCTGTTTGTTCTGAAAAAGAAGACATCAAGCTGCCTTAGCTTTTGTCAAACCATTTATTAGTGTTTAGATTTGTATACTCTCTACCAAAGGTATACAGAGTATACGAAGCTTGTGCAATAGTATGTAATAGGCAGGGGGAAGCATGACCGCCCAAAAAATTGTACATATAAATTCTGATTCGATAAGAATCCTTAAGAATAAACATATTTTAGAGATGCTAAGAGAAATAGGATTGACATATATAGAACAAAAACTTCTTATATTCAAAAAATGTATTTTCCAGTATTTAGAAATTTTGCCCTAAAATGATTTTCTTTTCTATATTTAAAGAAAAATTGTTGTTTCCAGACAGTTTTTTCTTAAACTTAGAAAATACAACCCGAAAAAAGATTTTTTAAAGCTGATTTCACGTGCAAAAAGAAGCTGATTGTTGGCTATAAACGCATAACGTAGCTTTAAAAAATCATTTTTGGGGTTGTCTTTTCTAAGTTTAAGAAAAAACTGTCAAGAAACAATAAATTCTCTTTAAATATTAACGCAAAACGCACTCCTAGTGTAAATTGCTTACTAGAAAACAATTTCTATATCTTCGAAATTCGGTTTATTATACCCTTGCAGAGGGTATATTGAAATTGTCCTGATGTTTGTAACGCATAGAAGGAAGCATTTCCGACCACATAAAGCATATATTTTCTTGATCAGCATGACGAGCTGAGTCGATATAGCCATGTCCGTTTGACTGTCTTTCCGTCTGTTTCTATGCTATCTCCTACATCAGTTTTAAAGCTACAGCGACCAAACTTTGCACAAAGTCTTCTGTACAAATACGCTGTACATTTGACGGAACCGGCAGGATTGGATGACTATAACATATAGCTGCCATAGAAACGATCGGTCGAAGAACTAGTTCTAGCGAGAAAAACTTTTTTGTTTTTAAAGCAAACGTCTCCAAACTCAGTATTTATTTTTAATGCTTTTCCATGATTCCACCACGTTTGGTTGAAATCGGACATCTTTATATTATAGCTGCCATAGAAAACTGAGGTAAGAAAAATTGTCTTAGTAGGAAACATTTTTTTGTTTTTAATCTAAACCTCTTTAAAATAGGCCAATATTTATTTTTTGAGCTTTCACACAACTCTTCAAAGTTTTGTCAAAATCGTAATAATAGGTAATAGCTGCCATAGGAATGATCGGACGAGAAACTTGTTTAAGTGAACATTTTTTTTTGTTTTCCCAGCAAACGTCTCCATACTGTTTATTTCTTATTCTGCTATGCTTTCCCATGATTCCACTAAGTTTGGTCGAAATCGGGCATCTATATAGTATAGCTGTTATAGAAAAGTAGTCTTATTGAAAAAAAACTTGTTTGCTTTCAATGGATAAGTCCTTCAAATTAGTTAGAAAACGTGCTGCTGGGGTATACAAACACCGGAGTTAATTTTCCACAATTTTTATTTTATAAAGAGATCCAACGGATTTGTAAAGATCATATGAACCATAGTTAAGTTATAAGCAAGAGAAGGTTTTCTGCTGCTGTGCAGCATCTTAATTTATAGTGAGCATAGATTTTCGCTGGTACCGACTATATTGTAGTGAGGTTACACCGACTTTCTTACTTGTTATAGACTGATTCTCCTACGTCATGATAATTCAAGTTCGCATTCAACAATTCAAAACAACAAATTAATGTGTGACCCGCCTTAAAGGCGTGAGTTAAATTGTAATGACTTTGTAATTTTTCCGACTATCAAAAATTTATATTGCTAGGTCGAAAAGATCATAGTACTTAGGTGACATCTTATAAGTGGCAAAAATGCTTCTAAGAAGTGGAATAAAAGCAAGCAAAACTGCTTTCATTTGTATGGGTTATATTTACAAAATCAACCCTACTATTCTTAATGAAACAGTCATCTCGTAGTCCACGTCAATGTTAGATTGCTTGTCTACTCAAATCTATGTTAGCAACCTTATCACTAGACAGCGGATTTTGTATATTTTCAAACAGATTTTCATACTAGTAAACCAAAGTAAGTGTATACATTGCGTATATGATGTGCTGAATCTTTACATTAATAAAATATCTAAAAATCTAGCATCAATTCGAAGACTGCTTAAATAATTATTAAATAAATTAAAGCGTCAGCAAAAGACAAAATTAAGTACACATTTGTCCTAGTCTACTAGGATTAAAATCGGTTTGAGTGTACGCAAAATCCGCTGTCTTCTTATCACATAACGCTTGGTATATCATATTGTTATAGATATAGTTATAGGATAGCTAAGTTTATATCTGGCCCGGCAATTCTAAACTTTATTATTATAATCAAATCATCGACTTTTGAGCAGCAAAATCGCTGTCAATTTATACTAAGCTGAAATAACTCTGTGTAATTACAAGACAATAAAAAGAACGAAAACAATAATTTTAAATTACATGCTGTCATTAGATACCTATTTGCCTTTCAACATTAATTCAACAATTAGAATAAAGTTCAACTTTACGCTCATTAATTGTAAGTTTAAAGTGAGTAGTTAGGGAATTTTTAGACGCATTTGCATCACAACGAGAGTCACGACCACTTCCACCTGGCAATGACAATATTAAATTCCAGGGCAACTCTAATTTAAGTACAACCGACTTAAGATTCATTGTGCATTCATTGTTAAGCCAATGTTAACTTAGCGTAGGCAAAAAGCAAAGCTATTCAAAGCCAAGTCAAAGAGAAGTAAAGAATATTCAAAATCCTCCTAGCATAGGCAAAGGGCAAAGCTAATCAAAGCCAAGTTAAAGATAACTAAAAAGAACATTCAAAATCCACTTGTAAAGCGGTGGTATGAGCGTTCACTAAAATACTTTTTTCTACAAAACTTATAAACATTTTTCTATAAAAACTAACTTTACTTTGCTAGGATTTGAACTAGGGTCCTCGGGAGATTGAAAACTTAGCGACACTGCGTTCTTAAGAAGCGCGCCACGGACTACACTTGTAAAGCCTTTAGCATGGAAAAAGCCTAGAGGCGCAGACAATAGACCATGTAGAATGTGGGGGTAGTGAGTTCGAGTCCCTCTGATGGCATATACCTATTTATTAACATAGATTTTTTGAAACCTTTGACCTCATTTTTGCCCAATTGGCCCTGCTTTTAGTAAGGGGTGAAGGTAGTTAGCGACAGATACTGATAGGTAATTTTGCGATTTTGTAATATTTTAATAATCCTTTGTCTAAAGGTTGGCTGTTTAAAAACCATAGTTCCCCCTACGCTTAACTGGGGTATGACAAAATGCAAAACTGACTGCAACACATTTATTAAGAGCGTTAAGATCGATATGTCTTTAATTTTTCAATTTCCGGTACTTAAACATGCCCACTATTTGCGAAACTATAGAGACATATTCTGTTCGTTACCAAGAACGATTATTTTCCCATACTATTCTGGCAAGGCCCCAACGACGGCGCAGACTAAAGTGAAAGTCTACCCAGCTGATTTGTGGATAGTTGGCAGCGCATCACAGGGTCTTTTAATCAAAAATGTATATAAAATGTAAAATCAATGCCTCCATTTATGGTATTTTCCATGGTATTTATTCCATGGTATTTTTTTAGTCTCCTTTTTCGGCCTTGCTCCATTGGTGTCCTTAGTAGTTTCCTTGCATGGTTCTGCGACCGGAGTGACTTTACTGTAAACTTGTAGTACTTATCTCCATAACTTGTAATTTATGCTAAATTGACATAACTGGGCCGCTTATATGCGTCTTGGAAGTGTCTTCTATCGAGAAACACTTACCAACTGCAAAACGTGGCGATTATAAAGTCATTTCTGTTGAAAACTTGTTTTTGTTGATCGGAGGGCATATTGTGGGTACCCTCTGGGATGTACAGTGTTGGTCCCAGGACGTTTCCTTGAAGATTACTAGAGCTGATTGGCTTTGTATCTAATACTTATACATCTTGGATATTTGCAAAGGTCCGACTTGTCGGTAAGTTTTTAAAAAGCAGTTAAAATTTCGGCCTGTTTCACATAATGGAACACAACATACTATACTATACTCTTTTGCATCGAGTCCTTCCAGTATGAGGTATATAACTCTATTAAACTGCTTTGGGGTTCCATGCCTCCTTTAAAATCCAAATTGGAAGGTTGGAATTGCTTTTCGATCCTGTCGTGCTGTAAAACTCTGCGAAGCATACATCATTCAAAAAGTTTGATCTTATAGGTCTGCAAGGCTAAGGGACAGTTTGGGAGTACCTGGCTTGTGGATGGATCATTATGATCTGAACTTTTTTCCAAAATATTTACTATTGTTATTTTTGGTCATTGTGTTCGTTGCACACCACAATCCAATATTTTTTGGACAGTAGGAGTTTACTTTGCAATTTAATAGATATTTTCCATATTTGCATGCATCAACATATTAAGCACAACACCAAAATAGGAAATTAAGCAACTTCAGAGAAGATTGAAAGTCCACCCACTTGCTAGTTGCAAAAAAGGGTTAAATGCAACTACCTTATGTACCTACTAAGGTATATTATGTATTACATACAATACCAATCATAAGATTTGCTTAATAATCATTTTGTCGCAAAGTTTTTTGGTCCTTCGTCTACCCAAATTATCTTTTCCTGTAGGTTAAATGATATCAAAGATAAATAGATATAATAACTATAAATCTTTGATGATATGTAACCTTCAATTCGGCTTAGACCTAAATCACAGCTAAATCAGCTCTGAAATGGAAGGATTTTGGCATTTAAACATCTCCTGGAAAGAAAAGGACAGACTTTCCAGTTGATTTTAAAACAGTCAGAATGACATTCAATTTTCGTAAGGCAACAACAAAGTAAGTACAAGTTATTGAAGTTTCCCTGTAGATTGATTGTGATTGTAAAAATTTTCCAAAGAATTGGATATCATTTGCATAATTGGTAAACTACAATTGCTGACAATATCTAAAGTGACTAAACAAGTTCTCTTCAAGCTTCATTGAATCCGCTCTTCTATTTTATTTATAACATTTTCACCTTCGTTTGTTTAGAGATCTTTGAAGTTTCTTACTTACGGTCTAGTCAGGTCTTATAGTTCAAGCAGAAGCCAAAGTTCGCATTAGTCATCTTCAGGCTTCAACTGGCAAGCCCTTCACATCTCCCCAATTAAGTGGCTGGTCATAAAATTAATACTTTGGCAATGATAAAATTTAATTCTTGATAATTATAAAATGTTTCTATTGCAAGTCATTTAATGTCTCGTATGGTTTTCTAATCATTTTTCCATTTGAATAATATGCCACATTATAAATCAGAGACAGAGCCGGTTTTTCGCTCAGTCAAAGTCGAACTGTCTGCCGGTACTGTTTTTCTAACACTCACTAACTCTAGTGCAAGCAACTAAGGCAAAAAAAAAAAAACTGTGCTAATTTCAGAATAAAATAGCACGTTGCAGCGCTCGAACAATTCAGTTTGCAGGCGATTGCTGTGACAATAAGTTAAAGGAGAGCTATAGCTAAAATCGCCAGAATGAATTGTATTATTGGCATGTTGTGCCTGCTGGCTTGGAGAATCACGGCAGCGCCATCGGAAACCAAATATTTAACAGGTGCGTAGTTAATTTTGTATTTTTTTTTTTTTGAAATAAATAGTATTTTTCATATTTTATTTTGCAGCCTCCGATTTGCCCAAATGCTCACCCGAAGATGAGCAGGTGGGGGAATGTATAAAAAATATCATCAACACCATGATTCCTCGCCTCAAGAATGGCAATCCGGAGCTAAAAATTGCCCCCTACGAACCATTTGTGATCAATCGCACGAGTTTCCGATATGAAAGTGGACAAGTAAAGGGTCGCATTAGTATACGAAATGCAAAAATCTACGGCTTTGGGTCGCACATAGTCAAAGACGTTGGCTTGAAGGTCAATGGCGATAAAGTCAAATTGCGCCTCGTTTCGTATTTGCCCAAGATGAACATTTTGGGTAGCTACAAGGCGGACATGCAGGTGAATCAATTGCAACTGAAACCCAAAGGCGAATTCAATGTGACGTTGTGTAAGTTGTGAAGGAATTTAATTTAACAAATTAAATGAGCTGACACTTTGTAGTCGACGTGGAGACCACCACACAAACGGAGGGTGAACTCTATAAGAAGGATGGTCATCAGTTTTTCCGCTTAACTGACATCGATACAAATCCAACTGTGGGTGATTTGACCATTAAGGCGAATGGAATTTTTCCGGATCCCGAATTAGGTAAGTTTAGAATCTAAACGGATTCAGCTTAGATCATAATCAGATCAGTTTTAGCATAAGTTGCTTCACACACAACTTTAAACGTTCTTTAGTTGGAAAAACTAGTTTCTATCATTTTACTCGCTTCTTCAAGATTTGCATTAATCTATTATTCAAAGTTGCATAAAGTCGCATGAGTGTTCCATTAAGCTGCCATAACAGAAATCGTTTTGCAAGTCAATTTATTATTTATTGGCCCGGCAACCAAAGGCCCCAGGCCATACAAAAAATTCAGTTTAGACTCATTAGAGTGCTCCTTTCCACGGAAATCTTTAGTAAAAGGCGAAAGATTTATTCGACAACTGAAAAGAAGCCAGAGTGATTTAAGAACAGCCAAAACAAGGCACTCCTTGCCAAATCTACCTTAATTGGTTGGGAATTATAATGTGAAGGGAAGTAAAATTCAACTGACCATATCTTCCTCCAGACCAGGTAATCTTGGACTTCATCAACCAATACTGGCGACAGCTCTATGAGGCAATGTTACCCGAAACTTTGGCCACCTGGCAGCCTTTGATATTGAAATCGACCAATGACTTCTTTGCAGCTTTACCTTTTGATATGATTCTTAAAAAAAACTAAGTTCAAGACTTCTCACAAAACTATTTTAGTATATGTATATGAATTGTGGTTATTTTGTTGTGTGCTTTACTCAAGGTGTTAACATAGTTTGTAAATAAAACAAAATCAAAAATTATTTGAAATAGTCATTCCAAGATTTGAGATTGAGTTTTTATTTGTCAGTAAAATTCTTTAAGATCATAAATTGTTTTTCAAAATAAATTCGGTGATGAGTTTCTGTGTGTGACCAGGTCCGATAAGCAGTTTCCATTTGAAAAACGTATCTTTTTTTTTAGCACAAACGTTATAAAACTATATTGTTTACAATGTTTGGAGTAGAAATGAAATTAGCTTGCTAGACGATTTGTTATGATTTCCTCAGCAAGAACTTCTTGGTCAAAATACGATAGCTCTTGGCACAGCACCACAACCATAACCATTGTGCATATATGGTAAATCGATTTCATTAACATAATTAGTCATATTTAGTCTGTTTGTTCTGAAAAAGAAGACATCAAGCTGCCTTAGCTTTTGTCAAACCATTTATTAGTGTTTAGATTTGTATACTCTCTACCAAAGGTATACAGAGTATACGAAGCTTGTGCAATAGTATGTAATAGGCAGGGGGAAGCATGACCGCCCAAAAAATTGTACATATAAATTCTGATTCGATAAGAATCCTTAAGAATAAACATATTTTAGAGATGCTAAGAGAAATAGGATTGACATATATAGAACAAAAACTTCTTATATTCAAAAAATGTATTTTCCAGTATTTAGAAATTTTGCCCTAAAATGATTTTCTTTTCTATATTTAAAGAAAAATTGTTGTTTCCAGACAGTTTTTTCTTAAACTTAGAAAATACAACCCGAAAAAAGATTTTTTAAAGCTGATTTCACGTGCAAAAAGAAGCTGATTGTTGGCTATAAACGCATAACGTAGCTTTAAAAAATCATTTTTGGGGTTGTCTTTTCTAAGTTTAAGAAAAAACTGTCAAGAAACAATAAATTCTCTTTAAATATTAACGCAAAACGCACTCCTAGTGTAAATTGCTTACTAGAAAACAATTTCTATATCTTCGAAATTCGGTTTATTATACCCTTGCAGAGGGTATATTGAAATTGTCCTGATGTTTGTAACGCATAGAAGGAAGCATTTCCGACCACATAAAGCATATATTTTCTTGATCAGCATGACGAGCTGAGTCGATATAGCCATGTCCGTTTGACTGTCTTTCCGTCTGTTTCTATGCTATCTCCTACATCAGTTTTAAAGCTACAGCGACCAAACTTTGCACAAAGTCTTCTGTACAAATACGCTGTACATTTGACGGAACCGGCAGGATTGGATGACTATAACATATAGCTGCCATAGAAACGATCGGTCGAAGAACTAGTTCTAGCGAGAAAAACTTTTTTGTTTTTAAAGCAAACGTCTCCAAACTCAGTATTTATTTTTAATGCTTTTCCATGATTCCACCACGTTTGGTTGAAATCGGACATCTTTATATTATAGCTGCCATAGAAAACTGAGGTAAGAAAAATTGTCTTAGTAGGAAACATTTTTTTGTTTTTAATCTAAACCTCTTTAAAATAGGCCAATATTTATTTTTTGAGCTTTCACACAACTCTTCAAAGTTTTGTCAAAATCGTAATAATAGGTAATAGCTGCCATAGGAATGATCGGACGAGAAACTTGTTTAAGTGAACATTTTTTTTTGTTTTCCCAGCAAACGTCTCCATACTGTTTATTTCTTATTCTGCTATGCTTTCCCATGATTCCACTAAGTTTGGTCGAAATCGGGCATCTATATAGTATAGCTGTTATAGAAAAGTAGTCTTATTGAAAAAAAACTTGTTTGCTTTCAATGGATAAGTCCTTCAAATTAGTTAGAAAACGTGCTGCTGGGGTATACAAACACCGGAGTTAATTTTCCACAATTTTTATTTTATAAAGAGATCCAACGGATTTGTAAAGATCATATGAACCATAGTTAAGTTATAAGCAAGAGAAGGTTTTCTGCTGCTGTGCAGCATCTTAATTTATAGTGAGCATAGATTTTCGCTGGTACCGACTATATTGTAGTGAGGTTACACCGACTTTCTTACTTGTTATAGACTGATTCTCCTACGTCATGATAATTCAAGTTCGCATTCAACAATTCAAAACAACAAATTAATGTGTGACCCGCCTTAAAGGCGTGAGTTAAATTGTAATGACTTTGTAATTTTTCCGACTATCAAAAATTTATATTGCTAGGTCGAAAAGATCATAGTACTTAGGTGACATCTTATAAGTGGCAAAAATGCTTCTAAGAAGTGGAATAAAAGCAAGCAAAACTGCTTTCATTTGTATGGGTTATATTTACAAAATCAACCCTACTATTCTTAATGAAACAGTCATCTCGTAGTCCACGTCAATGTTAGATTGCTTGTCTACTCAAATCTATGTTAGCAACCTTATCACTAGACAGCGGATTTTGTATATTTTCAAACAGATTTTCATACTAGTAAACCAAAGTAAGTGTATACATTGCGTATATGATGTGCTGAATCTTTACATTAATAAAATATCTAAAAATCTAGCATCAATTCGAAGACTGCTTAAATAATTATTAAATAAATTAAAGCGTCAGCAAAAGACAAAATTAAGTACACATTTGTCCTAGTCTACTAGGATTAAAATCGGTTTGAGTGTACGCAAAATCCGCTGTCTTCTTATCACATAACGCTTGGTATATCATATTGTTATAGATATAGTTATAGGATAGCTAAGTTTATATCTGGCCCGGCAATTCTAAACTTTATTATTATAATCAAATCATCGACTTTTGAGCAGCAAAATCGCTGTCAATTTATACTAAGCTGAAATAACTCTGTGTAATTACAAGACAATAAAAAGAACGAAAACAATAATTTTAAATTACATGCTGTCATTAGATACCTATTTGCCTTTCAACATTAATTCAACAATTAGAATAAAGTTCAACTTTACGCTCATTAATTGTAAGTTTAAAGTGAGTAGTTAGGGAATTTTTAGACGCATTTGCATCACAACGAGAGTCACGACCACTTCCACCTGGCAATGACAATATTAAATTCCAGGGCAACTCTAATTTAAGTACAACCGACTTAAGATTCATTGTGCATTCATTGTTAAGCCAATGTTAACTTAGCGTAGGCAAAAAGCAAAGCTATTCAAAGCCAAGTCAAAGAGAAGTAAAGAATATTCAAAATCCTCCTAGCATAGGCAAAGGGCAAAGCTAATCAAAGCCAAGTTAAAGATAACTAAAAAGAACATTCAAAATCCACTTGTAAAGCGGTGGTATGAGCGTTCACTAAAATACTTTTTTCTACAAAACTTATAAACATTTTTCTATAAAAACTAACTTTACTTTGCTAGGATTTGAACTAGGGTCCTCGGGAGATTGAAAACTTAGCGACACTGCGTTCTTAAGAAGCGCGCCACGGACTACACTTGTAAAGCCTTTAGCATGGAAAAAGCCTAGAGGCGCAGACAATAGACCATGTAGAATGTGGGGGTAGTGAGTTCGAGTCCCTCTGATGGCATATACCTATTTATTAACATAGATTTTTTGAAACCTTTGACCTCATTTTTGCCCAATTGGCCCTGCTTTTAGTAAGGGGTGAAGGTAGTTAGCGACAGATACTGATAGGTAATTTTGCGATTTTGTAATATTTTAATAATCCTTTGTCTAAAGGTTGGCTGTTTAAAAACCATAGTTCCCCCTACGCTTAACTGGGGTATGACAAAATGCAAAACTGACTGCAACACATTTATTAAGAGCGTTAAGATCGATATGTCTTTAATTTTTCAATTTCCGGTACTTAAACATGCCCACTATTTGCGAAACTATAGAGACATATTCTGTTCGTTACCAAGAACGATTATTTTCCCATACTATTCTGGCAAGGCCCCAACGACGGCGCAGACTAAAGTGAAAGTCTACCCAGCTGATTTGTGGATAGTTGGCAGCGCATCACAGGGTCTTTTAATCAAAAATGTATATAAAATGTAAAATCAATGCCTCCATTTATGGTATTTTCCATGGTATTTATTCCATGGTATTTTTTTAGTCTCCTTTTTCGGCCTTGCTCCATTGGTGTCCTTAGTAGTTTCCTTGCATGGTTCTGCGACCGGAGTGACTTTACTGTAAACTTGTAGTACTTATCTCCATAACTTGTAATTTATGCTAAATTGACATAACTGGGCCGCTTATATGCGTCTTGGAAGTGTCTTCTATCGAGAAACACTTACCAACTGCAAAACGTGGCGATTATAAAGTCATTTCTGTTGAAAACTTGTTTTTGTTGATCGGAGGGCATATTGTGGGTACCCTCTGGGATGTACAGTGTTGGTCCCAGGACGTTTCCTTGAAGATTACTAGAGCTGATTGGCTTTGTATCTAATACTTATACATCTTGGATATTTGCAAAGGTCCGACTTGTCGGTAAGTTTTTAAAAAGCAGTTAAAATTTCGGCCTGTTTCACATAATGGAACACAACATACTATACTATACTCTTTTGCATCGAGTCCTTCCAGTATGAGGTATATAACTCTATTAAACTGCTTTGGGGTTCCATGCCTCCTTTAAAATCCAAATTGGAAGGTTGGAATTGCTTTTCGATCCTGTCGTGCTGTAAAACTCTGCGAAGCATACATCATTCAAAAAGTTTGATCTTATAGGTCTGCAAGGCTAAGGGACAGTTTGGGAGTACCTGGCTTGTGGATGGATCATTATGATCTGAACTTTTTTCCAAAATATTTACTATTGTTATTTTTGGTCATTGTGTTCGTTGCACACCACAATCCAATATTTTTTGGACAGTAGGAGTTTACTTTGCAATTTAATAGATATTTTCCATATTTGCATGCATCAACATATTAAGCACAACACCAAAATAGGAAATTAAGCAACTTCAGAGAAGATTGAAAGTCCACCCACTTGCTAGTTGCAAAAAAGGGTTAAATGCAACTACCTTATGTACCTACTAAGGTATATTATGTATTACATACAATACCAATCATAAGATTTGCTTAATAATCATTTTGTCGCAAAGTTTTTTGGTCCTTCGTCTACCCAAATTATCTTTTCCTGTAGGTTAAATGATATCAAAGATAAATAGATATAATAACTATAAATCTTTGATGATATGTAACCTTCAATTCGGCTTAGACCTAAATCACAGCTAAATCAGCTCTGAAATGGAAGGATTTTGGCATTTAAACATCTCCTGGAAAGAAAAGGACAGACTTTCCAGTTGATTTTAAAACAGTCAGAATGACATTCAATTTTCG
The DNA here is from genome assembly GCA_035044965.1 of Lordiphosa andalusiaca. Lineage (NCBI taxonomy): Eukaryota > Metazoa > Arthropoda > Insecta > Diptera > Drosophilidae > Lordiphosa > Lordiphosa andalusiaca. Next base: position 899,821 of record JAWNNM010002434.1, on the reverse strand, counting down.
TAAGGCAACAACAAAGTAAGTACAAGTTATTGAAGTTTCCCTGTAGATTGATTGTGATTGTAAAAATTTTCCAAAGAATTGGATATCATTTGCATAATTGGTAAACTACAATTGCTGACAATATCTAAAGTGACTAAACAAGTTCTCTTCAAGCTTCATTGAATCCGCTCTTCTATTTTATTTATAACATTTTCACCTTCGTTTGTTTAGAGATCTTTGAAGTTTCTTACTTACGGTCTAGTCAGGTCTTATAGTTCAAGCAGAAGCCAAAGTTCGCATTAGTCATCTTCAGGCTTCAACTGGCAAGCCCTTCACATCTCCCCAATTAAGTGGCTGGTCATAAAATTAATACTTTGGCAATGATAAAATTTAATTCTTGATAATTATAAAATGTTTCTATTGCAAGTCATTTAATGTCTCGTATGGTTTTCTAATCATTTTTCCATTTGAATAATATGCCACATTATAAATCAGAGACAGAGCCGGTTTTTCGCTCAGTCAAAGTCGAACTGTCTGCCGGTACTGTTTTTCTAACACTCACTAACTCTAGTGCAAGCAACTAAGGCAAAAAAAAAAAAACTGTGCTAATTTCAGAATAAAATAGCACGTTGCAGCGCTCGAACAATTCAGTTTGCAGGCGATTGCTGTGACAATAAGTTAAAGGAGAGCTATAGCTAAAATCGCCAGAATGAATTGTATTATTGGCATGTTGTGCCTGCTGGCTTGGAGAATCACGGCAGCGCCATCGGAAACCAAATATTTAACAGGTGCGTAGTTAATTTTGTATTTTTTTTTTTTTGAAATAAATAGTATTTTTCATATTTTATTTTGCAGCCTCCGATTTGCCCAAATGCTCACCCGAAGATGAGCAGGTGGGGGAATGTATAAAAAATATCATCAACACCATGATTCCTCGCCTCAAGAATGGCAATCCGGAGCTAAAAATTGCCCCCTACGAACCATTTGTGATCAATCGCACGAGTTTCCGATATGAAAGTGGACAAGTAAAGGGTCGCATTAGTATACGAAATGCAAAAATCTACGGCTTTGGGTCGCACATAGTCAAAGACGTTGGCTTGAAGGTCAATGGCGATAAAGTCAAATTGCGCCTCGTTTCGTATTTGCCCAAGATGAACATTTTGGGTAGCTACAAGGCGGACATGCAGGTGAATCAATTGCAACTGAAACCCAAAGGCGAATTCAATGTGACGTTGTGTAAGTTGTGAAGGAATTTAATTTAACAAATTAAATGAGCTGACACTTTGTAGTCGACGTGGAGACCACCACACAAACGGAGGGTGAACTCTATAAGAAGGATGGTCATCAGTTTTTCCGCTTAACTGACATCGATACAAATCCAACTGTGGGTGATTTGACCATTAAGGCGAATGGAATTTTTCCGGATCCCGAATTAGGTAAGTTTAGAATCTAAACGGATTCAGCTTAGATCATAATCAGATCAGTTTTAGCATAAGTTGCTTCACACACAACTTTAAACGTTCTTTAGTTGGAAAAACTAGTTTCTATCATTTTACTCGCTTCTTCAAGATTTGCATTAATCTATTATTCAAAGTTGCATAAAGTCGCATGAGTGTTCCATTAAGCTGCCATAACAGAAATCGTTTTGCAAGTCAATTTATTATTTATTGGCCCGGCAACCAAAGGCCCCAGGCCATACAAAAAATTCAGTTTAGACTCATTAGAGTGCTCCTTTCCACGGAAATCTTTAGTAAAAGGCGAAAGATTTATTCGACAACTGAAAAGAAGCCAGAGTGATTTAAGAACAGCCAAAACAAGGCACTCCTTGCCAAATCTACCTTAATTGGTTGGGAATTATAATGTGAAGGGAAGTAAAATTCAACTGAGGTAGACAACAGCTACCCTTAAAGAACGTTCCTTTACCTGAAGCATTGCTGAAAGGGATGCTACCTGAATTGCTGGCAGAGTTCAAAGTAGAGGAGCGCATGGAATTTTAACGAGGCCCAAGCAGGCAAATGCGTGAAAAGGATTTTCAGAGGACCAACTCTTTATTGCTTATCAAAATAACTAACATATTTAAATAGGTTTGCTGGAGATTCATCCCCTGCATTAATATACTGTATGCATTTTGCTTTTTCTATAATCGCTTCCCATGTTTGCCTTTCATCTACAGATTTCTTATTTAAAGTTAGGTAAATATTCAAGATACTACTAACTTTCAAATCTGGCCCCGTTTTGGTACGCAAGAAACAATTAAGACTGTAGCTGACTTAAATCAAAGGCATTTAGCAAAGTAGAATCTACTCATTTGGATAAAAAACAATTGAAACGAGAAAGCAAAGCTTACGTCGGCCAGTCAGAGGGACGGACAAGAATATATGTATATACGTTATGTGAACGGAGATGATACCTTCTGTATATTCCAAGATTCTGGGTAAAATTATAGTACACTTTATTATACCCTTGCAGAGGGTATTATAATTCTGCTCAGAAGTTTTCAACTCATGGAATTATTCATTTCCGACCAATTAACTATATATATTCTTGATCAGGGTGATGAGCTGAGCTGATTGAGTTTTGTCCGTTCGTCTGTCTGTCTGTTTCTACGCAAACTAGTCTCTTAGTTTTAAAGCAATCGAGCTGAAACTTCGAACGCTACTAATATGTCGGAACCGGCCGAATCGAAGTATATCTCATAGCTCCCCGAGGAACAATCGGTCGGAAAACTAGTTTTATTAAGAAATACATTTTTCTTTTCAATGGAAACGTCTCTTGTATTCATAGGTTTTGTGTGCTTTTTTATAATTCTGTCAAGTTTGATAAAAATCGGATAATTTTATGTTATAGCTCCCGTCCAAAAGATAGGTCTGATAAACAGTCTCAGTAAGAAAAACTTTTTGGTGTTTAATGCTAGCATCCCGAATCTTTCTATTTGTTTGGTTCACATGCTCTCACATAATTCGACAAATGTTTGTCCAAATTGGATGACTTTATCATATAGCTCCCATACGAACGATCGGTCGGTTAAAATATACCTTAATATCTTGGCCAATAGGCGAAGCTATATATGTCCAAATTTACTTTTTTTGAAGCTTATGTCCCATTCAGGTCGAAACTTTATCTCTTAGCATCTCTGAGATGCATTTATTTATACAGACGGATGGACGGACAGGCTGACTCGTCTGTTGATGCTTGTAATTGTAGAGTCCTAGATGCTTCCTTTTCGCAGTTACATACATTTGCACAAGCTTAATATATCCTGCGTATGAACTAAGGTTTGGTTGAAGGTTTTGTTTTTAGACTTTGCCGTTATAAAATATGAGTAAGTTCATATTTAAAGCAAATGGACCACCATCTTTCGCCCATAGAAAGTAGCTACATTCTTATTTTCTTCTCCTCGCACATGCTGAAAGAAGCAAGCTCTGGGATCCTTTTCCGAGAACCAAGAACAACCGAGTTTTGTTTTATATAATTCGGATAGATTTACCTTACCACAAGGAAGAATCATGAGAAGGCTTGTATAAAACTTTTTATACTCTGTACCGTAGGTACATAGAGTATTATAAGTTTGTGCAAAAGTATGTAACATCCAGAAGGAAGCATCTCCGACCCCATAAAGTATATATATTCTTGATCAGCATCAACAGCCGAGTCGATATAGCCATGTCCGTCCGTCCGTCTGTCTGTCCGTATGAACGCACAGATCTCAGAGATGGTAAGAGATAGAGGCTTGACATGTATGGGAGATATGCTTCTTATGTCTGCAGGCAGATCAAGTTTATTTTCAATTTTGGCCACGCCCCCTGCCGCCCCCGCAATTTAGAAAAAACGTCATATCTCCCACAGTTTTGAAGATAGATGGCTTGTTCCTTCTGAACATATTTAGTTATTAGGATAACTTATCGATCCGCCAAAGGAATGAAGAAGATCGGATGAACGGTTTTCGAGTTATGATCAAAAGACAGATTTTCTTGGTACAGAGTATGTTATAGTCGGGCTTGACCGACTTTCTTTCTTGTCTATATGTAGTTTTGAGGCATCGCCGTACTCGAATACTTACCCTACTATGTCGAAGTGAAGTGTTATAGCAATGTCAATGTAGTAGAACCATGCGATTTTTTTTTGAAAAAGGTTCACAGTCCCCTTTATGATTTGGCTAGGCATGCAGTTAGTTTAAGTGATATACAACCAGATCTTATTTGACCTCAAGTTTTAAGAAAGATAACTAACAAAGTTATTTTGTTTTTAGAGTAGGGCAGATATTGTGTTAAAAACCACAAAATTAAGAGACTTATTATGGCGAGGGGTACTTTGAGAAAGTCTCTCATAGCCTAACGAATTAATAAAAGTTGGTTACTTAAAAGTTGATAAAAGTTTAGCTTTTAAATTACTAACATATATATTCCTGTGGAGTTTCAATTGATCTTTGTGTTGTAACTTACAATTTCTCTCTAGTCCTAATATTTACAAAGCAACAATTGCCAGCCAAAATGCATATATTTTTATTTTACTTCCACTCAACACACAGTTATACAATTTTGTAATATTTTTCATTGTTTGTGTATTGCTCGATAGTCACAATTGAACCAAATATTTGTAGTATCTTATATACTAGGTTTATGCTGCAAAAAATTATGGTCTTATGCTAGCACTATGTTGTTCAACCATTATCTAATTTGAATGAGAATTGACCGACAGTTTTGGCAGTGTCAATCCTAGTCTTCACTGTATAATCATACAGATTGTCTGACTAGTTATAGGTGTATAAAATATATAGTGATCGATATATTATAAATTCAACATACTTTGAGGGGCAAAAATCATGATTTTTATATTTAAGCATATTCTTAGGCAAGACCTTCAAATCTGACGTAGAGTCCAGGCTCCTAGACAATATATATCAAATTTATGAAAAAATATATTAAATTAATGCCAAGTCATCGATTAAACTGTTGCATTCTTCATATGACCTTGCGATAAATTAATAATAGTCCTTTAATAAATTAATTCGGTTCAAAATCGAAATCGTAAAATTGAATGTTCTTGCAAACAATGACTTAACCATTTTAAGAATACAGCAAATTATGCCTAATAATCTTTGATTTAAATTAAATATCTTTATTTTGTAATTTCAGACCAAATTGCCTTGGATGTGGCCAATCAGTACTGGCGCGATATATATGGAATTATGCTGCCAGAGACACGACAATATTGGCAACCCCTCATGCTGCGCATGCTGAATGAGGCTTTGGAACTGGTTCCTATCGAACAGTTTATTAAGGAGTAGAGAGCAATTGTTGTTGTACATTTATAAAAGCTTTAACAACGTATCTTTTTTTAATAGTAAATAAATTTATGGAATTGTATTATCAGCAATTAAGCGATAATGAGATTTATTCTAGGCGCCCTTTCTGTGTGGGCAATTAGCTGGAAAAACTAGTTTAATCAAATATTTTATGACGTTTTTTGAGTCATGCTCCAGTTTAGCATTTAATTGTTATGTGCGGTGCGTAAATTTTTCGAAATGACGCCCCTGGGCTAGCTGACCTTGAACAATCTTGATTGACCAGAGGCATAGTATAAATTATGCAAAAGTCAGAAATTTATGTGCTATATTTATTAATCAGGTGGTGCTGCAATACTGGGCCAATCCGTCTTATTTGAAATATCAGTTTAATTCTTGTTGCTCTCAGATTGGCCGGTGATGAAAATCTGGTTTTTGCAAGGAAATTACTGTTCATTTTGAAAAAAAAAGGATATTAAAATTCGTCTTAAGAAGTAATTACGATGATTCGTGAAATTCGAAAACAAATTCCTCATCGTACATTTTGCATAAAGCAACAGAATATAACCAAATAAATCGCGAGTAATTTACGGCCGAATAGAAAGATAAATCAAAAACTAAGAAGGATGCCATTCATATTGGCGCTTTATTAAAGTAAAACGTCAAACTTCTTAACCAACAGGCCGAGAAGCGATAACATTTTCAAGGCAATATTTTGCCTCTCCATTAACGAGTCACCTAAGCCAGTTGGGAATTGTAAATCAAACATGGCATTTTTCTACCGTACATTTTTATTGCCTACTTCTGGGTGTTCCGATGTCGGAGTATTTTATTTGAAATTCCCAAGTGCTTAAGGCAGCACCAGCATAGAGGCTGCCAATTTGCAGTGGTTAATCACTCTGGCTTTATTTCAGTTGTCGAATAAATCTTTCGCCTTTTACTAAAGATTTCCGTGGAAAGGAGCACTCGAATGAGTCTAAACTGAAGTTTTTTGGCAGAGCCTGGCAGCCATGGTTGCCGGGCCAATTTTAGAATGCATTATAGAAAAACAGAAGATACACATTCTATGCACGCAGCTTGCGTTTATTTGTCAATTGTCGACGCAAGTGTCCCAATTGCTCAATAGCTCGATGGGGTAGGCTGCCGAAGCGCAGCGTCCGGTTCCGTACGTTGTCTGGTTCGAATCCCCGTAGCGCCGTAGTTTTTTTTTATTTTAATTCTTTTTATTGAATTATTTATTCTACTTTTATTTTATATAATTATTCTCTGGATGTTTCTGGATGTTTCCATTAAAAACAAAAAAGTTTTTCTCACTAGAACTAGTTTTTCGACCAATCTTTCCTATGGCAGCTATATGTTATAGTCATCCGATGCGCCTGGTTCCGACAAATGTGCAGCGTATTTGTACCAAAAGGCTTCGAGAAAAGTTTGGTCGCGCAAGCTTTAAAACTGACAGAGGAGATATCATAGAAACAGACGGACAAGGCTAAATTAACTCATCTCGTCATGCTGATCAAGAATAGATATACTTTATGTGGTCGGAAATGCTTTCTTCTATGCGTTACAAACATCTGGACAATTTCAATATACCCTTTGCAAGGGTATAAAAAGTCTTTTTTCGGATTCTCCTTTGTAAGTTAAAGCAAAAACTGTCTAAAAACTTCTTTAAAATAAGAAAAAATGAAAATCTATAATTTTGACTATTTGTATGTCAAGAAATGTTTAAACGCTGGAAAATTTTTACATTTTTCACTTATTATGCAAAAATTATGGGTATTTTGGATAGTGCCTACAACTAGAATACTTAAGAAAGTAACCATATCCATCTGGTTTTAACATTATTTTTATAGCATTAAAGTTTATTTTGAAAACTACTTGAAAGTTTTCACATAATATATTAGAGATATTTAAATTCTAAAACCAGATTCGGATTCAGTGTAGAAAACATTTCTTAAATAAGTAAATAATTGTTTATTCGATTTCCAGTACAGAGATATGGTTGCATGCAATAGCGCCCGATGACATAACATCCGCAGGCGTTATGACGCACTCAGTCTTTAATGTATTTTTCGTAGGTATGTTATGAGCTACCGCAAAATCACAATCCTTCTAATATCATTCATTTTGTAGGATGATATTGACGTCCAATTGTATGCTGGGTTGGCCGCAGTAGCATTCGATTTATTTAAAATATCCAAAATTAGAACCATATAAGAAACAAATGTTATCAGGATGGTCATCAGGATCAAGTATGTCTTCTGGTCTAAATTAATATACACATATATTTAAGGTGTATGAAACAGACAAAAAAGCAGACTTGTTCTTGAAGAACAAGAAATGATTAATAATGTGATTTCTTAACTTAGTTCTTGGTTACGCAATTCATAATAACAAATGGGAAGTTCCATTGAATCTATACAATTTATGTGTGTAAGCAAATGCCCAAATGGTTGTCATAAATAACATGATTTTATTATGGTAAACACTTGGTTCAACATAAAGTGATGTAATTCTCCTCCTGGCTTAACTCCTAAAGCCGTGAACGGCGCTAAGTACGCCATAAATCAATTTATTTATATTGCATTTGTATTTATATATTCTTTGTGTTTGGCATACTAAATTAAAGTTGTGGGCACGAGTGTCGTCTGCCGCAACACTGGCCGAGCATTTTAAACACATAATTTCTAACAATTTGAACAGAAATTTTGTTGTAGCAACTCTACGAATTGTAGAATGCTTGCCAAAAGGAATTTAATTGCATTTACTCAAGAGGAAGTACGTAGTCAAAGTTCTTTTCATTTTGCCACACAGTCACTTGGCGGACACGTCACGTTTGCAGACAGCCTTGAAATTTAAAATCAAAAAACTAAAAAAAAATAAACGCCTTAAAACTTGACAAGTGCATGAATTATTTTTATGTGGCTTCTGAGCTGAAAACTCAATATGTAAAAGATTTATATATGTATGTATGGTATATGACCTACATTTTACATAAGCAACTTAAATAAGTTGAAAAGTCAACGCACCCTGGGTTTTAGACCTTAAGCGAGCAGTGGCTGTCAAACTGCAGACTGGAATGATAAATGTGTCAAGTTAGTTTGATGGTTTCCTGTTTGACAGATGCACAGACAGATTTGTGGGTGCAACGAATTGAATAACATATGTGAGTAAATCGTGTAGGTATGCTGGAATTTCTAGAGCTGAGCTTAATTGAACTATTTTGAAAGTAAATTATACTTTATAAGCTTGTTTTTATTTCCATATTATTTTAAATATTAATAAAAATGATAAAAAGGGGATCATTAATAAGTGTAAATGTTTGTAACAGAATGAAGAAAATATTTTTGAAAACATTTCTCTTAAAAATATTAAGCCCTCTGTGGCTGAAAAGTCAAATACCTATAAGGTACAAATAGGTATAGGTTGTTAGGATGTTTTTGGTTATCAAAACCAACAACATCCTATAAGGTATTTATATTCTGCCAAGAGTGGATGGACAATTAAGAGGAAGATAGTCGGAAGAAAAGAAGCAAAAAATTATAAAGGGTAGGGATAAAGTAATAAGCAAGTAGCTTACACTAGAAGAAGTAGTAAAGATAGAAAGAAGTAAACACGATTGAAGGAATATATGCAAGATTTATAGAGCAAGCAATAAAGGGAGTATACAGAGTAATTAGCCACCAAGGTTCAGTATGTTTCATCAATTCAAATGACGATGGGCAGGCAGTGGCTTTGTAGCTTTAAGCAAGAAAGAAAGTCGGTGAAGCAGGTCTATAACATACTCTATACCTTTCAAAGTTTTCATTTACCACACAAAGTGTTAAGGTGTGTTAAGTGCCGCCCATCGCTCTTCCAGACAGTGCTGTCCATCTTACATGTGTGTTTTCCCCATACCTCTACTATCGCTCATCCGATCTTCATTATTAATTGGGCGAATCGATAAATAATACTAAATACTAAATATGTCCAGAAGGAAGGAACCTTTTATCTATATAAGTGTGCAAGATTTGACGTTTTTATTAAATTGCGGGGGCGTGGGAAAAATTGAACATAAACTTGGTCTGCCTGCAAGTATAAGAAGGTTCTTTCCCATACACGTCAAACCTTTATCTCTTACCATCTCTGAGATCTGTGCATTAATACGGACATACAGAAATTAAATGGACTCGGCTGTTTATGCTGATCAAGAATATATATACTTTATGGTGTCAGAGATGTTTCTTTCTGACTTTTACATACTTTAGCAAAACCTTTTTATCTCTATCTGTGTACATTTGGTATTCGGAAAGGTATACATAATTTTGGTATGAAGTTTTATTACTTAATAATAAAAAACTTAATCTTAAACTTATCTTCATTATAAATAATCATATCTGACTTTACCATATAACTTAAATTAATGATTTTCTTAAATTAAACGTTTTATATACGTCAACTTGTATATTAATATTTATTGTTATTCAGTTTAATTAATATTCAATGGTCTTTTAATGATAATCATTAATACTGAGAACCTTGTAGAAATGGTAGGGAATTAATCAATTATTTTAGGTGGGATGGAATAATTTTGCACTTATTGTTCGTCTTTCTTGGCCTGAAAGAAAATCCACAGCCGTTGCACGGTCTCGGCCGCTTCAGCACTTCTGCCGTCTACAAATGCCGACAATTCTTGATCAAGAATTGGATATTGGATTGTGGTTGCGAATCAATGCTGACCACTATAAAACTGGTATATTTCTTTCATTAAGGAACTTGGTGGTCAGCTTTGAGCTATTTATTGGCCCATTATCCTGGTATATGTTCCAATCAGCGCCATATAAATGATTGCCAAATTCTACCAACTTGTTGGCCAGTATCTCCACATCCATTTGGACGTTCAGTCAAATCGATTTGAAGCTCATCGGACTAAGTTCTTTATAGAAAAATTCAGTTTATACCATACCTCCCGGAAGACCACGCTTATAACAGATGTGTATATCTTGTTGCATATCTTGAAAATATTTCTAGCAACTGTCATGTCAACTAGTCCTTGTAACAAAATTGGTATTTATACGAGCTTTTACAAGGGAAGGTAAAAGCATTGGCTTAGGTGGATTTTGAAGGAAACTTTCGAATTCCGAGTCGGTTATCGTAAAAACATAAATTTTTCTTATTTAATAATCACAATTTTATTTGAATAAAATTGTTAAATAACGTCTGTGGCCAATGAATAAGTTCGTCTCATTTTCTCGAAATGTATCCACTTGGGATTCTATCGGTTTCAACTGCTGAGGCAATCCCTATTTTTCTCTTACCTGATCTAGTAACCGTTGATTTGCTTGTTAACTTCCATATAACCTTATTAAGTTTCAGCTCTTTATGCAAACGTTTAAACGAAAGCCGAATCAGAGTTCGGAACAGGGCTGTATTTGTATTTTATAACGATTTTTTCTTTAAGAAATTTCTCAATTCAAATCAAACCTTGCTCATACTTTGAAATGATCTATCCACCAGACAGTTTTTACACAACAATACAACTAAAATGTGTTCTAACGCTCTTTAAATCATCCCCTCGTTTCAATTTTTAGAAAAATTCCGGCAATTATGCCTTTTAAAACCATCAGTCGAGCAGTAGCAATGAATGAAATGTAGAAATCATTTATAATTCTTGATATCGAAATACTGGAGGAAGCGCTTATATTCTCCAACTACTTTCTCAGAAATATAGTATTGTTTTCTATAACCGAAGTCAGAGCAAAAATTTATATAATTCTTTTACTGACCGATGAGTTACGTCGATACCGATATGCATCGTCGCAGCCTTTAATCGGTATGGTTTATAAAAAAGCCATGATTAATTAGAAATAAATATGCAAATTCAATTACATACGAAAGAATAGGACACTCTTTTCCTAGGCCACCATGTCTTTATAAAAAAGTCAGAGTTTGAATGAAAAATTAGTTATTAAATTTGTTCCTAAAATTTAAATGATTTATTCTAAGTAAATCATATTCACAAAATAAATAAACAAATTTATATATATTCAAGTAAATGTGAATAAAATTTAAAAAATTAATTTGAATTGGATTTATAAAAAAAACACAATTGCACTGACTTAATTGATCAGTCCCCCCTCATTATTTATTTGCCAGTGCTGCTCAAACTGTGCACAAGTTCTCTCTGTCAATCAACAATTCAATATAAAAAAAAAGCTTCAGCCACAAAAGCTTTTAGCTCGGCTCATAGGCCGGTGCCGCACTCTTCAACTTCTTCGGCTGAATTTTTTCGTTTATTTTTTTTTTTCAGTTTTTGGAAAACTTTTGAACAAAACACAGGCTGCCAGAAAACTATAAATAAACGTGAACTGTATACAGCTCTGCTCATTTCAAGATTTGCAAGCAACGCGTCAACAAAACACTTTTTGTTTGCAGTTTCATTTCGCAGAAGTTTGGCAACTGTCTGTGTGCAATTTAAGCAACAATTGCAGTTAACCGAGAAACAATTCGTGTAGAAATAAGCCGGTTTGAAAATTTCGCAAAAGAAAAAAATACGAAAATAAAATTTCGGTCGGCTTGTTTGTATTGGTGTGTTTAATCAAGCAACACAAGAAAAGTAATCAATTAAAACAAGTTTACTTTTGGCCAATTGTGCAAAATAAAAAGCACTTAAAAACTGTCAAAAAAAAAAAACAAAAAATCAAACTTCACAAAAATGCAGTTGCTTTACATTTTGTTGCTGGCACTCGGAAGTGCCTCAGCGGCCAGCGTGTTCAGCAGCGATCCTATGTCGCAGCAGCAGCAGCCGTCGGATTATGTGGTGGTCTCCACACCAAACTCAAATCCACCACCCCTCAGCCTTGTGAACGGTGATGGCGATCTGGTTGTTATTTCGCCTGGTGCGCCAATTGATTTTGGCGGTTTGCAGTTTGATGCAGGTAAACGATTTTCATTGGTTATGCAACTCGAAACAAGAACTTGATATTCAAAAAAACGAAAATGAAAAATGTTGAGAGCTGGCAAAAGCGACCAAAAACAAAAAAAAAACCTGAAACAAGTTTGTTGCCTAAGTCTTTTGTTTGCCAAACGGCAATTGGAAATTGTAATTGAAAATGTTGTTGTGTGTGGCATTCAAATGCAGCTTACGTGAACATTTGGTAGTTGTAAGTAGTTGACATTACGGGAGCAGGAAAAGAAAATTCTTCTGATTAAAACACAACAAAGTTGAGTGGTGTAAAATATTAATCTAAATATTCAAGGCTCCTCGAATGTTTGGAGCGTGTCCAAAGCTTAAGGACTGTTTCATGGACTGCTTTTTAGAAGCAATGAACTGATAGTTTTTTTTTCATGGTAAAAGTAATGAACATTACTCTACGTAAAAGTAATCCTAACAATTAATCAGATTTCGGTTGGGGCTTTTGGTGTTTCTTAATTGGTTTTTTTGCATCAATGTTGAGCTTTTATTGTCATTTTTTTTTGTGTGCAAATTTGACAAAATACATTAGTTTTAGATTTAAGATTTTAAACAAATCAATTTCGCAATTTCTTGTATTGGGTTTTCCGAACTATACTTAGCTAGGCACAACTCATGAACAGGAACTAGGATATGAAGAATAAAGGAGCTGCGCACTCGACCCAACTTCAGTTGCCGATTTTGTTTTTATTACAGAACCTTTTTGTATTTTTATAAATAGAATTGTTAAACAGGTTAAACAAAAATTGCAACCACTGTGGAATACAATAAGTTGGTGCATTGATATATATAAGCAACTTTTCACAATAGCTTGGGATTGTAAGCAGCTGAAAAACCCCAGGCTTGTAGGCGGTCTTAAATGTAAAAGTTTAAATGGCTCAGCTTCTTCCTGTTTGGCCCAATAAATTTACAAAAAACCTCTGAGCGATTTCGGTCGGTGTTATTAATGGCCCGCACTCGCTTCTGTCTTGTGCGAGTTGAGCTAAATTCTCAACAGATTCAGATTAAAATTGACACACAGATAGTTGATTACTGCTGCTTAAACATTTATATAATATAAGTGGTCAAAAAATCGCAAATCCAAAAGATTTCTTGAGTTTTTATTCAAGCGCTTGATGTTCAGATAACAATGCAAGCGATGATAAATGGAAAATGTAGATTGAAAGGTCATAAATATGGCGAAATTTGTAAATATTTGATTTAAACTTAGATTATTATGACCTGGCAAATTTGGAAGGTGTTTTTCCGTTCGACTTTGGGACACCATATCATTCAAGGGTATAGAAACTTCCGCCCTGTGAAAGTTGGCTTCGCCATTTCGATTTGTGTTTAAAACACTTAAGACAAACACTTAAGGCCAAGGCACTCCGGGTACCTCCAAGTACCTGATGCATATAATTACAAATACCTAAAAAATCGCTTTAATTACAAGAAATTTTACAAATATAACTTAAAAAAATAAGCGAGATAACCAGCTTTGACTCTTTCGAATGAAAAAAATAATTCAAGTTAAATTTAAAAGGCTATAAGATATCTATAATTTGTTGTATTCCATTGAAATATCAACATCTTTTCTTTAGCTAAGTCACTAGGGAATGATTATCCAACGTCAAAATTGGAGGTCCGTTTAAAGGATAAATCTATGGAAAGTTTGTTAGCAAAGTTAATGAATGGTGCACATTCCGTCAAGATCAGAATACCCAAAAACTCGGCATAAAGTCAGCTTTTTCATGAATTTATAACTGAAAATCAGATTTATTTTAAAGTTTTGCATTCACAAGAAAAAGTGAAAGTCAAGTAAATTTCAAGTTCATCGGTTAAGTTTAGGATTGCCTTAAAAGTCAGCTGGTTGAGTGCACTCCTGATTTATTGAAAATTATTAACAAATATTAATTGACTCTGTGCTGTGACGTAGATAGGGCGGCCTAGGGGGTTCAACCTTCAACCCATTAAGTTCAGAAATCGAAATACCAGGGAATAAAGTCACAGATAAGCAGATAAGCAAAAGTACAAATAACAAAACTTGGCTTTCCGTTTTAAAATAAACATAATTTAATAAATGAGAAACCAATAAAATTAAAATGAAAGTGATATTGTGTGGTTTGCTGACGAATAAAATAAACGTAGTACATAACTTCTAAAGGCGCGGTGATACCAAAAATATGTACATGTAGTAAAATAAAGAGCACATTGGTCTATTAAAAAGTTAATATTGTGCGTTTTTTTCAATTGCCAGGTTTATTTCTGGTATAAGTAAATTTTCTCAAAAAAATTCACATTTTTCATATTTAAATCAATGTTATGGTATCTTAGTAGTTAAATATAAACTTTGGGTTTGGATTTTCGTATTCTATGCTTACTTTGGAACAAATGTAATTGCAATTGCGTAATACAGGACCCAAAAATTTGAACAAACATCGTACAATTCACGTTTATGCAAATTTCTCATAAACCTGACAGGCTGGGGCAAAACGGACAATTGATTTGAATTCCACAGGTACAACAACGGCCTGAAGGAACGAACTACATTTAAATCTCTACACCTTTGGGAAGAATTCGACAGATACAACAAAACGCACAATATAATTAAAACGGAATATACAACAAATATTTGGCTTACCATTACGAATATTTTCCATATTTCCTCGAAAATATTTTGAGAAAAACCATAGAAATGATACAAATTTTAGTTAAAAGACATGATAAGCAGAATTTTCAGCCAAAGTATGAGTCATTCTGACCATAGTGCGGTGGGATATTGAACTATGTACCATAAATTTTATGGTCAAATTAAAAATGATTGCCTATTAGCATATTTAGGTGTTGCACCTCAACTTGGTAATAAAGTAATTTTTGGAGAAGTTAAAATTAATTTATAACTGTGGTAAAAATATTTTCAATATTTCATGAAAAAATTGGTTTTATTTCGATGGTATTTGTTGTTGTTGGATAAATAATCTTTCAAGTTGATGTCAAAACTCCAATTGAATATCACAAGCAGATAAAATGAAATCAAAAAGACAACAAGAATGGCAGTGCAGTTGAAAGACAATCTTTTGGTTTTGAAGCGAACCGGTTCGGCTTACTACGAATCGAACCTTGAACCGAATCTCTTTAGAAATTAAAGCTGATCCCGATCCCGTTCCGAACCCAAAATTTCGGTTCGGTTTAACAAAACTGACACAAAAATTTGACCTCTCATCTGTTATTTGGTGCGACTGGCTCCTAAAATGGGCAGGAGAATGGATACAAAAATCTGGCAAAACGATTTAATTTGATTATAAAATTAATATTCATAACAGTCTCTGTTTTTAAAGCTCCTTGACCCTAAAGCTTTTTGAATAATTCTCAAATGCAAGAGTCTAACATTATTTTGGTAATACTTTTTCTATTTAAACCACGAAATGGAATTTCACTAAGCTGTAAATTATATTTTGAATATTTCCATATTTTCTACTAACCAATTCCGATGCAAATACCACTCGGTTTCCATACAATTTGGGGCAGTTTTTAGGTCGAATGCTGACAAAAATTAGTAAAGTTGTATAAAGCAAGGACTGAACCAAGGTTCGAACCAAAACCTTCTCCCAAAAACCTCGAACCTTAAATTTCCGAACCTTAACCATTCATTAATTTGGGTTCGAACCAGTAGAGATTCGAATATTTTTTTGGTATGCAGCGCTGATAAGAACAGCAAATTAGTTTACGCACTCTCAAAATACTACACAGAAACAAAAAAACCTGAAATCAATTCGAAACGGGATTGAAAGCAGGGTAGTGCCGGAACAGGATTAAAGTGAACCTGTTTTTTGGGAATACAAAAAAAAGTGTAAGGCAAATCAATCTTTTCTCGGATCGATTCGAGAGTATCCGGGATTACCCTGTTTTCAATCCCGTTTCGGATTGATTTCTTTTTTCAGTGTGCAAAGAAAGAAATTGTATATCACTTATCATAATTTAATTTCACATATCATAATTAAGGGCCCATTGTCTTAATTTATCTGCTGTAACATTTGTTACACCTTAAGGTACATTAAGGGAAAAGAGTCTGTAAATAAATAAATTAAATTGAATGAAAATGTTGGCCAAATTCAATACAATATCACATTGCATGTTATTGAACAAGTAAGTTCGATGTTTTTTGCTATTTATTTATTATTCAGCTACTTCCTAATGCTTAAGTAAACATCAACTTGAAAAACGTTAAATAAATATGCTTTGTTAAATGTATCCAAGAAACAATTGAAAACTGTAACATATGCAGTTCGACATTCATTCATTGATAGATACATAGCACCTTTTTACTGCAGCCATCTACATTAAATTTGTTAATTCGGTTCGTAGAACTAACAAAATGATGATAACATAACAATTAAAGTTGTAGAAAATGGCAAAGCCGACTGATAACAAGCAGTCCATTAAGCAGAATACTTAATCGGATTGTTTAAGTTATGGATAACACGTTCAAAGTTGTTTACAAAATATTTTGGAAATCATTGACGTCATGGGTAAATGTTGTTCCCTACTGGCTTTACTGTTCACCTTTGTTCTGAACACTTTCCACACCTCCACTTCTCTAAACAAACATAAACTAATTAATTATGACCACTTCATCAACTCATTTTTATTCAGATCACCACCCAAAAGCCTCATGCGTTGCCTACAAAACAAACCATTACGCTGACTCATGGCAAAATCTTTGAAAAACAACAACAAGAAACAGTATTACACGAAATGAATACGCTGGCAACCTTCAAGTCTGGTTCATGAATCGTTTTACTTTTAATGGGATTTTGGAGAACTGAAACTTCAGGCGTAACTGTGGATAATGAAATTGCAATAGAAATTAGCAAGTCTATTTGCACTAAAAAAAAAAAACAACCATATTTTATTTGTTCAACTTTTAACACTTGAAAACTCAAAAAAAAAAAGTCACCGCCTCTGCCACTTGAACTTGACACACATAGTCGATTTTTTGAGTGTGGTAAAAGTTATAAAATTTCAGCATTGAAAGTGAGTTGAGGCGTTGGTGTGTGTGTGTGTGAGTGTTTATGCAGTGACTCTACAACTGTGCAAACAAAAATTCTCAGGTGATGTGGTGTTGGGCAAGCTGTCCGATAATAAATGCAGAATAAACATTAAAATATTGCCAATTGCTTTAATTTAATCAACCACAAAGTTGCCAGTGTTTGTGTGTGTGTGTGTGTGGTGTTTGTGCTCTTGCGAAAAATGTTCGAGGCATAAATTCCAAAACCGGCTGCTGCGAAAAGCTTCCCAAACTGACCTACATCAATGCGCATGCGTCGATGCTGGGCTTTCGGCCAGGTTAAAGCTGCTGCAATTGTTACTTGTCTCTAATTGCGCAAAGCGAAAAAAGGCGAGCAACAATTTATTGACATTTACATGGGCAAACAAAAGACTTGGGCCACAAACTTGGCACCTCTTACAGTTGACATTTGAGCCAAATGTGTTGACGGCATAATTTTCGGCTGTGGTTTGTTTTTATCTTGTTTCTCTTTTCGCTTCACCTTTGACATTGAACTTGTCATCGAAACGATGGGCAGTCAAGCGCGTAATATCCCACGAAAGCCCAAAACAAAATGTATTTAATATGAGTACTCAGGTATTTAAGTCGTCAAGGAAATATACCAAAAAGATGAAAATGTTTAGCTTAATTAGCCATTTTAGACAAATTTTGGTTGACTTTTGGGTAATTTTGCGCTATAAAACTAAGAAGTATTAAAAATAATTGCAAACTTGAATGTCATGAGTAGACACACTCGATGGCGTGTCTGGGAACGTTTAGTATTTTGGTATTGTGTTTTCAATTTTTTTGTGGGACACTTAGAATCAAGAAATGACATTTTTATTGTGGAGATTGAATTGTTTAGATATTAAATAAAGGGGTTATATTTCAAGGTCGGATGGGAGGAACTTCTGTTTAATTGAAATAACAATTCCTTTACGCATGAATCACACACAGTACTTTTAGGGCGTGACTCACGATTTAAGGACGCCTCACTTACGATTAAAATGCATGTTCACAAACATTATTTTACCAAAATACAACGCAGTTATAACAATCTGCTCTTTTGTTGCTGGAATGTGTGCTGTTAACCCTTAAAAATTAGATGATGAAAGTCCAATTTTACATGGTGCTTGTTAAATGCACCGGTGTCACAACAACCCTTTTGTGCCAGGAACATGGCAAGACTTCTTCGCACGATATAGAACATTCGCTACACTTAATAAAAATGTAAAGCAGATTTGTTGCGATTGGCAAACGATATCAAAATGTTCAAGCTACACAGAGAAAAAAGTAAAACATATTCTGCTAATTTTTTAGTTTTGATACTAAATAATTAAAAATTATAATAATTCATGATGTTCACTTCACTCAGGGAAGACGTAAGGATCACGAATGTCCTCGCACGAAACTCTGTGGTGACACTATGCAATTCACGTCCCGGGTGCTCCTTAAGTAGAAACAATATTTATATTCATCTCCACCCAGACTCTTTAATAGTCCTCCAAGGTACTCAAGAAAATATGGGCATTTCCATTCTGTCGAACGCGGCCGTCGTACACATTAAAAGAACAAAAACAAGCAAACTAAAACGCATTTTTAATTCGTTCTTTACTTCATATTAAAGGTCTTCGCTAGCACTTTAATTATTGCTAAAAGAGAATAGCAAGTGAAGTCGAGTTACCAAAATATACACAAAACTAGAAGCGATTCGAACGCGACAAAAACAGAAGTGATTGTCGTGCCTATCTATATAAAGACAAAGTTTAGCGAATCCTGAGGCCCCAACAAAGCTCAAATTGATTTAATATCTTATCAATGAATTGCTCTTTCAAATGTATTTTGTTTGATTTGGAAATCTTCTGTATTTTTTTTTTCATTAAATATTGATCTGTGTCGCTACGTGACATGTCGAACGCGACATTTTTTCCATCAATATATTTATATGGTTTCTGATTACTGCAACGCAAAAACTTACAGTTAATTGCAATTACATAGTTTGATATAGCCTCTTATCCAACATTTTTTAACCCTTCGGACCCTGAGAACTGTTTAAGATATCAAAAGTCAATGAAATCCATGGGCAATTTTTGAAGAAAAAACTTCCCATAAAAGTATAAAAATGACAAAAACTGTGTTTGCACAAATTTGCGTTCGAAAATCTCGAAACGGGCTATGAGAAAATTTGCTACTGGCTTAATTTAGTTTAATTTAATTGTTTTCCTGGGAAAATGTGACAAATTATAGTGTTTTTAACTACTTTAAATTTTTTCGTGTCGGTGGACTTTTTTGCGGAAATTTTTTTTTTAGTATTTTTTTAATATAACAAGAAAAAGGATTTACGGAACTCAATTGGCTTACCAATTTTTAGAGGTTTACAATGACTGAAGTAAGAACATTATACCAGCTGGCTGGAAAACGTACTATTACTAGTACGACAGTTTTTATTCAACTTAGGGTGAGGCAAGTAGTCGGCCTTTTGGTAGCCTTCCTGTCTCTATAATTGCAGGTGTGGTGGTTGAACGTAGAGCAAACTGGTAGAATGCCGAGGTCTTTGTAGACGGTGGTGTTTCGCACGTACCAGGAAGCATCGAATATTTTGTGTAAGATCTGATTTTGCCTTGTCTTGACCGTTTTAATGGAGTTGTCACAAGCAGTACCAGATACCCCATGCAGAGACAGATACCCCAGCTTCACTTCGCGATATTAATTGACTTGATTATTAATATCTTTGCGCTTAGTAAGAGCCTTAATCTCGCTCAAATCACCCTCTTGAATTTGTTAGCCTTGGCATAAGTGACAGCTGCAGCTTGCTGAATGTGATCAGGCCAAGTAAATCTTCTTTCCACGAACCAGGTGATTGAGTGCTTATATGGTATGACTGAGTCATTCGGCTTAAGCCTCAGAGTGTTGCCTATCTTTTTTGTAAAGGTGCACTGCTTTCTTTCGTCCGGATTGACAGCAATGTTCCAACGGGATGCCTAAGCTCCAAAGCCTTCCAAAATGGCTGGCGATAGGCGATAGGAAGGCTTTGTCATCAGCATAAGTGTCTATAAGTGTGTTTTGGTCTTCTGAAACCGGCAAGTTCGCGGTGTACACGGTGTACAGAACTGGGACAAGTACGCTTCCTGGGAATACTTCAGCTCCAACGCGGCATATACTGGAGAACTCGTCCCTCAGCTGGACCATGAAGATGCTTTCTTTGAGAAAGAAGTGCAGCAAAACAAACTGTTAAGCTGGGAGAAGAGACTTTAGATTAAGAAGCAGGCCGCCCTGTGTACTTATTCTGCGTCTCCATGGACACTGCGGAACCCAAAATGGTGTTCTGATCTAAGAATCAACCTGGTTATCAAAACAATTAACTTCTACGCCAAAACATCCACACGTTCAGTAGAGAAATGTTTCACTTTTATGAAAATAAAAGAATAAACTCGTGTGATTTTTAGTGCCAGCTTGTTAAGTTATGGTTTGTATAGAAATCCAAGCGATAATCTTAACTTCAAAAATTCGCACTTTTTATTAAAGTTGAGGAATCAAATCAGCTTTGATTTGACCAAAGATTTATATATATTAAAGATGACGCATGTGGAACAAATCGAAAATTGGTGGCCAATATCAGCTAGCAGGAATAGTCGGTTATTCTTTGACATGCATCATCTATAGTATCTTCAAATCTTTGGTAAAACACTTACTGCGTTATGTCAAAGATATATAAATATTTATAGATGACGCATGAGGACCAAATCAGAAATTAGAAGCCAAGGTTAGCTACCAGTAATACTCGTTTTTGGTATCACATGCGTCATCTATAACATATATAAATCTTCTTTACGACTATTTTATTAATAGAAGAATTGGTGGCTATTCTCAATAAATTCAAAAAATTCAGGTTATGTTCAATATATTTCAAAGCTCCGAGAATTTTTTGGTCCAGTTTGATTTAGGCGCTAAGCTAGGTTAGTGTATCTCTGATGGCTTGTACTGATTGTGAAGATGATTTGATAAGTCTGCCCAACGGGGTTGATAATCCACAAGTGGTCTTATATTGCCAGAGTAATTCTGTATTGAATATTGCGGATAAAGTGGGTTTTGGGGAATTCTTCTTATTTCTAGGAAGAAAAAATACCATAATTGTGTTTTAATATTCTTCCACTTGCCACAGTTTGTTCAATTTATGTAGACTCCTTGGGCTTACTTACCAATTACTCAAAACTCAGACAACTGTGGGTAAAATTTCATGTTAAGTCTAGCAATACTATGAATAAATTTCATCGTTTAAACATTTAAATTAAACTTAATGCAAATATTGCAGAAACTAATTCCGTTTTAGAGAAAAAGTGCAATATTTTTCTATAATTTTACAATTATTCCAAACAATTACTTTGGTCAAGCTTCTTCTATTTTTTTTTTTTACAACTGAAACCTTGACAGCAGCGCGTCATTGTCATTTGTCACCCTGACACAAACCCAATTTGAATGTCAAGTAGAAAAACCATAACTGAACAGTCACTCTCAAACTGTAGGTACATGAACTTTACCTCGCTTGGTTGCCCTTTTCCCTCCAAAAAATCGGTGTCAAGTCAAGGCGTTATAAAGCAATGTGGCGCATGCCTCAATGAACTTAATGGCTTAACCAACATGTGAACTAATCTCTCGACTTACTTTCGCCACAGTTACACCATTGACTCAGCAGGCTGAGGTGCTGCCCTGTAGCCTCAGCTCGCCGGAGCTAAGTGAATGCATACGTGGATTGATTCAAACATTTGCACCAAAATTGAAGAACCAGGGTGTGCCGGAGTACAACATGGGCTCGATTGATCCGTATTTCTACAAGAGGGGTATCTTCCGTTATACCAATGATGGCATACAAGGTGGATTGCTGATCAAGAATATGGAAATCTATGGCATAAGTGGTCTTAAGGTAAACACGGTAAACGCTAATTTCACGGATAGTGGATTTGTCATCAAGTTGGGTGTGGAGCTGCCACAGCTGAAGGCGGGCGGTCATTTTAAGGCGGATGTGAAGTTTGGAGGTCTGCGACTGGTGCCCAAGGGACCTTTTAACATAACCATAGGTGGGTTGGGACTATCTCCTAAGTACTTAAATTACAATAACTAACAATTTCTTTATATTCACATACTAGACAATGTCAAGGCCACCATTTTGACCGATGGACACATCGTACAGCTGCCCAGCGGTCAGCGCCAACTCAGTTTACATCGCCTGAATGCCAATGTTAGCATTGGAAATGCTAAAGTCTTGGCAAATGGTATTTTCTCCGATCGCAATCTGAGTAAGTTTGTTGCCAATTTTCATAAGAACAAAAATATTCAAACTAATCTATTTTTAATTTGTCTGCAGATGCCATGATTCTCAATCTGGTGAATGAAAATCTTCCCGAGATCACTCGAGTGGGCATACCCGCCACTCGTGAACAATGGGCACCGATTTTAGTATCACACATCAATGATTTCTTTGCACAGGTTCCTATAGAGAAATTCCTGACTCAATGAGCATAAATTGATTGAGGAAAACAAAAGCATTGTAGTTTGTAGTTTTAGTTGTAGCTTAATGTTTACAATATAAAAATTAATTTAAACGCTGCTTCCAAATAACTTTTTATGCTGCAAAAGATTTGGCAACAATTAAGAGAGAGTTTTAACAGAACGGAAAACCGATTTATATTTATTTATGTCAACGATTCGAAATAAAAACCAATATTGCCTACATTTCTTAAAATTTATTTATGACATCATCTCAAAAGAATGCTCCGGTTTTTTTATATTTCCCAAAAGTATGCCACATAAAGTAATTTTGCGTTTCAAACCGGACGTCGAATGCTTAGCCTACTTTGGTGCAGGTTTTTGTTAGAGTATATGGTTTCGCTTTATATTTAGATAAAATTACAGAAAATACAAAATTTATTTAAAAACATTTCATATTAGCTGTAACGTTTCTTAGCAAGCTGCAAATCAATGGCCATATTCAGCAGCAAACATCAAAAATCATTTGCTAGGAAATTATTAGTAAGAAATAGTATGCGAGAAAGTCATCGTGTTGATTTCAAATGACAGTTTGAGTTTTTGTGTATTTTTTATCTATTCCTAATCACAAAAATTAGCAATCAGATTGCACATTACAATAGATTAATACAATAATCACACTAGATCCATCGATTTGTGCTGTTGAACAAGGACAATATGAATAGAATAACATTGAAAAAATACTCAAATTTAAATAAATTCTAAAATTTGTAAAGCGTCTAACAATTCGTGGATTCGAACCACATTTGGTAAGGTTCAGCAGGTTCATTTCAAGTTGAATACCTTCTGAATCAGTAAAATATCCAGTACAATATTACCAATAATATATAATAGACATATCAGGCTCATTGCTTAATTTACTCTGAAATAGTATTCAAAGTTAAATTTAAATATTAGATATTAGCATTCTTTAAGTCTGCCATCAGGAGAAGTATATGCGTTCGAACAGATTCTGATTCGAAGTTAATAACTCAAATAAGAACTTGCAAGCGTATAACAACAACCACAACCCATTTGTATGCTTGCGGAGGAATTTTCTTTAAGTAAATAAAATCATTTTAATCTAAAATATTAAAAGACATACATTTTCATCCAGATGCATTTGAAGGCATTTTAACATCTTAAAATTTTACCAAGTTTTTTTCCTTCCATTAAACGAAATATTAGGCCAAGTTATTTCTTTTTAAATTTTTTTAAAACTTTTTAATCGGTACAAAACCAGAACAATTATAAGAGTTAAAATGAAGGAAAATTCTGGAAAATCGTTAAAAGCGATTACCAAGATTACCGACAGATTATTTTCATGCTGATCTTCGTATTCAACGAGACAAATTACTTCAAAAAAAGTTGATTTGTCAAATTGCGGAAAGATCGTCTCCCATTTTGTGTAGTAGTAGTATATAATAACATACCTTTCAGTTACCGAAAAACATAGAACGAATAACTTAAAAGCGAATGCTCTTAAAAAAACATTTATTCGTTCTTAAATTTTCAAGAATGGAAGTGGAAGTGGAAGTGGAACTCACTCCCAGATGGAAGAGTGGTGTGTGGGGAAGCTATCGAGGCCAGAGCGCAATCGATTTTAGCATTCATGTTGCTTTCAAATTCCTAACCAGTTATGGTATTGCTGGTAAGGAGCAATGGCAGTGCGACTGCCAGTTGAGAGGCAAAGACTGAAGCTGCTAGGAGGTGTTATGTATTCCTCGATTTTCCTAATTTTCCTAATTCTAATTTTCCATGAAATATATTTAAGCAAAATGGAAAAAATCTATTTATTTTGAATTGTTGTATTGTTGGCAACTGTGAAGCTCTTGATTTCAGAGTAAGCGATTTTACTCTTGAATCTGATGAGCTGTTGATAATAGGAAGAACATTCTCGGTTTTTGACAATGCTGTATGCCATTGATTTAAGAATGAGCAATCTTGAATTCAAGAACTTTTCTGATTGATTTAAGAATGATTTGTACTTGGATCAAGTATTAAAGCTCTTGGCTCAAGAATAACGGGAATCAAAATGTATACTTGGATCAAGAATATCGCTCTTGGATCCACAATTTTCACTCTTATCGAATTATCCCGATCGAAAAATCCCTATCCAAGTTTAAAATTCTCTATTTGTTCTCTGAGTGTAGGCTCAGTCCTCATTCAAAGCTGAATCAGCGCTGACATGAAAGGGTACTGATTTCATAGAAGAAGTCACATTTATATGTATAAAGATCAATTCAATCCGGTTTAGAATGCAATCTATAGGTCTGTTGTGAGGAAGGTGGGCTGCTATTTTGCCTGGGGTTTGGCTTGGCGCCGCATGGGCCACTTGAACGTAATGCGCATTGTACGGCAACGTCCATCTAGTTGTTGCTTAAGAAAACCCCGAATAACAGAATAACCGAATTAATAAAAAAAAAAAATACATTCACCTGCACATATATATAGTTTAATTCGAAAGCAGTTTCCAAAAAAATACATAAATCGAAGGAGGCGAAAAAAGTGCCTTCTTCTTTGCATTCTCATTTTGTCTACTCTCACCCTCCCTATTCGAATGGTTATTCTACTTCTGACACATTTTGAGGAGAAGCTTGGACATTTTACACCATCAGTTTATTTTGATTGCTTTCCAAAATTTCAAGTACCCCAATTTAGCGATCAATCAACAAGGCAAAAATCTGGCCCCAAGCATCAATTACAGACAATTAGTTGGCAAAATATTGAAATCCAATAATGAATTAATTCAAAGAAAGGCTGCGGCCACCATGACTGCGACACTTGAGAACGTCACGCATTTATATCACATCGATCAGCATTTGGAGTGGGGATCAAGTGCTCTGGTCCCACAATTGGTTTAATTTGTGATATTTTTAACACCCAAGGCGCCGCCAATGAGCTGATTAATGTGAATTTTTAATTGAATCCTTCAATTATTCCTGCTGTTTGGATGGGATCAGTTCAATGTACCAGCCAGCCCAACGTCGTAAATTGCGCATGTTCATTACCCAACACAAATGTATGTTCTACCGTCGCCTGAGAGGACCTGATCCAGAATTTAAACGGGCTTCGGTCAGTGAAATGTGCGTCATGGAATTTAAATGGAAATCTAATCTTTCAGAACACTAAAAGAAATATTTTAAGCTAGACTTGGAACAGTGTAAACTCAGCTTAAGTACCAAGACTCGAGCACTAGTTTGATGGGATAATACCCATATTGTTCATTTAACGAAAAGAAATAAGGAAACTTGTGGGTTCCTTGTATGGAAACAATAATATTGAAGCCAAAAAGGAGCTGCTGATCGACCTTAGACCTCGAAAATATAATCCTTAGGCCAGCGATGGATCACTTTGACTATCAAGCCAGTCAAGCGTCAGTGTTTTGAAATGATGATGGTGTGGTACTTGTCAACTTCCTGGAATAAGACAAGTCCATCAATAGCGTATTTGAAAATAAGGCCACTTAGCACATCGCCCTCTTTTACAAATTCATGTCAACAGAATCCGTAATGCTAGAATTAATCCCATATTCCCCGTAATTGCCAGATATAACCCCCAAATATGGTTGGCTTATCCCAGAACTGAAAAGAAGAACATCATTTGGCTCAAATGATGAAGTGAACGCTGCAACTGTAGCGTTATTTAAGGACAAAGTGAAAAACTGCCGGTGATCCCGAGTTTTCTCAGCAGGAAAAAAATTAAATTAAGGAATATAACCTTGGAAGACAAAGAGGTCGTTGTCGCACGCCTAGAGTTGACAAATAAAGCTGAAGCCACATGGAAAAAAAGAAGAAAATTAAGAAATATCCATTAAGTGATTTCCTGTAACCATTTGGTCTGGATATGTCTTGGATATCCTTTTAATTAATCAAAGGAGCTCAAAATCATCCGGGGAATTTGGAAAATGATCATCCTTTGGATGATTTTCAGACATATCTAGTCCAAATGAAAAGTTTTTGGATCTGCAGTAACTAAGTTTAAGCACCTAGGCGCCACTTTATTAAAACGTCAACCATCCTAGCTGCATCGAAAAAACTTTTTATTTAACGTATCTTCAATTTCCAACTTCAACTCCCAGTAACGACATCCACCTTGAAACCGGCCTGCCATCGCTTCACATGTATTGCCTCCAAAGCCATCTCAAATACATTCGTAGGTTCTTCGATATGCCCAGCGAAGAACTGCTCAGAATTGTAGCAGCCATAATGCCAGCTAGCAAAACTCAGGTGATCGTGAAATGGTAGGCTCCATTTGGGAAGGATATGTCTTAAATATCCATTTAATCACCCAACAGAGTTGATAAAAAAGAAAAAAAGTCGGTCAAGCCCGATTAAAACATACTCTCAACATAAATTTTGATGCTGCAGTAGCAGCTGAAAGCAGCGTTGCTACGGCGATGCAGCAGCGAACGGCCTTTTGATCATAGCTCGACAACCGTTCAGCCGATCTTCACCATTATTTTGGCAGATCAATAAGTTATCCTGATTACTAAAGATGTCTAGAAGGAACGAGCCATCCATCTTTAAAACTGTGGGAGATATGATTAATTTTTATAAATTGCGGTGGAGGGAGGGGGCGTGGCCAAAATTGAAAATAAACTTGATCTGCCTGCAGACATAAGAAGCATATGTCCCCTACATGTCAAACCTATCTCTCTTACCATCTCGGAGATTTGTGCGTTCATACGGAAAGAGAGACGGACATGGCGGAAATGAATCGGCTGTTGATGCTGATCAAGAATATATATACTTTATGGGGTCGGAGATGCTTCCTTGTGGCTGTTACATACTTTTGCACAAACTTATAATACTCTACGTTCCTACGGTTCAGAGTATAAAAGTTTAAGTAGTTCCGACGCCGGTACCGGTAAAATGTTGGCCCCTTCATATTTTATATTTCAAGACGATCTCAAAGCACTGTTCATTTATAATACGGGTATAAGACAGGATTCAGAATTGCTCACGATCGAGGAGCGCGGTCAGCTTCTTTTCGGCTCTCGCTCAGAACTGTACAGTCACTAAACGTCTCACAGCTCGTGAGCCACAGCTTCTGGCTCAGAGCTGAGCCATCAACCGGCTCTAGACTCTTGAGTCACAGCACTCAGCTCGTGAGCCATAGCTCTCGGTTCGTGAGCCAAAGCTACTAACAGCTTCTTACTAGCGTGACTTTTCTTTAATTTGTGTACTCTATTCGAAGAACGATGGCCCTCGAGCCCAGAGCTATGGCTCACGAGCCGAGAGCAATGGCTCACGAGCCGAAAGTAATGGCTCACAAGCTGAGAGCAGTGTGCTATGGCTTACGAGCCGAGAGCGGAATGATAGTTCACGGCTCCTTAGCAGTGGCTTTCAGCTCAGAGCGGTATGCTGTGGCTCACGAGCTGAGAGACGGTGAATGGCTCACAGCTCTCGACGTAGTGCTCTCAGCTCAGAGAAATGAGACATCGTTTATGTTTTAAATGTTATTTGTTTGTATATATTATAAGTTTAGTAAAATAATAAAAGCTGTCGAGATATTTACTTATGCAGTTGAAACCAACAGGCAATTAGCTTGAACACACAAAATACATCAGTTTAAATTAAGATTAGAAGCAAATCTTTAAGCTGATTTCGAAAAAGTAAATCGTATAAAATAATTCAAATATTATTAACATAAAACTTTAAAAATTTAATAAGCTCGTTTTTTTTTAGATGTTGGGACTCTCCACTCTCAATTAGTGCTTTATAGTTATATAATATGACAAGACGACAACTTACTGAATTTTAAATCATGTTTGAAATCAATTCATCTTGGTAAAGATTTGGATTCCGTCAATTGTAGATTCACTGTGGGTAGTACCATTACAATGCGTTGTAAGATGCACTTAACTATATGACCCTCTCAGGAATGATTTTGTGATAATCCAACGAGAGATCTTATCAATAATATTGATTCCCGAAATAGATTGATTCGTCAGATTTTTACTCTGAATTACTCTGAAGAACAGATGATGACAAACTGAATCCAGTCACCAGAATTTCTTTCGGTGCATCATGATAATAGCACATCGAACTAAATAGCAAAGATGCAACCACAGCAGCCTTTCTTCTTCTTTTTAATAGTATGCCATAGCAGCCGCACAACTTCCAGGGGGGCCACCACTCAGTCACCATTGGATATCGTCTCAGTCCGGTCTGCATAGTCGCGAAACCGCGTGCGTGTCTGCATTCTGGAAGGCGAAGGCGTCGCGTCGAACTAGTTTAAATATGTCGGTGATCAGCGGTAGTTGTCATCATTGCATTAGACGGCTGGCCCAAAAAGCCGGCCCAGCCCCAAGTCAACGAAAAAGCGTTAATAATTGGCATTTTGGCCAGCGTCGACGTTAACATTGCTCGGCCAGCGTCGCTGGCATCTTCGGGCCCATATCGTAGCTGTTAACCAAACTTCAGAGACGTCTGCTGGTTCAGAAGCGAGCGGACCTCAGAAGCCAACGGACGGTCCTGTTGTGTGTGTCTAACGCACAAGAACCAGAATCGAGCAGACGTCGTCGTGGTCAGGTGAATGCCATCCGGGCAACGGGCAACGTGCCTTGCATTTCAAATTGAAAAACGCGAAGCGCGGCTTGTGGTGCGGTTCGCCATACTATATATATTAGGCAGTTTTATATTCCGAGTTAAAACGAAAACAAATTGCGAGATCAAAAACGAAAAACAAAAGAATTTTACTTGCAGTGCAAAAAGAGAAAAAATCACAGCACAAAAATGTTTGCATTTTTGAGAATTTTATTGCTTTGTGTGCATTTGTTGCATTTTAAAACGACTTGGGCAGAGGAGGTGCCAACGATGGGAGAAATGAAGGCAGCACCTCAGGCGATAGCAGCAGCTACGAATGGCACTGGGGAGGAGCACCCTGTTGGTTTGCTGGATGGTAAGAACTCAAATCGGGTACAAAATGGTTCAAATTCAAATTAAATGTGAAATATTCCTTAATTGAGTGCCCTGTGAATAGGTTTGGGAGATTTTCTCCCCTCCATTTCATGATTAAGTTATGGTCCAAGGTTCGAGCCAATTTGGACCTGCATTGCTTTAAATTGAACTTGGGTTTCCTAAACTTCGGGAAAAATACACCGATATTTTAATATTTACACATTGATTAAAATATTTCTACCATTGACTTAATATAAATATGTGATTCGTAAGTCGTGAAGCGTGTAAACTTCAATTTGAAAATGAAAATAGTTGAAACTTTCATTTTTTGGATTTAAAAACTTTGCCAACGAATCTTCTCTTCATTTTTGGAAGCGGAATTCTAATAGATTTGGTTCTACGGAAAATATAAATTTGTATAAGCTTTTCACTTACTCTTGGTAGACTCGAAGTCGGGCCCTTCAAACTGATGCGATGCACACTAGTTGCTACACAGCTAAAATACTACTTATATTACATTTAATCTACCATATTCTTAATAGTATTCATAAATTTCACATAAGAAAGACCGCTTGGAATTCTCAAGTCTGAATTCCTTGCATTGAGAACACAAAATGGGTAGCTGAAAGTCGACCTTTAGAGTTATTCTTAGGCAAATCAGGTAGCTCTTCAATATATAAGGGGCATAGTTAAGTTCAAATTGATTGTTTTTGTTTTTACTATGCGTTTTTTTTTTGTTTCCTGAGTGTTCTCTTTCTGTTACAGTTTCAATAGCTTTAAGACTGACAGACTAGTTTTACAGATGTATGGATAAAAGGACTTGCTAAGATCAATCGAATCGGTTCGTCGCCCTGTTTAAGAGTATATGTTTTGAGTTATAATTCTTCTTTGTAAAAATCTTATAAAAACTTTTATATTGAACTTACTGGGACTCGAGCTCGGGTCCTCCGGTTATTACACACTAATGACATGGCGACTTAACGTTGGCGTAAACGTCAAGTTTCCCTAAAGAACCCAGTCATTTTAACTGGCGATATTTTCAGACAGTGTATTTGTATTTAAGTCACCTAAATATAAGGTCACTTTTCCTAAAAGTTCGTAATGTCGTAACGCCAATTTATGCTTTCCGCTGTCAACGAGCCTCGTGGCTCAGATGTTGGAAAGTCGCTCCACTCCATTCTCTAAGAGGCTGTGGGTTCAGTCCCACTTACGGCGTATTTATTTTTGATTTCGTTGTTTTTTCTGTTTTTAGGATTTGAAACAACAAGTTTATTTTTAACAATATTTGAACTCACATTTAAATTGTGCAGCTTTGTACAATCTGAGGGGACCCAAGAGCAAAAAGCAAAAGAGGGGAACAAAAAAAATAAATGCGCCCCTGCAGTGGGAATCGAACTCACAACCTTCACGTTCTAAGGCCACTTCCAATATCTGAGCCATGCGGCTTGTTGACAGCTTCTTTCTAGCTGAAAGTTAAGCTGACATTGACTCAACTGACTTTACAAATGTTTAGGAAAACTAACTAATTATTTGCGTGACCATTTTCTGATAAAAAAAAAATGGCAGAAATTTTCTAAGTTAGGTTACAAGCTGTTCGTTCAGGTATAAAATTGCCAGTTGAATTTAAGGCAAATTTTCTTTTTAGGAACTGATTAAGCTTAATTCCAGGCTTGTCTTATTGATTGGATTAACCTGTGCTATCGAGTGAAAAAATTGGGAAAATAATGAATATTAAACCAGAACAAACAATATGTTTCCGATCAACAGTTACATTTTGCTTTGCATTGTAGAAGAAATCACAAAAAAATAAAATAATGTGAACTAAGTCATGTGCAAATCTGCCTATAACTAAAAATTTAAAAAAGTCAAAATTATATATAATATAAGTAAAATTAAAAACATTTTTAAGACACCTCAATCAACAACATTTTAAAATAAATTACAATCAAATATAGCCTCAAGATACGCATAAATCCTTGAGCTTTTGAGTTGTAGCTTGCAAAAACGACTTTAGCTTTTGTCACTTGCGAATCCTTTGGTTTTTAAAAATGATCTAGAAAACGAAAAATGGTCAAAAATCAACCTTAGCACCAGTTGTACATACAGGAAAATATTTGCCAAGAATTTTAGAAATTAGATTTATATTTAAATTTGTGCTGGTATTCAGAAAACTGTTCTAATTAACAGAATTTGTTTTCTGAAACTAAGAATAATATGCCATAAACTAGAATTTGTTTTCTTAATTTTAGGGTAAATCGCCTTAGGATGGATTTCATAAGAGAATTTATCAATTTATCAAATTTCTTCTGAGTGTGGGTTTGGCTATTGAAGAGTTATAAGACGAGCCTACTGGCCAAATCAAAATAGCTTTTTTATAATTTTTTAAAATTTTAAGTCTGTATCATGGTCACGTTCGACATCATGGATACAGCCATATCTAGTATCAAATCTTTTAAAAACAGAATCCAGTTTCGCCGATACGCTACTTAGGACAGAACACTTGGAGTTACATGGACTTTAAAGAGGTTTCCAGCCACTATTTGAATTGTTAAAATGTTTGATTTTGAAAATTATTATTAAAGTAAATCTGCAGTGTTTAGCCGTCTCGAGGTCATGCTATGCTTTCGCACAACTTTAAACAGAGACACAACACCACAAAGGAGGCTGGTAGATCGTACAGCTGTTTGAAGATGAACCACCCTCTATCATCAGCGATCATTTTGAAAGTTTCTCAAAAGCATCTCCATGGCTACCATGGTGGCATAACCGTTTGGGAATCCCAAAGTAGAATGCGCGCAAAAACATAGAGAGGCAGCGTAGAAACAGACAGTCGCCTTTGTGTGTGTGTGTCCCCATGGCCTTGCCGTTTTTAGTGTTAGAGATACTCTCCCCGCTGCTAATAACGGTGACCAAAAAGATTGTTTGCATAAATGCATTCAAATGGGGTTATGATTTCTTTCCCATATGGCAAGGACTTAACTCAAATTGCTGGTGAAGCCTTACAAATGAAATTTAAAATCCTCTTAATTAAAACAGCTACTCAATTTATTCACTAACTGCTGCCAAGTTACAACTTACTAGAAAGTACATGGCTTACAAAAGCTGTGAATCAAATGAAAATCAAAATCAGATATTGTATGATTTTAGACCACCGCGGTGGCTCTTATGTTTCTAATTTCCCCTTAATTTAGTTCTTAACCATCAATGTTGGCAGCGACCTTAAACAAAAATGTCAAAAATTAAATGCTCCATTTGATTGAGCCTGTTTTATACCTAAACTTGGCCAGTCATGCCCATGGCACTTGCCAGCACTTCACAAACACCCAAACAAGTTGCAGGTGCTTAAACTTAAGCACCCGATTCCAAGATAAGTCTGCCACTTGGGGAGCGTTTTACAAGTTCAAGGGTAAACAAAAACCTGAATTTGCCACAGCTGGCACAGGACTTGGGTGTCCACTTTATGATGGCTATCATCTTTTATGTGATCCAGAGTCATATCACTTAAATTTATGGCTCTTTACGGGCTTCGTACAGTCGAAAAATTGGCAAAAACGCATACAATAAAAATGTTTTGCCCGTTTCGATTTAATGAATTTCGAATGAGAGGAGGTGTCAGCTTATTGAGCTGAATGTAGTTCTTAATAGGCTTATATCGTGGTCACGCTTTTACTGTTTCATTTCTTTACGTGATGTCTAATTGTCTAATTGTTGGCAATAAATAAGAGAGAGAGAACAGAGCGGCCGCTGCGGCCATTGACAGTTGTTGAAGCTTATCTGCGCCTGGCAACTGACAGCTGAAATATCAAGTATACGCCTACATCAAATCTGTTCGATTGTCACATAGAAAGTTTCGATTTTAACTGGCCCAAAGGGCCACAACTCACCACAGGCGGACAGAAGTGTAAA
The DNA here is from genome assembly GCA_035044965.1 of Lordiphosa andalusiaca. NCBI lineage: Eukaryota > Metazoa > Arthropoda > Insecta > Diptera > Drosophilidae > Lordiphosa > Lordiphosa andalusiaca. The sequence continues at coordinate 866,249 of JAWNNM010002434.1, read as the reverse complement.
CAATTGCGTACAAAAATTCGCATTTTCTCTATTTTATTGAATTTTGAAGGTCATACAAGTAATGATTGAAGCGTGCCAGGCATACATTTTGGTATTAAAGTCGTTGAACTTGATGGGTGACGTATGGAGACGAGAGAGATTTGCTAGGGAAGGGACTGGCCGTAGAGATGATAGTTAATAGAAGGTGACCTGCAGTTGTCTACAGATGATAGAACCGGGAGTTTTTTGGAACAGCTGTGTAAAAGAACGCAAACATAATAATATGGCCTAAGGTCCATTTTGAATTCTGTAAAGGTTGCGCTTAAAAGAATATATTTTGCAGGTTGATCAACTAAATTAGGATAGGTTTCGAACATAGCTTCCTACACCCTAGAAAACTCCACTCTAAACAAACTGGTACATGCTATTTTTGTTATTTTTTTGGGCTTGCTTCACCCTTTTTAGCATTTGAAGTGCCCGCCACCGCCAACCACTTCCACTTCAAAATCCAAGTTCATTAGCCTCTGGAAAGATTTGAGCTACATACGCAATTTCCTAGCTAAAAAAGAAAAAAACGAACACAAACTGTTGTATATTCTTCTTCCTAAAATAGTGAAGAAATAACACACCTAGCCAATCTGTTGCGGTGTTGACAAAGCACCCAAAATGACAACAAATAAAAGCGACCAACCAATATTTACTTAGCATTCGTTCACGTTTCGGGTTTGGGTCCACGAGTGATTACTCAATATTTTGACATTTACAAAAACAAAACAGAATATGGACAATAAACTTAAGCGCTTTTCAAGCTGAATGACAATTGCTGTGCCATTTTTCTCTGCTCCCCTCCCCCCACCCTCTTGTAACTTTCTACTGTCACTTGTCATGTTTGTCATATTCGTTGGCAGCTTCTTTAAATTGGTCTAGGCTTTTGTTCAGCTGGGTCTTGGCCATTGTTGTTGCCATTTAGCATAGGACTGCTATTTATAATTGTTTATTACACATTTCGTTTCTGTCACATTTTGTGCTTTGACTTGGAGAAAGAAGTTTGCAATGTAGACTGAAATGGTGTAAAATTAATTGACACTTTAAATTGCATAAAGTTCATTTTTGCACGTGGTTCCCTTTGGCAACTCGTCATGAAGAATACGCTCAGAACGTGTTGAGAATTAGAATTGGTGTATTATTTGCATATTACATGCACGCCAAACACCCCCAAAGCAAATTCTTAGTATAGCCTACATGTGACTCACTTAACTTGGAATTCAAATTCGATTCGATATACAAAAAAAATTTAAAAAGCCATTATTACTCATTCGCCCCAAATAATGTTCAACATTTTTATATGTTCATTGTTTATGTGGACATTTCTTTGATGGTCTTTTAATTGTTATGACAAGCTGTCAGGCGGGAGAGTCCAATTGCTTTGTTTGACGGCTTATCAGGGATTTGCTTACTTGTGATCAGACCCATAACAGAATTATGGATTTGGCACAGGGCTCAAGATGAACACACAAACATTACCAAAATTCAGGCCACATCAATTGTTTTTCTCACTTGTAGAAATGAGTTTTCAATTCAATAATTCAGCGCTGATTTAGCTATGATGCAGGTCTTAGACGAACTGAAGGGACGTTAATCAATGGGTATAGAAATAAACAACAATCAATGACCTAGGTTCAAAATCTCTATTTCGAGAAGATTTCAATCTTTAAGAAACACTGAAAAACGTGAAATGAAATTGAAAATCTTAAAATCAAGATTTATCTTCTCTCAATTTTAATTATCAACCCGACTACAATTCTCTGTGAAATTTTTTTTACTTTGTTATCTCCGGAAAATTATAAAAATATTTTAATTAAGACCAAAGTTTAAAATATTATATATATATTTGTGGGGCTTGAATTCGTGACCTCTCCGTTTTAATGCAACGGTTTTAGCATCTATAGCATCGGTCTGAGAGGCTTACCTCAGATTCACCGCCTCGTCTAGCATTTGGCTGATGGCCCAGCTTGTTAAGTTGTATTTAGATCCCCCCGAGGTACTGAGTTCAAAACCCAGATGGACGAAAGCAAATTTTAAGAAAATGTAGTAAATAGCAAACATCAAATATAGTTTTTTAAATCCTTGCAGAGGGTAAATTGAAATAGTACAGATGTTTGTATATATATTCTTGATCAGCATGAGTCATGTCCTTTAGTTCGTCCGTCTGTTTCTATGCGATTTCCTCCGTCAGCTTGCACGAAGTCTTGTAGTACAAAACCGCTGTACAAGTATCGAAATCAGCCGTATCGGATGACTAAAGCATATAGCTGCCATGGGAATGATCGGTCGAAAAACTAGTTTTAGTGAGAAAACGTTTTTGTTTTCAAAAAAAACGCCTCCATACATTGTATTTCTTAGTTTGCTATGCTTTTCCATGATTCCACCAAGTTTGGTCGAAATCGTATGTCATAGAAAAGTAGAGTCAGAAAAGTAGTATTTGTAAGCGAAATTGGATTGATTTTAGTGAAAATGTTAGAAAAGCGTGCTGGTAAAGATATACAAACTCTATTTTATACCCTTGCAAAGAGTATTAAAATTTTGCCCAGAAGTTTGCAACGCATTGAAATATTCATTTCCGATCCCATAAATATATATATTATTGATCAGGGTGACGAGCTGAGTCGTTTGAACTTTGTCCGTCCGTCTATCTGTCTGTTTCTACGCGAACTAGTCTCTCAGTTTTAAAGCTTTCGAGCTGAAATTTTGCACAGAGTCTTATTTTTGCTGCACACTACTAATATGTCGAATAATTCCGAATAATCGGTCGGAAAACTAGTTTTAGTGAGAAACACTTTTTTCTTTTCAACGAAAACGTCTCCAAACTTTGTAATCGTAGGTTTTCTATGTTTTTTTTTATAATTCTACCAAGTTTTATCAAAATCGGACAACTATATGGTATAGCTGCCATACAAAAGATAGGTCTGAAAAACAGTTTTAGTAAGAAAAACTTTTTTGTTTTTAATGGTAGTATCCTGCAATTTTGTATTTGTTTGTTTCACATAATTTTACAAATTTTTGGCCAAGTCGGATGACTATATCGTAAAGCTCCCATACGAACGATTGATCGGAAAATATAAAAAATGGTATTTTTGAAAATATTTAAGCTAGCATTTGCAAGGGTATAAAAACTTCGGCACAACCGAAGTTAGCTTAGCTTTCTCGTTTTATTTTCTTTTTAACTCTAAATATAAGTCTGTTTCATCTTAAAGTCGTGTATAAACGATCTTTCTCCAATATCTTATAACCATAATCTTGGTTGGAGAATATCCCCACTACCGTTTCGTCTCGGATGTGAAACAATAATCTTCTTTTAGAATCTTTTTCAGTGTCAGTGTAGTGTATTTAACTTTTTGTAATTTTTGGTTACATCGAATTTCATATTTGTCCTTTTTAGAGCAAAAAAAATGTCCGCATCAGTGTAAACTAGTAGTCTCTGGTACTAGGGACCTCTGCTAGTATATCATCTTAATATAGTCACCTACACGAAAGCTTTGCTTTCAAATAATAAGGTCCGATTTCTTATCTTTTACATAGAGCTATCTATCACATAAGCTCACAAATAACAGTATAAAATCTGAGTTTATCTGACACATAGCATCTGTGTAGAAGATGAGAAATCAGCCCTTTATCTGTTTGTAAATGTTTGAATTTAATTTTAACAAAATTCAGAATTTCCACTCCAATTTACACAAACTAAGAAACTGTGAATCGTTGTGATTCGTGTTATAAAAATAAGTATTTCATAAATGGTAGCGATAAGATGAAAATAAACCAAACTCAAAGCAAACCTACTAACTAGTTGATTTCTTAAATATTTTTTTAATATTAAAATTGATAAAGTAAGAATGGGAAAAGAATGGAACAAGATTGCGTTGAAACTATTAGAAGTGGAATAGATTCGGTCTTACTTATTTACAAAATAGATGAGGCAATAAATGTATAGTTGATGTTTTGTACCTAAATCTTAATCTTTCAGTGGAGATTTGAACCTCTTTAAAACTTTAACAGACTTTAACTTGATCAAATACACTGAACCGAATTACTTTCTTTTGCGGCTTACGGTAACGGTTTGGTTCACCTTTTTCGAAACAACCAGGATCCGTCGGTGTTGTGAGCAGAAATAAGCTTCAATACGTATTTTAAATCTTGTTTTCAATGAGAATTGATACTTTTTATGGTCTAATTCAAACCAATTTGATTTTCTCATTTAAAATATTTACAATTTTTCACACTTTTCGTCCATTACAGCCGATACAGCCAATCTACATCGTCGACAGCGTCAACTATTCTTTGATCCTAGTCTGTTTCTACTGCAAGGTGGCGGTGGAGCCTGGGAAGGTTCCAAGTGTCTAACCACTCGCGGTCAACCCGGAGTGTGTGTGCGTATTGCTAATTGCCGTCAGTATTATCGTGTGGCCAGACAGCTGACCTTTGTTGCAGTGCGTCAGTGGCCACCAAATGCAGGTGTGGGCTTTGGTGGTGACCTGTGTAATTTCTTCGATCAGTTTGGACGCATCAATAACGGTGTATGCTGTACAGATATGGATGCCAATACATTTGGGGTGTTCCCATTACCTACAACAACAACGACAACAACAACCACTGAGAGACCCAGTCCGGCAGCTGATGAGGTAGATACGCCAGAAGGGCCACAACAGGAAGATACTAATGAAGATCCCCTGGATAATGTGAATAGTGTGGAGGATACACCAGACTTTCAGGATGTAAATACAATAGAAGCTAGTCATAATCCTGAGACAGAGGTGCCAGTGCCAACTGCCCAGCCGCCCACTACAGTATATCCTTACCAATGGCCTTTTGGCAGCTTTGCAGGGGGCGTGGCTCAGTGGCCACCAGCATTACCCACTCATCCACCATCGACAGGCGGTTGGCCGCCACCACTGCCCACACACCCGCCCAACCATCATTACCCAACGCATCCATCCACAGCGGGAGTACCAGCCAGACCTAGCACTCCAGCCAATGTACCGACCACCAGGCGAACCACACACAGACCCACAACCACACGACGTCCCAGCTATCCCAGTTATCCAGTCACATCGCCTTCGACCACTACAACCCGTCGTCCTTCCGGTGGTTTCAGTGCTGAAGGTTTACCTTTACAATGTGGCAATAAGAATCCTGTTTCCCCAGATCAAGAGCGAATTGTGGGTGGCATTAATGCCAGTCCAAATGAATTCCCCTGGATTGCAGTGCTCTTCAAGTCGGGCAAACAGTTCTGCGGTGGCAGTTTGATAACCAATAATCACATTCTCACGGCAGCGCATTGTGTGGCACGGTAGGTGAAGATAGAACAGAGACAAATCTTATCTCAAGTAACATAAAGTGATCTTGACGGCAAGGTCTAGAGCGGAGATAATGCTATTTCCAAATTCTAATCTTTCAGCATGACCTCATGGGATGTGGCCGCCTTGACAGTTCATTTGGGTGATTACAACATACGCACCGACTTTGAGGTGCAGCATGTGGTTCGAAGGATTAAGCGACTGGTGCGACACAAGGGTTTCGAGTTTAGTACGCTGGTAGGTAGCGAGTTGCTTGGATTGGCAAACCGGCTTGATAATTCTTTTGCCCACAGCACAACGACATTGCCATTCTAACCCTGAGCGAACCGGTACCCTTCTCGCATGAGATACAGCCCATTTGCTTGCCCACTTCACCCACACAGCAAGCACGCAAATATAACGGTCAAGTGGCCACAGTTGCCGGCTGGGGCAGCCTGAGGGAAAATGGGCCACAGCCGTCAATTTTGCAAAAAGTGGATATTCCCATTTGGGCGAATGCTGAGTGTGCTCGCAAATATGGACGAGCAGCACCGGGTGGTATTATTGAGTCCATGATCTGTGCCGGACAGGCAGCTAAAGATTCCTGTAGTGTAAGTGATGATAGCTAGCTAAAAAAAATGGAGTGATCTCTTACCTTACCCAACATTGTCAATTTTATTCCAGGGCGACTCGGGTGGACCCATGATTGTTAACGAGGGTGGCCGCTACACTCAGGTGGGCATCGTATCCTGGGGCATTGGCTGCGGCAAGGGACAATACCCGGGTGTTTATACACGTGTCACCTCATTGCTGCCATGGATCTATAAGAATATCAAATGAATACAGTATTTTTAGTTTAGTTTAAGTCGTGATAAATATTTGTAATAAAGCAGCGAAACTTTGTGGAAATGTATCGAATCTGAGCTAAGAATGGTAGTACTGGAGTAGGCTTAAAGCTTTATCTTTTGAGTCAAAGCATAAACATGCTGGACCAAGTCGAAAATTACTTTTCCAAACGTAAAGCGTAAAGTGGAACTAAATGTATTTGTATATACAAAATAGGGGAAAGTTAGCTTCGGCTCGGCCAAAGTTTGTATACCCTTGTGAAGGACATTTCCACTAAAAACAAACAAGTTTTTCTCACTTCGACTACTTTTTTGACTCTACTTTTGTATGACAGCCATACTATATGGATGTCCGATTTCGACCAAACTTAGTGAAATCTTGGGCAAGCATAGCAACACAAAGAAATACAAAGTTTGGAGGTGATTTCTTTGAAAACAAAAAAGTTTTACTCACTAGAACTAGATTTTCGACCGATCATTCCTATGGCAGCTGTAACCTATAGTCATCCGAGATTGACAAAACTTTAAAGAATTGTGTGAAGGTTTATAAATCTAATATATGCCAATTTTAAAGAGGTTTACATTGAAGATGAAAAAGTTTTCCCACGAATACATTTTTTTGAACTTACTTTTGTATGTCAGCTATACTATATAGATGTCCGATTTCAAGCAAACTTTGCAGAATCGTGAAGAAGCATTTCAAACTAGTAAATACAGAGTTTGGAGACGTTTGCATTAAAAGCAAAAAAGTTTTTCTCACTAGAACTAGTTTTTCTACTGATTGTTCCTATGGCAGCTATATATTATAGTCATCCGATCCTGTCGGTTCCGACAAATGTGCAGCGTATTTGTAGCAGAAAACTTCGTGCAAAGTTTGGTGGCGAAAGCTTCAAAACAGTCGGATGAGATAGCATAGATACAGACGGACATGGCTATATCGACTCAGCTCGTCATGCTGATCAAGAATATATATACTTTATGTGGTCGGAAATGCTTCCTTCTCTGCGTTACAAACATCTGGACAATTTCAATATACCCTCTGCAAAGGTATAAAATCTTCAAAATATGTGGCTATTAAATAAAGGCATGGCGGGTAGTAGTTGTGCCAGAGGTGCTGGGTTCGATCCCGCCTTAGGGCATTTTTTCTTAAAAATTCAGCTTCACCAATTGTTGGCACCAGCTAGGAACTAACAAGTACACATTTTGAATGTTTTAGTCATGTCCCTATACTTAGTCATTATCGATGACTGTCATCAGTTAATCTTCCTTATATTGAAGCTGCTAATCGATTTTTGTGCTTATCCTATTCCCTTTACGGAACGATATTCACACGACAGTTTTCAAAGTGAACTCATTTAAAGACCATTCAAATATTTTCTACAAATTCAAATTCGAAATTATTAAAGTCACATATTCACATTGAGAAATCATAATGTATCAAATAGTGGAGCAAAAGTTCGAGAAATACACATTTCAGGAGTTATGAAAATGTTTTCCATTAAAAATGTTCGAAATTGTAGACCAAAAAGAGTTGGTTCAAACAAAAACCAGGGGCTTAATTACCTATAAAAGCGAGAAATAACCTAGATTTTTTGTTATCAAACTTTCTCAAAAACTAAAAAAAAATTCCTGGATAAGACTCAACTGAACTGGGGGCGATCCTTTGAAAATATAAATTTTTGACATTAATTTCGCATTTGCCGCAACTTCCAAGATTCGATTTTTTGACACTTCTAGCAGATTTCAGGGTTTTAACTTGAGATAGTTAGAAATTACGGGGGAGCCCACGATCAGAAATGCGTTTTGAAACGTTTTGAAGACTGTCTTATCTTCGAACGTTTGGAACCAATACATTTCCGTGTAGATTTAAGGGCAAGTCGGGACTTTATGCTTATGAAGGTCTTCCGAACAGATAGATATAAAAATAAATACGAACAGCTTCTGAACAGTACCGAAGCCGAGGTTCAGTGTTTTTCAAAAATCATTGAAAACCCCATACTAGATGTTCAAATACTCTGTAAACCACCGAACCGCACCTGTACTTATATCCGATCGACTTGCCTCACTAGCTTGAAGAGTAAAACATCGAGACTTTTCAAATTTTTAGATACTGTCGACTATCAATCCGGCTTAAATTGGAAATTTTTATCTAGAGCTCCAGAGCTCTCGAGCCAGCCAACATCCACTTTGAATAAAAATCAAACCAGGTCGCTAAAACCCATAATCATAATCATATCTATCATATTGGGCGCTTTCAGCAGATAAATCCGATTTACGATTCTGATTTTCGATATACGATTGACAATGATTCTCTCCTGAATGTCATTGATTGCTAAGTTAGGATATTTTCTGGCTTAAGTACATTTCGTCATCTCATTTACTGCACAATTTTAAAGGGTTTGTTACTTAATTTTTACTTTTGGGGTAAATAGTTGGACGAGCAATCAATAAACTGTCACCAATCATTGATTTTGTATGATTCCATCTCAGCAAACATGATTGTCATATTTACCAATCGCAATCGGCAATCATTGTATTCAGCAGGTAAAATCGGTCATCGTATATCAGTTATCGTATATCGGATTTGTCTGCTTAAAACGCCCATTGATTTTTTTTTTTCGAACTACCCGTAAATTTCTTACGGCTTTTATAATTTTCATCACAAGTATTCTTTGAGCCAACTACTAGCCATCAGAAAAAATTTAAAAATTTTATTTGCATTATAGTTTTTATTCATTTTAACCACGATCAATTTTCCTTTAAATCGCAGAATACATGGTAAATAGTTGTAAGCTGGTTATGAATAATTCGCAACATTTTGTCCAGTTCGTAACTTCGAATGTATTATTTATTGGCCCGGCAACCAAAGGCGCCAGGCCATACAAAAAATTCAGTTTAGACTCATTAGAGTGCTCCTTTCCACGGAAATCTTTAGTAAAAGGCGAAAGATTTATTCGACAACTGAAAAGAAGCCAGAGTGATTAGCCACCACAAACTGGCAGTATCTCCATGCTGAAGTTCCCTTAAACAGTTGGGAATTATAATCAATAAAGTTTGACACCAGAACTCCCAAAAGCAGGCAATAAAAATGTGCGCTGGAAAAATTCCATGCTTGATTTACAACTCCCAACTGGTTTAGGTAACTCTTTTATAGAGAGGCAGCACGTTGACCCAATCAAGTTATCGCTTCTCGGCCTTATGGCTAAGATCAAAGTGTAGTATCTGTTCTTATCAGCTTAACATCTGATAGTTTCTCCATTGGAGAACAACAAATGTTAAACTGATTTTTGGAAACAGACGGAGTGTTAGGGGCTTGCTCCAGCTCTGTCGCGGGTTGGCCCGGTATTGCAGTACCGCCGGGACTTCAGCCCAATTCGATAATAAATTAAACATTCTCAGTGCTGGCTGTGCCAACTAAAATGTAAGGATCTACGTTATTCCAATGCCTCTACTTAACGTTAATATATATTGAATATTAATTCACAGAGTTTAACAACTAGGCATGCAGCCTTTAAAACAATACAGAAGGGTCTGTTTGTTCACAAGGACATGGCCATCTGTGTCGACTCGGCAGTTGATGCTGGTCAAGCAAGCATCATTATTGGGTCGGAAATGTTTCCTCCTCCTTCCTAATAAGTAACTTTGAAAAACATCATAATCAATCCCCTTTTCCCCATTTCTTATGCTAACAGCGCATAAAAAAGTAGAAAAATAAAATAAATAAAAAGTATACGTCGCAACTGGGATTCGAACCACCCCAGCGTGAGTACGCAACGTGACGCTGCGATTCAACAGTCTACCCATTGAGCTATCATGCAAAGCATGAACCTGACAAGGTAGCATAGCTCATATAACTATTTAAAAATTCGGGTTCCACAAGCAGCAGTTTTGGTTTAAGTTAAAAAACATTACATCTTCCAGGAGCTGATCATCTATACTAGCTGTCAGTTTAGAAAGAATCAACTTACGTGTAGAAAAAACTCTTTTAACTGGTATCTGAGTTGATGGAACAGCTTGGTTGTTAAGGCAATATTCGTTTTGCCAATTCGTTGCCTTCGTTTTGCCAATTCACTTTGGCCAAAACTCTGTCATTTCTACACCAGACTAAAAGCTAAAATTGTTCTAAATAGATTAAGCTTAAAGTACATAATATTGAAACCATATTTATAATCCAATTCAAAGTTAAAAAACTATTCAAGTTTTGGTTTTATAGGATATACTAAAATATGAAATTAGAATTAAGCAAAATTTTCCAGGGAGGAATATTAAAGAATACATTGTTTAAAAAAAAAAAAATGGCACAATCTGATGAGTCGTTTATAAATTATTAACCCAAACTCAACCCAAACCAAGTCAAGGATTTTCAGTCCAGCTGATTACTTTCACCGATATTTCCCCTTATTTAACGTGATCTTGGTATTGATGCTTAGAACAACCACAACAAAATTAAAAACTAATTAATAAAATAAAATATTTTTTTTTATACTTTTTAATTCAAGATTCGTACTTCTAAAAGTTTGCTACACACTTTAACCCATGGGACTGAAAACAGCTCTGATCTCTGAGCTCATGGGCGAAAAGAAAAGCATACTTTTCGGCTGACTAATTGAAAGCAGTTAAGTGGGAATACAATTATAAAGGCGAGGTATTTGATAAACAAAGCAAAACGGCACAAAAGGGCATACCTCAAGCTATAGTATTCATATTCATATATATATTCATATTTATATATATTCATATAATATTCAGGGCCCAGGGCACTCCTAACTCAAAGTTGACATATGTAAAAAAGCCCATAAAATTAAGGTGTTTTGTTCCATTTTTTCCGCAACGAATAAAATCTTGTTTTTTTTTATTGCAATCTAGTCCGCCATTCAGTTCTGCCATTCAAAAATTATATTGTGAAAAGATTCCAAATTTTTTGCCCTAAATCATTTCCAATAGTCGTTTTGGCCAATATTTCGGCCCAGTGTGCAATGTAGATAATGTATGTGATGTAGGACCAATTTCAACGGTATCATAACATCGTTTACAGATTTAATAATTGATATTTGTTTAATGTTTTCGTTTGCTCTTAGAAACTTATCTTTATGGCAATCATCACGCCGCAAACTCTAGCATTGTCTTTGTTGCATTTTACTGTACACTGAGACAAATTTCAATCCATTATCTATATTGAAAATCTATTTTTCGAGAAGATGGCAATCTTAAGTAAAAAGATTAAAAAAACTAGATATGAGATGTAAACATTTATTGGCTGATTTCTGTGCTGGTTAAGTTGCCATGCAAGGAAGAGTAAAAGAAATTAAACGAGAAAGCTGAGCTAATTTCTGTGCCGAAATTTTTATACCCTTGCAAGTGCTCGCTTAAATATTTTCAAAAATACTCTTTATCCAACCGATCGTTTGTATGGGAGCTATATGATATAGTCATCCGATTTGGCCAAAAATTTGTGAAATTATGTGAAAGCTCGTGAATCAAACAAATACAAAATTGCAGGATGCAACCTTAAAAAACAAAAAAGTTTTTCTACCTAAAACTGTTTTTCAGACCTATCTTTTGTATGGCAGTTATACCATATAGTTGTTCGATTTTAATAAAACTTGGTAGAACTATAAAAAAAAACATAGTAAACCTACGATTTTAAAGTTTGGAGACGTTTCCATTGAAAAGAAAAAAGTTTTTCTCACTAATACTAGTTTTCCGACCGATTATTCCTATGGGAGCTATGGGATATAGTCATCCGATCCGGTCGGCTCCAACATATTAGTAGTGCAGCAAAAAGAAGTCTCTGTGCAAAATTTCAGCTCGAAAGCTTCAAAACTGAGAGACTAGTTCGCGTAGAAACAGACAGACAGACGGACGGACAAAGTTTAATCGACTCAGCTCGTCACCCTGATCAAGAATATGTATAGTTTATGGGGTCGGAAATGAATATTTCTATGCGTTGCAAGCTTCTGGGCAAAATTATAATACCCTTTGCAAGGGTATAAAAACAGACAAAATATACGTTCTTCAGAATCAAGTATATTCAATAACTCATAACTTGACCATCGTTCATGCGATCTTTACTAAACCCTTGGCGTATCGATAACCAATTCCGATTACCGCGTTTGTCCAAAAAGAACGAACCTTATTTCTACAAAAAAGCCGCATTTAGAACGGATTTTGTTCTCTGTGTACTTAAGCTTTAATCAACTATTTGATTTAAATTAGTTATATACTTAAGTGGTAATCCTGTTGAAATTTGCCTCACATTTTAGCTCAACTATTTCAAATCAATTGGGTTTTAATTGAAGAAATAGTTGAAATTTCAAGCTTTAAGTCAATTATAAATGGCACTTAAACTCAGTCAAGTGCCAGCTGATATTTCTTTCCCTTCTGATAGGAATTTTTTACACCAGCCATTTTTTTATTGAACATTTCCATACCATTAAATTTTAAATTGGGACTTTGTTCAACAGTTTACTTCTAATTGAGAAATTTTTATATAAAACAAAAGCAACTTTGTACAAATTATACATTTTAGTAAACAAATTTCATCAGGATTTAATGGTATTTCAAAATTTCAACTACTTAAATTAAGAAATGTTTTTTAGCTTGAAAAACTGCATTATATAAAATTTTTTAAATTTATTTATATTTAAACAACGACTGGTTGAACAAAACTAATCAGCATTCCTAGCACTGACCGAGACCAATTGCAAATTGATTCCAAATTCAAAATTGATTGATTTTGCACTATTTAACCATACATCCTGGTGTATTTTGTTGTCATTTCATTGCGGTCTTAACTGGATTTCAGATTGATCTAGGTAAGTAAATGCTTTTGAAAGAGAATGTGAATAATGTGAATTGTCTTACAGAGGGAACGACATTATGAGAGGATTAAAATTGATATGGTTGCTAATGTTCATGGATACTGTTAGTTTTGGCGCAAATGCCTGCTACAGGCAAATGAAGGGTTGCCTGAAGAGCTCGGAGTGTTGTCCAGGGTACAGATGCGGTGCGCGTTGGTATTGTGAAAAAAAAAATTGAATCAGCGTTATGAGAATAGAATGGCACTTTCAATTTGTACTAATAGTTTAAATCAAAGCTTTTTCTGTGATGTTGAAAGGTTGGCGAACCAATTTATGTCTTAGTTTACAGCACAGTGCTTTAGAGGAGTCAGATTAAAGATAAAGTGCATCAATAATTGTCCTTAGCAACTGAATGTGTTCTTCCAAGCTTATTGATGTGAAAATTGAAAACATCAAACAATAAGATAGGACAAATAAACCAAGCAAAAAGAAAAAAAAACCTAATTAAGTTATCAAATAGAATCTGTAATTTGCATAAATACAATCGCTTGTAATTCTCAAGTTGAAATTCCCTGCACTGGGAATAAAAAAAAGGGAATATGTAATTCTTCTTGTAAATAGGTTTTAAGTCAATTCAAGGCGCTTTCTAATTCATTTTTATACAAAAAAGGGGCATTGTAAAATCCCATTTAGATCTTTTAGACTTTACTAGGCGTATTTTCCTGAGTGTATGTATCGATAGGGGTTTTCGAAACTTATACATAATGGTGGGACTGTATTTATAATATTTTATATAAAAAATGGAGGAAAGTTATCTTCGGCTCGGCCGAAGTTTGTATACCCTTGCAGCACGTTTTTTAACTAATTTGAAGGACTTGTCCACTGAAAACAAATAAGTTTTTCTCAATAAGACAAATTTTCTGAGAGCTTTTGTATGACAGCTATACTATATAGATGTCCGATTTCTACCAAACTTAGTGCAATCATGAAAAAGCATGGCAAACTAAGATATACAAAGTTTGGAAGCGGTTTCTTTGAAAACAAACAAGTTTTTCTCACTAAAACTAGTTTCTCGACCGATGATTTCTATGGCAGCTATAACCTATAGTCATCCGATTTTGAAAAAAATTTGGAAAATTGTGTGAAAGCTTATAAAATAAATATACGCAAATTTTAAAGAGGTTTACATTGAAATCAAAAAAGTTTTTCTTACCAAGACTATTTTTCTAACCTTACTTTTCAATGGCAGCTGTACTATATAGATGTCCGATTTCAACCAAATTTGGCAGAATTATGGAGAAGCATTGAAAACTAGTAAATACAGAGTTTGGAAACGTTTGCATTTAAATCAAAAAAGGTGTTCTCACTAGAACTAGTTTTTCTACCGATTGTTCCTATGGCAGCTATATGTTATAGTCATCCGATCCGGCCGGTTTCGACAAATGTGCAGCGTATTTATACCAGAAGACTTCGTGCAAAGTTTGGTCGCGATAGCTTTAAAACAGACGGAGGATATAGCATAGAAACAGACGGACAGGGCTATATCGACTCAGCTCGTCATGCTGATCAAGAATATGTATACTTAATGCGTGTGTGTTACAATTTCAATATACCCTCTGCAAGGGTATAATATAATTACTTGATTATTAATATGACTACTTCTTCTTTTTCTGTTCGAAATGCTTCAACTGTTCTTTTAGAATTTTTGTATTTTTTTTGCAGAGTTCTAACTTTCTTCTTCTGCCTAATTTGACACCTGATCTTAAGCCTACATTTGCATTTAGCGTCAATTTTTTTAATTAACATCTCACAATCTAAATTTTTATAAATACAAAAAAATAAATAGAAAATTATGGTTACTTTTCGTGAGATGCGTCTCGATGATCTGTTCAAATTTAATAGTCTCGTTCTGGACCCACTCACCGAGATCTACAGCTTACGTTTCTTCCTAAGCCATCTAATTAAATGGTCACACCTGTCACAAATTGCTGTGGCACCTGGCGGCCAATTGATGGGCTACATCTTTGGCAAGTCCATGACCAATGAGAGGGCAGAATTTCATGGCCATGTGTGTGCCTTGACAGTGTCTGGTGATTATCGCCGTCTGGGCTTGGGGACACTGCTAATGGATTTCTTTGCCCAAGTGCTGGAACAGAGAGGAGCTTACTATGTGGACTTATATATGCGTTGCAGTAATCGGGCTGCCTATGAGCTATACCGTTCCCTGGGCTATGTGCATCAGCAAACTTTAATGGACTATTATCCCGATAAGCCACCGGAAAATGCTTACGATATGAGAAAACCATTGTGATGAAGAAACATCGATTCGAAATATCTGATGTTTTTACCTAAAATCTCAATTGTATCAACTAATTAAAAGGAAAACTCAATTGCGCCAAATTTAAGCACAGCAAACTAATTTCCGTTGACGCACAAAACATTAGCACAATTTTTTTTAATGGTCAAGGCTCTTTCTTTGTTTTTTTTTTTGTATTTTATTTTTGCATGTCTAAAAAACACGCGCAACTTGAATTTCTTTCATTTGGATTTTTCCTCATTCTGTTGCCATGTTTCAAACAAACCAATCATTGGTTGAACCATCTGGTAGTTTTGACATATATTTTAGTTTTGTTTTTTTATTTAAGTCTATTTTGCGAGTACAATGAACTTGGTCTGGTATACACATTTAACATTATTTCATGTATGGATTTTACGTAATATTCATTTCCATGAAACCAAATATAAAATCATATAGTCCCACAACATAAAGCAACACAAAATAGAGCAGCTTCTTTCCGTGGCCAAACAGTTTGTTTCGCTTTCGACCCTCCAGTGACTTCTTCTCCGCATCCCGTGCTAGGGGCAAACGCATATCAAAGCCGTGTTCATTGAAATAAAACAGGGGGATCCAACGATATTTCACATAACCCATTGATTCGTAGAGTTTAATTGCCGATTTATTGGACTCTCGCACAAACAGATCCGCATACCAATCTCTTTGTAAATTCGAGATATCTTTGAAGCGGTCCAGAAGACAAGTCCCATATCCCAAACAACGATATTCATAGCTAACAGCCAAAGTGGAAATGTGTCCATGGCTGGCATTCAAATCTTGTCCATCGCCTACATGTTGCTCCGCATTTTTGGCCCTCATTCCCACTAGAAAACCCACCAGACGACCATTCGGAGCAATTACCGCTTGACTTAGTTGAGGATATTCCAAAATTTTTTTGAGATAGAAGGATAAATTGTAAGCCTCTGCCAGAGGATCGAAAACAATTTGATTGAATTTGAAGAGATCCTCCAAGGCGAATTCCCTTAGTGAACACATTTTTACAGATAATTCAATTAATTTTAACTGTTTTTGTATAAAAAAGCCTGCTTCAAGTTGAACTCAATCAATTTTTCCAATTATTTTATTCAAAAAAATAATTTTGATTTTTAAATCAAAGTTCGTTTTGCTTCTTATCTTTTTTGAACCTAAAGTTCTGTGCTTAGCGAGACCCAGGAGATCACTGAGGAAAAGATCCATGACGTCACTCGGTCTCTTTGATGGAACTAATTACCGAAGTTGCGCTGACGCTTCACAAGGCCGTCTCTACTTTTAGCAGATGCTATAAACAGAGGGGAGGCCATATGAAAATATTTACTAGCATTCATCTAGGGACAGCCAACTATCTTAAGCACATATTCATGTCAGGGTGTAGCAGCAAAGCCAGCCTTGGTCTAGGCTTGTCGTTTGCCCTTTAATTAATGAGCATAGACCAACCTAAAGTAACCTACCCTTTTTAGTGTCCACCACTTATGACAAGGCTAACAGTTTGCACTGTCTAAAGAGAGTAATATCAGGATTTAGCTGCTATCAGGTCTATCAACTTTCTGACTCACACATGAGGGCTTTGATTCTAAGAAATATTCTTTGACCGTTTCTTAATCGAAATGAACCAAATCGCCCCGCTCTACTCATTTCACCGAAAAGTTTGAAGCCAAATTGTTTCGAATTTTAGAAAATTATGGAACAAACTCGTCTATACTTGAAATGATTTAACGTCGTCGAGTTTTTCCTATTACCTCTTAAAAGAAAGCAATTAGACGGGCTATTAGACGGTTCAGCTTTTACTTAAAAAAAAAGAGGTAAGGTTCAAGGTTTAGATCACAGTAAATTAAAAGTCGGAGTTCCGGGTTAGAAACGGTGCGGCAATAATAGCTTCAAATGCGTACGTTCTAATGGTTTTCTTGAAAGTATTCTTAGAGTAAAGTTGAATGCTGAAGGTCTTTAAAAACTGAATTATAAATATCTTAAGACTTTGCTACCAATGTTGCATGACTGACCTCGGATCTTCCCATTTTTGATCCAAAGTTACCGAGCAAATAATGGCTAATCAGCTGATAAGCTTTTAAAATATCTCTTTCTCCAATTCTTTCTCAAACGCAATCCGGACTTCGAAAAACTTTCTTTGGTAACTTTTTTTACAACAAACAATACAGCAAAACATTCGTCACTCTTTATTATGGAATCGGGGTTCGGAAATGCTCGCGAACGAGCGAGCTCTGCCCCTTTTTAACTCTCGCTCAGAGTTGAGAGCGGTAGGTCAAAAGCCGTGGGCCATCACGGCCGAGCCGAGAGTTGTGACTCACGAACCGAGAGCTATGACTCATGAACCGAGAGCCGCTTAGCTGTCAAAGCTGTGGTTCACATTTCAGAGCTGAGCGCTGTGGCTCACAAGCCAAAAGGCGGTTGATGGCTCATGGATCACGACCTAGGATCCAAGAAAGAGCTGGCTCCAAGAGCTGGCTCTCGAGAGCTGCAAGCAAAGAGCGATTCCGAACCCTGCATGAAATTTTAGACACAAAGTTAAAGAACCTATAAAAATCCCGCAAACTACATTACATCTACTTGAGCCATATCTGGCAAAAACACGGCAAGAATAGAGTCGGGCAAATCCATTTCAAATGCTTGAACCCATTTGGTTAAGCGTTCCTGAGGGTTTAGTGTTAGGACCTTTTCTGTGCTCTATTTATATAAATAAAAATAAATAATTTACTTTACAGCTGCAAAGGGTCAAGCTGAGCTTCTCCCAATCTCTTTGCTAGTGAAGGTGAATGGGTGTGTAAGTTTTTAATGTAAGCTTTCCCGAGGCGGGATCGAACCCATCATCTCTTTGCTCAGCACACACAACCCGCTGCACCACATATTTTATATATTATTTAATTGACCATCCTAATATCCATCCTAATCCTAACTAAATTGTGATGTCCCTATGTACACCGAAGACATTTAATTATAAGTTAATTAGGGTTGCCGGAGATTAATATTTGTGTCAGTGTCTGTAACAATACATCAGATACAATGAGTAACTTATTGCCCAGTAAATGGGCTAGGACTTTACCCTCTAAAGTTTGAATGCTTAATCATTTACAAGAAAGCGATAGATAAATTTTACCAATACTCTTTCTCGATGTTATCATTTATCAAAGGCAACAGGAAAAACCTATGGTTTGCTCAGCTAACTTACTTTTGCACGATTCACTGTGCAACTCAGCCTTGGTTGAATTTTGTTACACTGTCAAAAATCTTTGCTGATTTATCAAAATAAATTAACTAAAATCTTTGACTCATGAACTACTTTGACAAAAAATCAAACCAGGTCGCTTAAATTCCTACATAATATAGAATATAATGGCTGAGCCATTAACCAAAGACCGATAATAGCAAAAGATGTAGAAAAAGGTTTGTTAAATTCTAACATAGATAAATTCTAGCTGACATTTTGAAGTCTTCTTTATTGTGAACAGCCGGACTCCAAAAAAGTTGTAAAATCATATTAATATTCTTGCATATTCCTTGAAAATGTCCTTATATCCATTTTCATATAGGGGTCTTAGCCAGTCACTGCAATCGCTTAAAAATATCCCATGGATGGACATTTGAAAACTGCTTTCAGCTAATACCACGTCTTGTCATTCTGGGTTCGTTTTATTGTGTTATGTTAGGTTCGTCCCTCCAGTGACTTTTTCTCCACATCCCGTTCTAAGGGCAAACGCATATCAAAGGCGTCTTCATTGGAATAATACATAGGGATCCAGCGATGTTTCACATATCCAATTGATTCGTAAAGCTTAATAGCCGATTTATTTGATTCTCGCACAAACAGATCCGCATACCAATCTCTTTGTAAATTCGATATGGCTTTGAAATGGTCCAGAAGACATGTCCCGTATCCCAGGCAACGATATTCATAGCTAACAGCCAAAGTGGAAATGTGTCCATGGCTGGCATTCAAATCTTGTCCATCGCCTACATGTTGCTCCGCATTTTTGGCCCTCATTCCCACTAGGAAACCCACCAGACGACCATTCGGAGCAATTACCACTTGACTTAGTTGAGGATGTTCCATAATTTTCTTGAGATAGAAGGATAAATTGTAAACCTCGGCCAGAGGATCAAATACAATTTGATTGTATTTGAAGAGATCGTCCAATGCGAATTCTCTTAGTGTACACATTTTTCCAATTAATTCAAATAATATGAGCAATTTTGTGGAGAAAAGTCTGTTACAAGTTGAACCGACAAAATCGTTCTGAAGTGAACTACATTTTGTTTTTATTATTTCGTTGAAAACCATAATTCTGATTTTTGAATCAAAGATAGTTTTTCATATCTGCTTCGATGCTTCGCTATCAACATAGTCGACCTTACAGGAGCGGGCAAATTAGCATAAATTCTAAAATGTTTTTTTCACAATGGGGTGACTATAGCATATAGTTGCCAAAAGAACTATCGATCGGAAAGCTAGTTCTTTAAATCTTGGCAAATATATGTATTATCTGCTTGAGCACAATTTCCCGACTCTGATGAAAATCTGATGAGTATATGGTGGAGTGGCAATATGAGTATATGATGGAATAGCTAATTGTATTTCTCAAGCTTTAACTCCCTGCCCTCGGAACATAAAAGGGGCAACCAGCAATATTCAGTTTGTTGAGTGCTTATCATTTGACTGGGTTCTTAACTGTGTCTCAGGCGAGTGCTTGATAGTCGAATGTGCCAAGACGCCGTACGTGTTGAAGTATCGCAGAGGTCTCGATAGGTCTTATTACTAATTTGTTTGTGATATCCGAATGATTTTGGTGAACCAATAGAAAGAAATTATCTTATAAAAAATTTGTAAGGACCATTTCATTTAAGTGGATCTTCCTTTTCTACTTCCCCCAACTTTGAAAATATATTTTCCTTTCTAAAATTTAAAAATGTTTTTCAAATATAAAGAAACTATTATCTGGCTTGTTAGAATATTTAAAAAAAAAATTAGTTCTACTGATATATAAAAAGTGCTTCTTGGTGTTTTCTTCCTCTTCTCCTTCCTCCAGTACCTGCACCGCATTTCCTTTGTAATACTTAGAACATTTGATTTCTTTCAAAAATCTACAAACCGTTTTAAAAGAATCAAGAAAATATATTCTGGCTTGTTAGTAGTTGTTTCTATATTTTAGAAAGTATTTCTGATATTCAAAAGAAGATTCTTCGTGTATGCTTCCTGTTCTCCTTCCTAATACATAGAAAATATTTTGTTTTATAATCTCAAAAATGTTTTCCAAAAATTGTAAGAAATTTTTCTGAATTTTGGAAAGTGTTTTCTGATTTAAAAAATAACGCTTAGGGCCGATTTCTAATCTTCTACATATCCTCTTCTATCTGTCACATAAACCTACAAATAACAGAGCAATATCTTTTTTTATCTGACACATAACAGCTATTTAGGAGATGAGAAATCGACCGATAAACTACGAAAGATGTTGTTTACTTCTAAAAATGCACAGTTATATTTAAAACTAGAGCGTAAGTTAAAGTCGGCCTTGCCCGACTTCGAAATACCCGCTACTCAGGGCAATTAGTGTTTAATAACCTCATGCGGCTTAGATAAGTATGCATAATTTTTTTACCTCTGCCATTTCATATCCGATCTTTATGAAAATTTGTGAGATTGCAGATATTGGCCACATATTCTACACTGCATCTAAGCTCAATATCTTGAAAAATGTTTGACTGCGTTCTCAACTATGTCTCAGGCGAGTGCCTGATAGTCGAATGCACCAAAATGAATTACTTGTTGAGGTTTCTCTGAGGTCTCGAGAGAAATAAATTACTAGTAATTTTTTTGTGCTTCGTGAACCAACAGAAAAATATAAATATAAACAATATTTAAGAGTTATTTCATTTAAAAGGTTACTACGCTTCTTGGTGTTTGCATTCTCCTTTCCTCCCTCCAGTCACCTTTCTCCATTTCTTCTCTTATACTTGGAAAACAGATTTTCCTTTCTAAAATCAAACAAAAAATTTGTTTATAAATTAAGAAAATTTCTCTTAGGGCCGATTTCTAATCTTCTACATGTGCTATCTGTCACATAAACCTACAAATAACAGAGCCAAATCTATGTTTATCAGACAAATGTTTATCAGCTATGTATGTAGAGGATGTGAAATCGGCCCTAACACTAGAATATGTTTTCCTTTCTATAATCTAAAAAATGTTTTTCTGAAAATTTCGAAAATATATTCTGATTTGTTAGGAATTTTTCTTAGTTTTAGAAAGTATTTTCGGATACAAAAAAATATGCTTCTTGGTATTTTTTCCCCCTCTTCTGCCACCAATCCTCTCACTCCATTTCCTCCCTAATACTTAAAAAATATTTCTACCTTTATAAACTGTAACAAAAATGTTTTTCTAATATTAGAAAATACTTTCTGGCCTATTAAAATGTTTTTCCTTATTTTATAAAGTATTTTCTGATATAAAAAAGAATGTCCTTAACTACATAAGATGTTTGCTACTTCTAGAAAGTCACAGTCCTATTTTCAAATATTATTTTTCTAAAATACATGGTGAATCGACTTAGACCCCTTTTTAAAAAACGCTCCGAAAACCAGGACGCAAAGTTGTACTTCCATTTTGCCTCTAAAATATTCCTTCTGAAATTAGGTATTCTGAATTGTAATTTATCAAAAAGACAATATTTAAATTATAATAAATTACAATTTGGCAATATTTAAATATCTCAAAGGATTTCAACATAAATTGTGATAAATGGTTAATATTCTTGCATATTCTTTGTTATTTTTTATTTTGCATTTTTTAATTTCTCAAGTGCTAAACTAAGTTCTACAGTTTGCCAGACACTGGACCACATATATTCTACACTCTTTTAGCAATCGTTTAAAAATTGGCTGTCATAACAGTCCACTCGTCGCCATTTCAATTGTCATGGACCACACCCACCACTTTGTACAAATAATGGATGGACACTTGAAAGCTGCTTCCAGCTAATTCCACGCACTGTCTTTCTCTGTTCTATTTTGTTTGTGTTATTTTCTACGCTCTTCTAATGAGGTTAATGTTCGAACCAATCGTTGACTCAGCAGCGCCCTGTGCGCTTTTCAGCGATCTATTTTTAAAATTAATGGCGCATTTTGCACACAAAAATAAAGAAAAGTACAAACCGATTTTTCTATACTATATAACCAAATGATAAGTATTTTATAGGTATGATCAGTAAGCAGGCAACATGAAATCTATTTATAAACCAAGAGCGAAATGGAGGGATTTCGGAAAAGCCAATTAAGCCAAAAATTGCTCAGACTGCACAGGTGGTGGTCGAAGATATAATGTAAATCTAAGAAATTCAAACTCTCTAGAAGAAATTTGTCTGTTTTATAGTGATAAACAGTCAGCTGCACTCAATTTGCCATATAAATCTCTGCTTTGTTTAGTTTTGTTTAGGCTCAAAGCTTCCTAGCAACGTGTGATTTATTATGATTTATTTATGTGGGCATGTGGCTGTGAGAACTCGAGTTTGGCCAAACCATTTGGAATCATTCACCACCTAGCCGGGTTTTAGTTGGCATCTGGCAAAGTTGAATGTCATAGGGATGGATATTAATTTTTAATAAACTAGTTCTTAAGCGTCCGAAAGCACCACGCGATTAGTTAATATTTTTTTTTGTTTTGTTTCCTATTTGTTTTCTTTTTTGGCACTTGTTCAATTCAACAGAAACCTAAAATATATTGAAAGACCTACGTACAAATGCTTGCATAGTACGGGTCAGATTTATAGATACACTAAGGGAATTTTTGAGATTTTGGGATTTAAAACGGAGTAGAAGCTGATTTCCTTACTTACTTACTTCACAGCTGTAGTATTTAGCTGGTGAAGGTGATCGATTGTGTTACTTTTTTTTATTGAATGTTCGGAGTTGGCATCAAACCCAGGCCTCATGCACTGCAATACAGTTAGCAGCATCATATAAAAAACATACATACTCTAGCGAAAGTGTATGCTCAGTTTAAATTTGGCTGCTGCAGGATCAGCTGAAAGCAGGGCTCCTGAAATCTAGAGCTCTAAACTCTAACCCTAAAATTTGAAGAAAGCTAAGCTAACTTCGTCTATGCCGCAGTTTTTATACCCTTGCAAGTGCTCGCTTAAATATTTTCAAAAATAATTTTTTTCCCACAAAAACCCATTTTTCGACCGATCGTTCGTATGGGAGCTATATGATATAGTCATCCGATTTGGACAAAAAATTGCAGATTTGAGTGAAAGGATGTAACATAAGCAAATACAAAATTGCAGGATGCAACCATTAAAAACAAAAAAGTTTTTCAAACTAAAACTGTTTTTAAGACCTATCTTTTGTATGCCAGCTATACCATATTGCTGTCCGATTTTCATCAAACTTGGCAAAATTATGAAAAAGCATAGGAAAATTATGAATACAAAGTTTGGAGACGTTTTCAATGAAAAGAAATAAGATTTTCATACTAAAACTAGTTTTCCGACCGTTTGTTCCTATGAGAGCTATGAGATATAGTCATTCGATCCGGTCGGTTCCGACATATTTGAAGCATGCAGCAAAAAGAAGATTCCATGCAAAATTTCAGCTCGATAGCTTCATAACTCAGAGACTAGTTCGCGTAGAAACAGACAGAAAAACGGACGGACAAAGTTCAATCACCCTGATCAAAAATATATATGGGTTATGGGGTCGGAAATGAATAGCAAACTTCAGGGCAAAACTATAATACCCTTTGCAAGGTTATAAAAACGGATATTTTTATAGTCGGTCCCACCCGACTATAATATACTGTGTACCAACCATAGTGTTTGCTTAGGATTGCTAGGTTCTCACCGCCGTGATTTTGTCATCGATATCACGATTTCTCGAAAAGATGCAATAAGGTGTTCGCATTGGCAACATTATTGCATTCTTGTGTTCTTGCATCCATTGAACAGCTGACTGGTATTTGGTGACATTGTGAAAAGATAAGTTGGTGTAAATAAAATTGGTTGAGATGATGGGTTTCTGTCAAGGGCGAAGCCAGCTTTCAAAGAACCCCACCTTCTTGGAGCTGTTTTGTCTTAATGTTTCTTTAATGATACATTTTAGCATCAAATAATAAAATAAATTGGCTTTTGATATGAAATGAGAAACAATCTTTAAAAACATGCCGGAAAATGAAAATATAAATGAAAAAGCTAATTTTTTTAAGCCAAATCTATGAACAAGGGGGGACAACTTTCTGGCGATATTCATTTGTTTTTTTGCGCTTTAAGTTTTACAGCTGTTTATTATTTTAGTTAGTGCTGGCAGCTGTAACGATACTCTTACGATAGGCAAAAATATCGATAACCTGTCAAGTCACTACTCGAAAAGTCACGGATGCAACCGCATCCAAAATGGATGCAACTTGTTTGCTACCACCAGCCGCTATGATTTTTGTAAGGCGTGAAAGTTGCATCCGACACAAGAATGCACGAATGCAAGAATGTTCTGTAGTGAGAACCAGGCATAAGTATGAGCAGCGCTCCTGCTTTGATACATTAGCTTTCTTTTGCTCATAGCTTGACTATCGCTCATTCGATCTTTACCCATCCTTTCGCGGACAGAAAAATTCTGCGGAGATACGACTCTTCTCACTCTGTACTAAAGGTACACAAAGTACATATATTTAGTTTGAGCAAGTGTGTAATAATAATATCATATATCACACAGTTCTGTAGAGAGATGGTTCGTACCTTTAAGACCTGTTAATTAGGTAGGTTTACTTATCGACCCGCTATTATGTTTTAAAGAAACCAAGCAATTATGCTGGACTCACTCTTCAGATAAATATATAATAACTTTTGAAGGTTTAATAATCGTCGGGCTTAACCGACTTTCTTTCTTTCTTTAAAATAGTAAGAACCAATTTTCAGATTTACGGATTTACCTAATAACCAATAAATTCCAATTTTGAATGTTCAAAATGAAAAATGAAATTCAGAATGTCCAAATACTTTCAATAAACCCATTTTCCAGCTTGTTAACCATTACGGTTTCTATATCTTTTGCACACATGTTTTTCATTTTCGAAATCGAGAGAATTTCGAACAACATTCTCGTGTGCCCGGCACACAGCGGAGCGCCAATAATTTATTTAATGTTCGGTACTTGCCCCAAGCAAAGAGCCTTAAAATCTAAACAAATTTATTTGAAAAGAAAGCAGCAACAAAAGGCCGAAGCTTGCTCAACTCAAAATTCATAGAATTTTCCAAGTAAACGCACTTTACATACACAAAAGCACTGGTCCACACACATATGCACAAGTACAGCTCCACGTGTGTGTGTGCGTCTATGTACATAGTCATTGGTCGAAATTTGTATATATATAAATGTAGAAAGAAAATTCATTTCGAAATGTGATTTTTTCGGCTTTTCGGCCGAGAAAATTTTGTGTGCGAATTCAGTGCGACTTGGGCTGCTTACTTGAACGCGTTGCAAACGAGAAAAACCATCCGAAAAGAAAAGAAATTTTCAACTAGAAACTAACACATATAGAGATATACCCATCTATCTCTATCTCCTCCTATCTATCTATAGTATATATATATATAGATACGTGATTTTGGGCTGGCAAAAGTGAGCAATGCTGCGTTGTGTCGCGTTTTATAAATAGAAAATTACAAAATTCTCAAGCGAAAAACAAATTGAAAAAAAAGGTTCAAACCCCAACGGGTTTACCCCAAAAAAAACTCGACAAAAAACTATTTTTCCGTTGCTTCGAGTGTGTTTGTGTGTGTTTGGTGTACCAATTGATCGTGCCTGGCCGAAATATAACATTATTATATAATAAGACGGGATATACACTAGTGTGTGCGAAATTATACAATTTCAATATGTTAATCATTGTTTTTTCTCCAAAATTTTCCATGAATTTTCAGTGCTTCTGTGTGCTTAGGTCTTGACAAAACAACAACACAATTTTCGTAGAACTTGCGTGCGATAAAGCAATAACAACGCCTACGTTCCGATACACAAAAAAAAAAAGTGTTTGCTGTGAAGTTCAACTTGAGTAACACCAAACAAGCGGCAAAATGAGTTCTGGGTAAGTGAATGCTGTGATTTAAGGGAACTTTCTTTGAGAGTTAACATTATCAAGTTATTTATTTTTTGAATAGTTTTAAAAGGAATAGTCAGAGATTATGTCAGCCGCTTCAAAAAATATTCTTGACTATAGTTTTTTGTGTCTTCAAATTATCATTTAATTTAAATAATTTTCTTAAGAATAAAAGTTTTTGGATATATATACAAAATACTAAGAAATATAAATATGAGTAGGACATTAGGCCTAACTACTTTTTATTACAAAAGAATTCCCGATTTATCAAGTGTGTTATGCACAAAAAAGGTTGTTCTTTAGAAGTCAATGACTTAACTGATGTACAAAAGTAGTCTAAAATTTTTAAAATAAACCTAACAACAGGAAAAGATTCCCGTTATTATGATTACCGATTATCCACTTCACTGTACAATAAACATTTAAGTTTTTAAGAGCTTCCCCATTGAATTCATTTATCTACTCAAGTTTTTAAACCTTCTTAAAGTGATATTTTCCCATAACTAATAGGAACCAACAATACCCAAACAGATACGGTCGCTTGAACAGCTAATTTGATTAATTTTAGACTCTTAAAGACTCATCAGTAGACTTTGCTTTTGACTGCAAGTAAGCTACTACTATTCCATTTTGTAATTGAATTAACAAATTAAATAATTAAAAAACTACTCGAAAAGCAGCTATGCACCCCACTTTGCTTTTGTTGGTGGCTTGCTTTGTTATGGAGTTTGAAAATTTCAGAGCTGGTGTAATAAATGTCAGAAATTCACTTCCTAATTGATACATACTAGGCAAATAACACAAAAGCGTTTTGGGTTTATATTTAGGCAACAATTTATTCCATTCCTGGATGCACACCAAAAATATTGCCCTTATTCTACACTGACATTCGCTTTTAGGGCCGATTTCTCATCTTATAAATAGCTGCTGTGCGTCAAATATACTCAAATTATTCTCTTTTATTTCTAAGTTTATGAGACAGGTAGCTCTTTGTAGAAGATGTGAATCACAATTTTGAGTTAAGGAAATAGTCAAATGTCTTGCAGTGCTAAATCATGGCAATACATTGGACATAAACCGACACTTTGGCCCATTTTCTCAATGTTTGGTTAGTCACACTGACAGGCAAGTTACCCAAATTCGAGTAACTCATGCTGTGCTTGGTGTAACCGTAGCAACAAACTTAACCGCAGCTCAAGTCATGAGTTTTAAGCGCTAGATCTGTCCCATTGAAATTATCGATATGTTTATCGCTAGACAACACCTTCTCTGCCATTGCCCCGCCCTGAGTAGATGGAGACTTGGGACACTAGGTCAACCTCTTCTTCTCAATCTCTCGGAGACATCCAAACGAGAGGTCGCAGCTCTACTAAAATTCATTCTGTCCACACAATGGTTCAGTACCGAGGACCCCCTCCATTAACAGAAAAAGGGTTAACAGGGAACACACATAGCCTCGCAATGGGCCCAAAGGGGCCTAAGTGGGAGGGCGACTTGTCGCTCTCAGTCATCGCAGCCTAACCTAACCCAGCTCCAACAATTGCATTGTTTATTTTGTTAATTGCTGGAATAAAATATTCATGAATTAAAAAAATTTTACACCTCCACGCAATGGAAATGGAAAACGAAAAGACAGAAAATGACCACGTTCAATAGCATTAATAAAATATAAGAAAAATACCTTAGTCGTTTATCGATATCGGGTGAAACTGTTGATGAGAAAACCAAATGAATTAACCGCTGGTCATCTCGAGCAACACATTTGACCGTTGGTAAACCAAACTGGAACTTTTGCAATATAAGGCCTCGATTGGTGGTATTTCAAAATAATTCTCAACAAGCGACGATAAAACAAGAATTAATTTTTTCGAAAATCGTAAAAAATTTAATGTTTTTGGCACCAATCTATAAAAATATTAGTTGATCCAGTGATTTCACTTTTGACACAGCAGTAAACGAGTTATCACTTCGGTTTCTAGCAAACGGAAAATTTTTTTATATCAGTTCCGTTGTCTGTTTCGGTACAGTGTATTTGTCCTGATTCGTTTGTACTCTGTGGGTGGTGCTATTTTTTGCATAATCTAGTCAGAATTTCACATCATCATCAATGAAAGATAATGGATTTTTTTCTTGATGAACTTTGACTTCGGTAACCTTACAAAAGCACACAGCTGTTTAGCACAAATTTATTTATATCAGCATGTTTTCTCAAACTTTTTCGGCGAACACGTTAAACCCCCACACCCGGCATAAAAAGAAAAGAAGAAAAACTGCTGTTTTTTCTTCGTTTGAAATAAATAAAACAAATGTATCTTTATGTACATATATATACACATATGTATATACACAGATCGCAACAAGTTTATGATCTCTTTCACAATTAAGGCTTTTTCACAAATTGAAAGATTTGAAGGCCAGCACACGACGCCCACACCCAAAGCTCTTTTGGCAGCCCTCGCCAACATCCACGCTGCACGCGCTTTATGGCAGGCGACAATTTTACTGCCACCCCCCCTCTTACTTGTGGCTTTCGCTCTCTGTCGCCCTCAAGCGAATTAATTAATTCATTTTCTTATTTTTTTTCAACTAGATTTGATGTTATGTTCTACCCACCGAGCAGCTGTCTGTCTCTTTTTGTTCCTTCTCTATAAACATTTTGGCACACGTGTTGAGAATTTCAAGAACTGACGGCGGCATTCACCGGAAGTTTTTTCTTGCACGCACTTTGTCTAGAAAATTTTGTGGCTCACCTCTAAAAATGAAAAAATCAAGTCAAGAATTTGGCATAGAATGCATTTCATTTCATTTTTTTTCAAATTTTTTTTTTTGTTTATTCTATGGACGATTTATTTTTTGCACTTCAGTGTTGACGTTGATGTGTCGTGCATAAATTTTCAGGCGCCCACTAAAAGCACAAGAAATGTTTTTCGATAATATATTGAGGAAATTGGGTCAGGTTTGTGAAAAAAAGAAAGAAAAAGTTTGGCAGTAAAATATTAATAACAAAGTGAAAAATAGAACAAGTGTTTGTAGTGAAATTTTGAATTTATATATTAAAAGATTAGCAACTTAGTTAAATTATTAAAAGATTTACATTTGAAACCAATTTTTTGTATTTTATCCATATTTAAGAATAATTTCTTTGAGTTAAAAATCAATGCGGTGACTCTAAAACTGCAAGAAACAAAAACTAACGCCATTTAGTCTAGACCCAAAATCGCATAAATTCAACAAAAATTAGCAACTATAATTTGACAACAACAGCAACCAAATTTATGCTCTATTAAAAACAAAAAATACTGTGGGGAAACATCAAATCTTAATTCGATTTGGAAAACTTTAGATAAATAGATAGTTTTCTTTTTTAAAAGCCACCCACACTAACACGCCACGGGCATGTGCTAATTTATGATCCTCCACTTTTCCCCCCGTGTCTTAAAAGTAGATGCCGACCTTGAAAGCATATAAAGATTGTGTGTGTATAGCACACGAATTGTGAACCTCGTCGAGGAGGATCGCTACAAATCGCAATCAGCCAGCCCCATTCATCACTTTCTACGACTGCAACTCGTTGTGCATTTGTCTGCCTTGATTGCCTGACATGAGCCCATCAGACAAATAAAAAAAAAAGCAAAAAAAGCAGCCTGCAGTGGGACTTGGCGTTGCGGTTGGGCCTGGCAGGCAGCATAATTATTTATATTAATCTGCCTGGGTCAACATTTAAGTGAAAGTAAAACTGCGGAGCCTGCCGTTGCACAATGGCCATGCCGGCAATATTTCTTCTTCAATGTAATTTTTATCAATTTTTTCCTGACCATGATGGCCACATGTGGTTGTGGTCATTGGTCGCTCTGCTGGTTTATGGCCAGACAGGCAGCAGGCAATCGGCAAGTTCCGCGAGCGCCTTTTCTCCATTTCGATTTCATTTGGTAAACAATTTGTTATTTTGTTTGGCTGGACTCTGCATTGGTTTATGGCTAAAAATGAAGCTGGAAAATTGATTAAACAATTATTATCAGCTATTAGTTCCAGTTGCTGATGAGCCATCAGATTAAACCAGCAACTGTTATTCCTATGGACACCAGTTAGATATAAATTCGGGGCACTAGATCAGTCGAGGTTCTCGCAACAGCTATCTGGACGATTAGCCTCATTTGTAGAATTATGTTTAACATATTTTATAGTTAAGTGCAAAAAAAACTTGAATCATGTGTAAAATAAAATGGAATTTTAAATTCTATAATTATGTACAGCTCAGTTGAAGTATCCCACCCAACATTTGGAAAATTATTTGGGCAAAATCAGCTTAATGAGTCTGTTTTGAGCCCTTTAAATGATTCAAAAATAGAGGAAAGTTAACTTAGGCTCGTCCTAAGTTTGAATATCTTTGCAGAACGTTTAACTAACTAGTTTGGAGGACATTTCCACTGAAAACAAACAAGTTTTTCACAATAAGACTACTTTTCTGACTCTACTTTTGTTTGAAGGCTATACTATATAGATGTCCGATTACGACCAAACTTGGTGAAATCATGAGAAAGCAAACAAAACTAAGAAATATAAAGTTTGGAGGCGTTTGCTTTGAAAACAAAAACTTTTTCTCACAAAAACTAGTTTTTCGACCGATCATTCCTATGGCAGCTATATGCTATAGTCATCCGATTTAGACAATACTTTGAGAAAATGTGTGAAAGCTCATAAAATAAATAAATGCCAATTTAAAAGAGGTTTACATTGAAAACAAAAAAGTTTTTCTTACTAAGACTGTTTTTTTAAACTTAGTTTTCATACTTGAGCAGCGTATTTGTACTACAAGACTTCGTGCAAAGTTTGGAAGCGATAGCTTTGAAACAGACGGACGGACAGACGGACATGGCCATATCGACTCAGCTTTTCATGCTTATCAAGAATAGATATACTTTATGTGGTCGGGAATGCTTCCTTCTAAGCGTTACAAACATTTGGAAAATGTTAATATACCCTCTGCAAGGGTATACAAATAAAAACTATCTTGTGCCATTCAAAGAAGACTCAAAAATGGCAAATGCAAATGTTCAAAATGTGATTTATTTAAATTCGAATTGAAAAAGACCCGCAAATGACTCGAATATGAGCCGAAACTGATCCGAAAAACGGGCAAAAAACGACTCTTCACGAAGGATCGCTGCTAGGGTAGCATTTTCTCCCGACAAAAGTATTTACGATCATAAATGACAATCTTAATCTGATCGAGGATTCAAAAAAGACTCGATTGTGATCAAAAAATTACATAAAATGTTTGCTGGGATCTAAGCTTCGGCTTCCTTTAGATAATTATACAACGGGCTGGGTCTACTCACTGGATATTCGCTTATCGATTCACTTGATCTTAATTCCATTTCGTGCATAATTTTCACGGTCAACTGAAACACACTTGAACTTAAGCGCATACTCAACGCAAACTGAAAATAAAAAATAAAAAACATCCCACTTATAATTTTGTGAAATGCATAAATGTGCAAAGTAAATAAATTCACACCTGATTTACGTAATTCAACAATCCCAGCCGACACAAAGAAGTGTCAAAATAATTATCGTTGACAAAAATCAACGCAGTCGTCGTCGAATGGTAATGCATCAAAAACAAGCGAAAATAAATACGCATTCAGTAAACAAATAAATAAATATAATATTTATTTCAAGTTCACACCCAAAATTAATGGACAAGAGACACAATGTTAAATGTCTTTTACATGAGCAGGGAAATGTTGGGAAAATAAACTAAACGAATGTCATTCACAAGTCAAGTGCGAGTGAGGTTAGGTTAAAAATAAAATATTACAATTTGCTAAATAAATATTTGGTTAAGACTAGCGTCTATGTCTATTAGAAGAAAGAAATTGGAAAAAAAAACTGTATCATGGTATAATAGGTACATTTCAATATATTTCTCATTCAAACACAATTTGAATAAATCAGAATAAAAAGGTACTTTATATCTTACAAAATATGTATATATGTGGCATATGGCATTCCTCATATTCCTTCATCTCACCACTTTCATACGATAAATGGTAGATAACAGAATTTATTGATTAATTTTCATTTATTTATTTGTTAATAGTCGACAAAAAAAAGGACTGTCAACAAATTTACAAGCGAGTAATAAAAATGCTTATTTACTTAAGCTGCATAAAAAAGAAAGCCTAACAAAATTACAAAATAAAATAATAACGACTCCGACTCGATGGGGGATTTTTATTTGCCGGTCCGGCTAGCTATGCCCCGATTCACAGCCTGAATCGTCTTCAATTTTTGTGCTAAGCAGTTATGCCATATAAAATACGATTAAAGAAGCTGATATGCAAAAGTAACATTTTTTTGCGGATTCACCAATGTTTCATGCACAATAATTTCAGGTTCATGGCTGCTGAGTGAAGTCTTTTGTTGGAAACTTGGTTCGGCACAAAATTTTTCAAGTTTAAAAAGAAAGCCAGTTAAAATAGAAGAAAGTTAACTTCGGACCGGCCGAAATTTTTATACCATTGC
This sequence comes from Lordiphosa andalusiaca, assembly GCA_035044965.1. Classification (NCBI taxonomy): domain Eukaryota; kingdom Metazoa; phylum Arthropoda; class Insecta; order Diptera; family Drosophilidae; genus Lordiphosa; species Lordiphosa andalusiaca. Next base: position 833,334 of record JAWNNM010002434.1, on the reverse strand, counting down.
AGCACGTTTTTGTAACTAAGACTACTTGGGGGACCTTTCTTTTCTATGGGAGCTATACTATATAGATGTCCGATATCGAACAAACTTAGTAGAATCATGCAAAAGCCTAACAAACAAACAGAAGAAATTTGGTCCCGAGATCTACTTAAAACAAATAAAGTTTGACTATGGGCCGACTTCTAATCTTCTACATAGAGCTATCTGTCACATAAACCAACAAATATCAGAGCAAAATCTATGTTTATCTGACACATAGCAGCTATTTGGAAGATGAGATATCGGACCTTAATGTAGTCATAGTCATCTGATTTTAACAAAACTATGCAGAATTGTGTGAAAGCATATCAAATAAATAAATGACAATTTTAAGGACATTTTCATTAAAAACCAAAAAGTTTTTCTCACTAAGACTACTTTTCAGTGTCTGCTTTTCTATGACAGCTATACTATATAGATGACCGATATCGACCAAACGTAGTGAAATCATGGCAATGCATATCAAACTAAGAAATACAAAGTTTGGAGGCGTTGTCATTGAAAACAAAAAAGTTTTCCTCACTAGATCTAGTTTTGCGACCCATCGTTCCTATGGCAGCTTTCTGTTATAGTCATCCGATCTGGTCGTTTCCGTTAAAAGTGCAGTGTATTTGTACTAAAATAATTCGTGCAAAGTATGCTGAAGATATCTTTCAAACTGACGGAGAAAATGGACGTACGGACATGGCTAAAGCAACTCAGCTCGTCATGCTGATCAAGAATATATATATACTTTATGTGGTCGGAGGTGCTTCCTTCTGTGCGTTACAAACATCCGGACAATTTCATAATACCCTCTGCAAGGGTATAACAATCGGGATATGCCTGATATGACTTTGATAATATTACATAAGTAAACAACTATTACCAATTGTCGCTTAGTTCTTGGTTTTTAACCAACTTTGGAAGTGAGAATCTAAAAACTGAGACTATTATTGTTGTTCTGGCTAGGCAATTTTGAGACTCTTTCAAAAATATTTTGAAAATTGATTTTTATTTATTTGTATCAAAATTGTTTTAAAGCTGTATTTTTATTTGGCAAGTTTTCATATAAGATGGGTGGAAACCTACCTCAGCTCACAGTGAGTTGGCTTTCAAAAAACTTATAAGAGAACCCTGATCGCCTACTTCTCAGGCACCTTCTCATATATTTTGGGGCTTCTCAGATTGAATATTACACTTGGGTGATATCTTTTTTAAGAATGTTTTATGAGATATTCGATAAATGAAAATACGCCTTAAGATTTAAAAAAAATGTTCCCTAATAATTCTACGATTTTTAAAGCTCAGGTAATTTAAAATTGGGTAACAGATTGGTCGTTGCATTCTTCTGAAGCATTTGTTATTTTTATTGTGTTGTAAGAAGTACTATTTGACAGGAGTTCATCCCTGTTAACACAAACAGTAACTGTTCTGGTCAATATTTTGATCAATATTGGTCACCTTTGGTTCACTGTTTTGGTCAATATTTTGATCAATGCTTTGGTCGCTGTTTTGGTCAACATTTTTACAAAATATAGAAAAATATGCTAAAAATAATGCCGAAAAATGTGTCGGAATTTGGTATTGGAGTAAAAGGTCAAAAAATGTATCGAAATCAAAAAACATCAAATTTAAATTTCAATATTTTGTTTATGATTAAGATTAACTTGACTTGAGAGTATTGTGAAAACCCACTATATTTTCTCTATGCTTTTGCAGTTACTATAATTTATACAAATATAATTTTAATAATTTTTTTAAAAACATTTTATTTTCCCTTATGTTCTTCTGTGACCATTTATTTGGCCAATCCACGCAACGATTGTTATATTCAATATTTTCGCACATAACATTAAAAGTTGTCAAATTGTAAGTCAGATCAAGACAATGTTTCCTACTAAGGGCCGATTTTTGATCTTCTACATAGCTGCTAGGTGTCAGAGAAACTAAGATTTTGCTCAGTTATTTGTAGGTTTATGTGACAGATAGCTGTATGTAGTAGATAAGACTAGTTTTCTAACCAAACTTAATGTTCTATGACAGATATGGGAGGTTGTGGTCATATTTTGATCAAACTTGGCTTTGAACCCGAGGGAAGAGATATCTAGACAAACAAAATATAACAAAAATATAAGCAAATTTAACTATAGCTGAAAGTGGCATTCCGCATCACCTTACTTTGAATGGCTCCTTGATGACCCTAGTAATATTTTCTCCATTTTCATTCATCAGTTTTATTAGCCAAAAATTGTTTTAAGAGCATCATAAACTTAAGAAACAAAAAGAAAATACACAGCCGTCCTATAAATTAGGTCAGAAACAAACCAAACATACATAATTTCTTCAAATGATTTGGAAATTGTAGAAATGCATTTAACACATGATTAAAACAATATTTCCCACATTCTGGGAAGGCCTGTGGCGAACTTATTAGGTGGCCATTGTTGATTGATGGCTGAGCCAGACAATCTTATACCAAACATCAATCTGGTTGACCCACTTTTGAGCTGAATGAACAAAGTGGCAGCCAAACAAATATGTCTGACAGTTGGGTGAGATTTTGCTTATTGAAAAATAGTTTTGAAAAAAAATATGAGAAAAAACCAAAAAGTTTTCCTCTCGATTATTGACAGGCACTCAAATTTCAAGTGTGCGTCAATTGATGAGTCATATAAAGTAGGCGGCAGCTCCTGGTTCCAAGAAAATCGAATACTTTCGCCTACTGTGGGCTTTCATTCACCATTCCTCTGCAACATCTTTTTCCGCTTTCTTTGACAATTATTATTTAACTGAACAAAACATCGAAAGAAAAAAAAACAACAATAACTCAAAAGATAACAATTAGATGAGGTCTGTCAAGGCTAGTGGGACCACATTTCCCCGTTAATTTGATACAAGAAAGTGTAAAGCAAAGACTCAATAAAGAAATCCCCCCAGAAATATGCGGTGGGAGATAAACGTTTTCGGTTTAATTATTAAGAAAAAGAGACATGACAAGCTAGTGAAAACAATTAGCTGCACGATAGCACACAAGCAGCAGATACCACTAAACAGATTCAAGATACACAGATAAAGTTGCGAAAACATTTGGAGTTAAGCGTTTAAATTTGTCGCCGCATTGGCACAACTTTTGACAGACATATAAATTGCTCCACAGCCCTGGCAGTTGTCGTGTATCTCGTGCCAGCCGAGCGTTTATCAAGTTTTTCCTTTTGCGGCAAAACCCCAAACAAGAAAATGTATCTGCAACAAGTTGCTGAACGACTCCACTCAGTCGCAGTCGCAGTCTCAGCTGCCTCAGCCGCATACGCCAAACGAATACGAATTCAATAAGCGTCGAGACTTTGCTGCGTTCAGTTGCCCAGTGCGCTTTTTAAGGTACGATCGTAGCTACAAGATACTTTTGCTAGCAACGCGTCTGTTTTTCGGTGTGTCCGCGCCCGTGTGTTTAAAAGTGAGAAAAATCCACAAAATACAAATCATTGGCAATTGTAAGCTTGTGATGGCCCAGCAAATTGTAGTCCGAATTCTGGTCAATGTTTTGAACGATATGTTTTTTTTTTATGTTTCATTGCTGTTGTGAGTCACCCACATCAGCAACAAACTTTATACATACATACCGATTGCCGGCTTAAGGTCTACATTGGACCGAAGGGGTCGATTCATTCATTAATCGACGCTTTGTTGATGACTGAGTCATAAATTCATATTTGTTCTTAGGTTATAGCACAGCTTTTTGTTTGACAAAGTCAAATAGGCTGGTTGCGCCACACAAAACAATAAATGCAATCGATTGATTTCTGTTCTATGTTGTTTTCACTTTGTTTGGGTCTTAAGCCAGTTGACTTGCCCTTGGTTAATGAACTTAAATCGAATTAATAATCAATTAAAAAGAGTGATATTTTTGTAAGGAAAATTTATTATAAAAAATACAAAAATTTTCGGACCCATAAAAATCCTTTTGTAAGTCGAGATTCTCGACTCGAGAAATAGACATCAGTTTTCGAAACAAATTTTTGCTTAAGGGCCGTTTGCAGATCTACTACATAGAGCCATCTCTCACATAAACCTACAAATAACAAAGCAAAATCTTAGTTTATCTGACACAGGGATGCAAACCACTCGAAAATAAGGACTGGTTCGGTTCAGTGGTTCATACAGTTTCTGAACCGCCGGTTCGGTTCATTACATGGTTTTTGGAGTTAAATGAACCGCGGTTACGGTTCGGTTCAGTGGTTCACAAAGGCACATTATGAAATATTATGATTGTTGTAGTAATGTGACTTGTCGAACACTTTTGAAATTGAATTCTTTTAACCCATTTAAATATTTTTATAATCCTTAGAAGAATGTCCAATGCTTATTATGTCGGATTTCCAGGAGTCGTCTATAAGTTCCTAGATGAATACTTTCGAAAATTGAGAATGTTTGCTAGAAAAGAATAAGTACTATGCATCTTAATTATTATATCTATCATTTCCCTCAGAACTGAATCATAGCTGAATCAGCTCAGAAAGGAAAGGGCTGGTCCCGAATTCATGACATCATTTTTATGAACTTTAGCCATGGATTTTACTCTGACATGTCTTACTACGTCATGACCTTAGTTGATTTTAAGCATGATTTCAGTAAGAGAACTGAACCGAACCGAACCGTTTTTAATTGTGGTTTTCGGTTCGGTTCAGCAATTCTGAAAGGAAGTCGGTTCGGTTTGCGGTTCGGTTCACCGGCTGGAATAAGCGGTTCGGTTCGGTTCAAAACCGGTTCGGTTCAGAACCGGTTTGCATCCCTGATCTGACACATAGTAGCTATGTAGTAGATGAGAAATCGGCCCTAAATCTAGTTTTGTGATTTAGTATAAAAGATCCCAGAAGGTATTAAACGAGAAAGCTAAGCTAACTTCGTCTGCTCGATTAAATATTTTCAAAAATAATTTATTTCCCACAAAAACCCATTTTCCGACCGATCGTTCGTATGGGAGCTATATTATATAGTCATCTGATTTAAACCAAAATTTGTAGAATTGCGTAAAAGCATGTAAAACAAGCAAATACAAAATTGCAGGATGCTACCATTAAAAACGAAAAAGTATTTCTAACTAAGACAGTTTTTCAGACCTATCTTTTGTGTGGCAGCTATACGATATACTTGTCCGATTTTCATCAAACTTGGCAAAATTATAAAAAAAGCATAGAAAACTTATGAACACAAAGTTTGAAGACGTTTGCATTGAAAAGAAAAAAGTTGTTCTTACTAAAACTAGTTTTCTGACCGATTGTTCCTATGGGAGCTATGAAATATAGTCATTCGATTCGGTCGGTTCCGACATATTAGTAGTGTGCAGCAAAAATAAGACTCTGTGCAAAATTTTAGCCCGATAGCTTCAAAACTGAGAGACTAGTTCGAGTAGAAACAGACTGACAGACAGACGGACGGACAAAGGTCAACCGACTCAGCTCGGCACCCTGATCGAGAATATAGATAGAATCGAAAATGAATATTTCTATGCGTTGCAAACTTCTGGGAAAATTATAATACCCTTTACAGGGGTATAAATATATCAAAAGATAATTTAAAAAGTTTTGAAAGTCTGAAAATCTAAAGAAAATTTCAAGTTATTTTCAAAATTTTAGGAAGCAAAACAGGTTTCTTAGATTTTTTTATAAAAATTTTAATAGCAAGGGTATAAAAAGCAATATGGACACAATGCTTCTTTTTTTGTGAGTTTGTACCAGTTAAGCAATCAGCCTGCATAGATTCAAGGATGCAAACTGCTCGAATATAAGCACAGGTTCGGTACAGTGGTTCACACCGCCGGTTCGGTTCATGACAAAGTCAAAGAGATTCCCGTCTAAAGAGGTTCACTCATAATTTATTATAAATATTGAGAGGGTTAGTTTATTACGCTAAATTACCCTAAAGAAAATGGCATGGCAAAGGATCGATTCGGTGTATGACTGTTTAAATGTTCAAACTTTATTGTCAAAAAGTAAGCGCTTTAAGCCTTGTCAGTAAGCTGAGCCTACCTTCTTTGCTTTATAGCCTTCAATTCGATTCTGATGTTTTGAAAGCCAACCGTCGACTTAGTGGTTCGTTTTAACAGCTGGAGTATGCGGTTCGGGTTCGGTTTGGTTTAGAACCTACCTGCATCCCTGTAATTTTCATTTCATTTAAATAGGTTTGGATTTTGGTTATTCCACATAAAAATGGACTCGTTCTTAAGGCAGAAGAAGAATTTATATAAATTTATATAAATCTGATTATTATTTTCATATTAAGCACTTGCTGGGCCTAACATCACATAACGTTCAAAACGTCTACAAACTATGCAGAATAAGAATTAATATACTGTGCACAACAAACTGCAACTTTTCTCAGTTCAATTTAAAAAAAAAAAACACAAAACCTTAAACAATGGCCACCTCAACATTACAATCATCGCCATCGCCCACGCCCGCTGCTGTCAAGAATCCGCAACTCAAACGCGTCGTCTACTCCAAGTATCGTGAATTGCTTGGTTCGTATAATGATAAGGCCAATGCCATCATTGATACCCTACCAGCCTATATGGTGCGTCAGGATCGTGGATTTCAGTTGCCAATAAATGGAAATACACTCCAAGACATGGAAACAAAGTAAGTCTGTGAGATGGAGAGAGAAAGAGAGATGGGTTGGGGGAAAAGCATCTCTATCTCAGACAGCGGCCCATTGATAAGGTGTGCTGCTGGTGCGCAAAACAGAATTTCTAAGTAAATATTTACTTATACCAAGATTAGCTCAACTGTGGAATGTGGGCGGTTGGACCAGGCACCCTGTATCAGCTAAAGCTATTTATAAACTCACACACACACACACACACACACACTCGCACAATGACTATCATTATGTCATGTTGCATGTGGCAGCTTTCAAGTTCTTGCTGCCAGTTGCCTGCCCTTGATCTTGAAATATGCGCTGGCAAAACTGCAGCTGCTGCAACTCTCTGCTAGGCAACAAGTTTCTATATGCAGGGTAGATGGGGTGGCATAGAATATGTTAAAGCTTGGGATGATTACTTTTTTATTTAAATTTAATTAATCTAACTTTTCTTCTGCCGTACTTTCGGTATTATATATCAGTTAATTCAGTTAAGAACTGTCTAAAATTAAACTTAAAGTGCTGTATTGTAAGACATGTAAGAAAATCGGTCAAGAATGAATTTGATATACTCTGTAGCAACGAAAGTGTATGCACAGTAAGAATGCTGCAGCATCAGCTTTTGCTTATAACTTCACTATCGTTCATCCGATCTTTTCGAATCCTTTGGCAGATCGATGAATAATTCTGAGTACTGATAATGTCCAGAAGGTACGAACCATTTATCTTTAAAACTGTGGGATACATGACAATTTTTACAAATTACGAGGCGGAAGGGGTTGAGTCAGTTTACTTTCGAACTTGAACTGTCTGCAAGTGCATCCCAAATTAAACGCGTACAGTTAGTCATAAATTTGAAACAAACGAATATAAAACTTTCGAAGGTACTAAAATGATATTTCAAACACGTCAAATAGATACTAACTTGGATCAGGCTGATACTTTTTTGTATCATTTTTTTTTAGTATTAATATATTAGAATCAATTTGATAACAGCAATTATAATTTTGACATTTCTATTATCAAATTTTAGAAAATATTTTAATACTAGCAATTCTCAGTTAAATATTTTTTCTTATCAAGTTTAAAGTACCTATTTAGATCTCTGCAAACTGCCATTAAAATTATAGCTTAAGCATTTAGAAACTGATTACAAACTACACAGAGGGAAAAACCGTGTTCAGAAAATGAGATTTTTTCAATGTTCTCTCAAATTTGTGAGACCAAATGTTCTTCAATTTAATTATCTAAGGCAGGTGGGGTGTTGTACAAGGCGGAGGTCTCTGCGGACTTAGAGCTGGAATCGGACCTAGACTTGGAATTGGATCTGTTTCTGGACTGGAGCTGGCCCTGGTATCTCTGGGTCCTGCACCCTGAACCTCAATTTTTTTTTTTTGAGCTTAAAATGTTCTCAAAAACTGAACATTTTAACTCACATCAAAATTTTGCGTTCTCAAAAAAAAGTTCTCGAAGTAAGAAAATGTTCTTGAAGTGAGAAAATCCGGTCATGATTAGTTTTTGACACCGAATTTTCTCACTTTGAGTCCAATGTTCTTGGTTTTTTCCCTTTGTGTAGAAATATTGTAAAATGGAAAAAACCTGTTGCAAAAAACAGAAGTCATCGTAAGGGTGTGCCTCTTACGAATTTAATTAAGATAACAGTTCGCCGTTCTGATTTGGCCCAACTATGTTGGCATGATGGTGCAATTTGTCCGAGATCAACAACTTTCTTTAGTAATGGTTTTGACACCTGAGCGATCGCGAACCACGCCTTTTCTGCAGCTGACTTTGTGTCAATCAACTTGGAGGGCGCAGATAAAAAGAGGAATAATCTCTAAAAAGTTATATTTGTTATTTACAAATGTGTGGGAAGAACAATGTATTTTTGTTTAGCTGCTACCCTCTTAAATATAGAGCTTGTGCTTTAGAATATAACACATTAATTTAGTCTTCAATATGTCGTCTAGGGGATTGTTTTATATAGAGCTTACTTTAAGCAAATACTGATGATTTAGCACACATTTTTTTTATTTATTTATTTATAGTTTATCAATGTTCTATCTAACTTGAAAGTGGCCTGCTTAAAAACGACAGAAAATTCATTTTTATTCAAAATAAAGAGTTAGAGAAAATGGTATGATAGAACTTGTTATAGCTAAGACAAAGGTTTCAGAAGGGTTCGTAATGAGCGTAGTTAGTCAGGCAAGGCTTAAAGTAGATTGAATGAAAACTTGGCGCATTGTGGAACAGCAATTTGAATACAGGATAACAAAGCAAGAGAGCAAATTTCCCTAGATAAAAGCTTATGAATAAACAGGACGCTATGGCAAATTCGGCGGTTATAAAGAGAAGGCAGGTTAATAAGGCGTAGTCTGTCTTCGGAGGGAGGAAGATGAGTGAATGTAGTGAAGATGTAAATGTCGTTTCATATGCAAGCATGACTTTTCGAATTCTCAAACTATGTTCAAAATGTGTCTGTTTCAAATGAATACTTTTGCGTATCAAATTAATATTCTAAGAATCAAATGTATAACCAAAATATCAATTTGATACTCAGTTAGATTATATTGATACAAAAAAAAAAAAAAAACGATTGTGGTTTCGGTTGCAATATGAGAGAACGTGTATCAAATTGATTTTGGTCGCCTTTTTATCAAATTTGTTCAAATTAAAAAAAAAATAGGACAGGAAACCGAAAAATACAAAGTTTACAGATGTTTCCATTGAAAACAAAAACCACATTTCTCACCAAACTACACTCAAAAAAAAAATTTAATCCGAAACGGGATTAAAAATGGGGTGTTCCCGAATATTCTTGAGCTGATCCCCGAAAAAGATTGAGTTTACTTCCACTATTTTTTTTCTGATTCCGAAAAACAGGATCACTTCAATCATGCCCCGGGATCCCCCCCGTTTGCAATCCCGAATTCGGATTATTTTTTTATGTGTAGATTTTATGGCAGCTACATGCTTAAGTCATCCGATCTGATTGGTTCCTACATAAAAAGGAAAGAAGACTCTGTGCAATACGTATATCAATCAATAGCTACAAAATTGAGAGACGGGGAAAAGACAGACGGACGAACAAGGCTCAATCCATTCAGCTCGTCCTCCTTATTAAGAATATGTATCGTTTATGGTGTTGGAAATTAAGATATCTTTGTGCTGCAAACTTCTGGGCCGAATTATTATACCCTTTGCAAGAGTATAACAAGTGAGGCGTTATGGGTTATTCGATGGTTGAATCCAAGACGGTTATTTCAACAAACCAAAACTTCATATTTAATTCGTTTTTGTTTTATTTAAACAAATCTTTAGCTATTTAACTTTCTTAAATTATTGCACTTTTCCTTCAAGTTCAGCGTGAGGACTTTCATAGGTTCGAAATTATTGCAAGCAGTCAATGCTGATCAAAGCTGATATAGAGTAAAGTAAAGTAATTGAAATATAATGTAAAGCAGAAGTCAATCGGTTTCAGATTTTGTAGAATAGTTGACTGGTTTTTACGAAATTTATGCTAAGTAAACCTGCAGGTAATGTTATGCTTTCGCACAACTTTAAACAGAGACACAACACCACAAAGGAGGCTGGTAGATTATACAGCGGTTTGAAGAAATTTTATAGAAATATATCAGATTTTGGATTACCCGTCTCTTCCCGATAAAACAAAATATTCGTTCAAATGCGCGAGTAAAATTTCTTTGCAGGATATCAACTAGTTTACACTCCACTCCGTTTCGCCCAGCCAGTTCCCAGTGTTTTTCCAAATATTTACACGCTCATTTGCATGTGCCATACACACACAACAGCAACAAGTTAAAGTGAAAATGGAAATTGCACAGATGTTTTTTTCTCATCATTACATTTAAATTTTTTCGTTGATTTTCTTTATTTGATTTTGAGGTATTTTCGCCTCACGCACGAACAGCTGCTGCTAATGAGAGCAAGATTCTCTGTGAGATATTTATAAACTCAATTTTGATTTCATGATATATTTTTCGGCTATATTACAAATGTTTATTTTTAAAACCAAATTGCAAATGGAAAATAATAATGATTCATAGACAAAACAAAGTCAAAATATGTTCAATGTGCAGGTTAATTAGTCATTTAGATATTTGCGATGCACCTAACAGTTAGTGGGAGAGAGAGGACCTGCAAAGGAGGTACACACGTGTGTGTGGTCGACACTTTAATTGGCAAATCTGTCAAACAGTTAGTGGTGGTCGATCAATTGCAATTGAGGAAGCGACAAACATTTTAAAGTACCAATTGACGTCATCAGACGACAATCAATATTTTTTTTTTTCCCCTTTCTGTTCGCTTGTATCTAAAAGTTGCTTCTATTATTTCTGCGAAAAGTTTTTTGGCAAATGATTTTGGTTCCATGTGCGTGTTTAGAACATGTGGCCAGATGACGACAATGAACGGAAAACTAGACGCTTTATCACCCTCACTTATGGTGTTGGGCTGTGACAGGAATTAACTTGCAGATTTGTTGATAAAGATACAAAAACAGCGATTGAACCAGCGAACCAGCAAATGGCAAAGGCCAAAATTACTCTGATTGTTCACTGACTGAAATGTGAGCATTTGATTTTGTTTTACTCCCTAGGCCCAAGCAAACCATTAATCAGCCAACAAATTTCACAGGAAACTACACTAATCTGACATTTTTCTAGGCTTGTCAGGTTTGTTGAAAATTATAATAACTGCACTCGACTCGCCGCACATATATGGCCAGACCAAAAACGGTTTACAAAACTGTTGTGTAAATTAGATTTCCTACCTGGCCATAAAACAAAAGCTGCCGCCGTCAGAGAGTCAATAAACGAAATACAATAAAAAAAAAACAAAAATAACTAGTAGACGACCTTACACTTTTGGCACGCCTCGACAATTATGGCTCTTAATCAATGGCAAGTTCAAGCGACTAGTCCATCAATTCATATATAAATGTTTTTTTTAATTTTTTCTTATGGCGAAGACAGCATTTCTTTGCACAATCCCCTCTTATGGGGGCAATTAATGAATTTGTTTGATTTTATTTTGCGGTGTCTCTAACCGCAAGGAATTGCGTCATTTGCATTTGACTTTGATGCACTCGCTCCAATTTGCATGTAAGCCAATTGTGGGTGCACTTAATCATTTTGCAATCCCAGCGGTGTCTAAACCGCAGTTAGCCTTCGCATTTGCGGTTTGTCACACAAAATATACCAACATATTTGCTTGTTTGTGAGTAAGAGACCTGATGGCACAACACCTGTTCCTGTTCGCCTGACCCACTTAAACTGGGTACGCACTCGCATGAGGTAAACGCAAAAAAAAAAAAAAACAAAAACTAATGTGGCAACAGGCTGGACAACTTTTCAGAACTCGCTTGTTGCATCCACATAGACAGGGAAAGAGAGCCTGACGGCTGCCGGCTCATCACTTTCTTTCAGCACAACGAACATTTTCAGCTTTAATTAGGCAAATGTCAACAACGTAAACGGCGTTTAAATTAACTAAAAAATATGTGTGGAGAAAAGTTGACACTAAATAATTATGTGAAAGATGGTATGGTGTGAAAGAGGACGACAGTTTTGGAAAGTGTAGACAAAAAAAGAAAGAAAACATAAGAATAAGAATATAAGGTCAACTGGCTTAGATGAAATCGCTTACGGTTGAGCGTAGGAACTTTCCTAAGAATTCCTTTTAGTCATTACACCATCTTACAAATAAATTGATCGTTTTCTTAATTTGTATTTATTATTAAGTTTTGAAATTTAATCAGTTGTACGCTTTCACCTGGATCAAAAGGATCAATTCACTCCATTTTAAAATATATTTTAAGTATTTGTGGGTAGCAAAAACTGAGAATTGTACTGGAAATCTAAGTTATATGATGTTTTATGTGAAGTGTTTAATTCAGGAATGCAAACCGGTTCTGAACTAAACCGGGTTTGAACCGAACCGAATCGGCTTCCTCTCAGAAACGCTGAACCGAACCGAAAACCACAAAGAAGAACGATTCGGTTCAGTTTAAGACGCAGCCAATGATACTTATTAATTTGGGAAATTTGAATCGTTTTCCTCAGATAGTTTTAATGCGATATTTTGCACTCAATCCTTAGCGATCGATATAACCTTTAAGGATGACTTGACTCAAATATATCAACATGTTATGCTGTATTCTTCTGCAATCGCCCGAAGATCTCTCGATATACCTGGAAAATATTTTCTATTTTCTGTAGTAGTTCTTTACCTTAATACAATCTTATGCAGGAGAATTTCTCTTCTATAATATGACAAACAGATTAAAGATATTCAAATGGTTTATAGTAATTCAAATTACAAAGTGAGCGAAAAGTCATAATGTGCCTTTATGAACCACTGAACCGAACTGAAACCACGGTTCAGTTAGCTCCAAAAACTATGTAATGAACCGAACCGGCCGCTCAGAAGCTATGTGAACCACTGAATCGCACTAGAACTTATTTTCGAGTGGTTTGCATCCCTGGTTTAATTCTTAAAAGCTCTTCGGTTAAAAGATCAAATGGCTTTGATCAAACATCATTTGATCTTGTTACCAATCATATAAGTGCCTAGTCAAACAGCCTTAGCTCGAACTAGAGTTGGGCAAGAGTCGTGCTATTCTTCGTGTCAACACGACGTATTCGTGTTGCAAGCTTAGATCAGCTCGTGCGTGTTTATGGGTCTCAAGTTTTTACGAGAAACACTACCAGTCGATTCTACTTCACCTCGCAGTATACAAAAATACTAACTCAATATGACAATTAAGCTTAACAAAACATAATATTCTTAATAAATATTTTAATTATTATTTTTTAACATATTATGCAAGTCCTGAGAAACAAAGTTAAGTCAATAGTATAACCCATAATATCAGATTATTTTTGGCATAACACATGCACTTCAACCTAAAATGACAGAGAATTTTATGAATATCTAGAGGACATCGGCAATCCGACTATGCTATGCTCTCTTGTGGAATTAAAGGCAACAATAATACAGCGCTGTATCAGACAGCCACAAACACACACACATAACTGGCAGTAATTGCTTTTCTCTTTCGTTTTCTTGTGGTAGTTGTTGTTACTGATTTTGGCTTTTTGATTGTGTGAGTAAAAACGCACTCATAGGAAACTGTTGGGCACCCCTGCTCTACAACGTCAAGGTCATTGGTTCAAGTCCCCTTATTCTTACCATTTTTAAGGAAATTGTTGCCCTAAAATAAATTTTAGGTCTTAAAAACCTGATTCGTTTATTTAATTATTTCTTCCAGACAATAAGGTTAAGCGGATTACTCATTTTGCTCTATTTATCTACGATTTTACCACTGCTATTCCGATTTCTTAACTCAATAAAAAGGATTGATCCCCTTACGCCCTTATTCCCCTATTCATATTAAATAAAGTCGTGCGTGTTGTGATGTGCTTATAACGTTCTTGTGTGTTTAAAGCATGATTTTCGTGTCAGTGTCGTGTCGTGTTGAAAATGTTCAACACGCGGCCATCTCTAACTCGAAGTTATATTGAAACACCACCGATTTTCTATGATTACACATTAAGTGTTGCACAAGAAGCAGGTTAATAAAGTGTTAATCTTACTTGGAACGGCAATAGTTTAAGGTTATAGCATTTTAACACATTTGAAACTCGTCCCACAACCAAGAATGTCTTTTGACCCTTCCATTTCTTCAAAGACAGACTAAACATTTTCAAAAATATTTTGGTGCATCCATTTCGTACATTAACCCATATTAATATTCATATATTACCCATTAAACTTATTTACTAATTTTTTATCATTTTTCCTTATCATTTTCTAACATTAATAAAAACGAGAAAGCTAAGCTAACTTCGTCTGTGCCGAAGTTTTTATATCCTTGCAAGTGCTTGCTGAAATATTTTCAAAAAATACTCTTTCTACGATATTCCGACCGTTTGTTAGTATGGGAGCTAAACGATATAGTCATCCGATTTGGCCTAAAATTTGTAAAATTATGTGAAAGCACGTGAAACAAACAAATACAAAATTGCAGGATGCTACCATTAAAAACAAAAACGTTTTTCTAACTAAAACTGTTTTTCAAACCTATCTTTTGTATGGCAGCTATACCATTTAGTTGTCCGATTTTCATCAAACTTGGCAAAATTATAAAAAAAACATAGTAAACCTACGATTACAAAGTTTGGAGACGTTTCCGTTGAAAAGAAAAAAGTTTTTCTCACTAAAACTTGTTTTCCGACCGATTGTTCCAATGGGAGCTATGGGATATAGTCATCCGATTCGGTCGGTTCCGACATATTAGTAGTGTGCAGCAAAAAGATGACTCTGTGCAAAATTTCAGCTCGAAAGCTTCAAAACTGAGAGACTGGTTCCCGCAGAACCAGACGGACAAAGCTCAATCGACTCAGCTCGTCACCCTGATCAAGAATATATATGGTTAATGGGGTCGGAAATGAATATTTCAATGCGTGGCAAACTTCTGGGCAAAATTATAATACCCTTTGCAAGGGTATAAAAATGAACATGCAGCCAATGTGACCCTGACTCTCACTTTTACTAACAAATTTTACACTTCATCAGCGCCGCCTCAACCTTTTATGGCCATTAAACTCCATCTTCGAACTTACTTTCCCCCGCTGCCAAGATAAAAAAAAGCCATACACAAAAAATTGGCTCATTGAACTGTCGATGAGGGGGGACTCATTAGTCAAGCAGCAGCAGCTGAAAATCACAACAAATTATGAGGGCTTACGAACAAAAAAAACAACTTGAACAAAAATAATGATAAATAGCCGTAGAGTAGAGACAAAGGCAGAAGTGGAAAAAAAATTAGCATAGCTTGGGGGTAGGAAGTGAAAATGAAACTGAAACTGAAACTGTTTGGAGTTAATGATGAACTTTTTTCTCTTTCTTTTAAAGCTATGGACAGCGCGGCGGCCCAGGTGGAGGCACTGGCTATGAGGCCCCGGCCTGCGTACAGAATGCCATGATGACAAAAGACAAGAAGCCGTTCACCTATACCCCAGGTGGCATAGATCTCTCGCAAATCCGTTCAGAACGCATGGCCAAACGATTAGCGCGCAACGCTCAATCGGAGGGCACCACCGGTGCTGCACAACAGAACCGACCGGCCCAACCGCAGTCGCCCGGTGGTGGTGGCAGTGGCAATACAGCTGCCAATTCAATGGGAGCTGCTGCCATGGGCATGCCATTTCAGGTATTGCCGCCACCACCGCCGCCACCAGCACCGCCAGCACAAACGGGTAAGAATGGCCAACAGTTTGCTGCCGCTGCACCCCCACCACCACCCCCACAACAGCAACTTGCACCACCATCTGGTCGACTCAGTGCACCCGGTTCGCCTGCAGCGGCACGCAAATCACCCACACCTCAACGTTTTGAGCCACCACCATTGGGTTTTCGGCCGGAAATCAAGATTCCGGCCAATCCAATGGCGGCGTTGAAGAAAGTGCCACCTCCCGTGGAGAAGAACACATTCTGGAAGGATGAGTATTGCAAAGAGCGCTCAAAGAGCCCATTGCCCGAGACCGCTCAGAATGGGGATGCCGTTGATGGTGAGCAGAAGAATAAGGAGAAGGAATTCTTGGTTCATGGTTCAGTTAACCCAAAGGATACGCCCACATCATACCTCTCGCCAGCAAATACTAAGCGGTTATGGTTGCTTCTATAAAACCCACATTAAGTCTAACCTCATGAATTGGCCAATCAAGTCCCACTAACGCCACTACTAAATCTTGAAATACTTTGCATATAATAAATTTGACAGAACTTACAATGGATTTTTTGTTTACAAAACTTTAGGTTACAAAACGGCAGCCTCAAGCAACAGCTATCAACAGCAACCAGCCCAATTGCCCTCACCCAAGACACCACCAATGCAATCACAGTTGCACACTCCGCCAGCAACGCCACAGCAGCAGCTGCAGCAGCAACAGTCACGTCAGGAGTTTCGAAGTGTGCCCATGCCACAATCGCCAGCTGTTAATGTATATACACGACAGACGGAGAGTCCACGCTCACCGTTCGAACAACAACAGCAACTACAACAGCAACTACAGCAACAGCAGCAGCAGCGTTCAACCGAGAGTCCTTTCCGTTATGCTCAACAGCAGCCAACTTCACAGCAACGTCCACCCACAGCAATTTCTCCATTGGCTCAGCCACAACAGCAATTGCAGCAGCAACAGCAGCAGGCAAATCAATCTGTGCCCTGGCGGACTCAACGCGCTCAGCCTGCTTCACCACAGCAACCAGCACAACAGCAGCAGCAGCAGCAGCAACAGCAGCATCCGCAGCCAATTTTCAACAATATACAACAACAACAACAAAGATCTCGCGATGTATTCAGCCCCGCCAGAAATGACACAGCAGCAACATCTAATAATGCACCACAGCAACAAAATTTTGGCACTCAACAAACACAATATCCAGGAGCAGGAAAACCGGTGAGTGGGAAAATTCATCCATAAATTCATCAGCCCATTTATTTTGAAATGAAAACTAAGAAAAAGTTAAGAACAATTTTAAACCATTTACTGAGGTTTTTTAGGACAACCTGCTTAAGACCTGTTCTCAAAAATGAAAATTGCAGTAGGCACAATTCTGTCAATTGAACAACGAAGTAATTTACTGAATTAGTTCGGAAGTTAGACAATGAGTCCAACAACAAAATATACTGCCGGGATCATGGTTCTTATAGTATGTCTTTTTTAGGGACAGCTTTGAATATTCTACTATCTTTTTTATTGAGTTCAAAAAATCAGAATAAACACACTAAGGTGCGTTGGGAACAATAGTAGTTTGAAGAATTTTCGACTTGAACAATAACCCCACAGAGAATAGGAATGATCAAAATAACGTTAATTTTAATGTTTATTAACTTACTTGGCCAAATGCTTTCAAATGCATTCACCCTTTGGGAATAAGTTCGAAATTCATAAAAAAATGCACAGAACCGAGCCTTTTTTGAAAAGTCATGTCTGAAATCGTATAAGATAGCTTTCAAAGACCAAATTCAGTGACTTTGATGTAGATCCGCAGTTACCTTAACAACATTTACTATACCTTTCTTTCTCAAACGTCATGTGGTACAAGTGTAAAAGTAAAATTTCCGATATATTCGGATATTCGAATATATTAAGATCAATATCAACTTGATATTGTCTGGTTAATTTGATATGTGGTCAAACATTATAACTTTCAGAATCATTTCGAAACTATAACATATCATTTTGACCATAAAGAAAACGGAACGTATAGAAATTGTGAAGAAGGAAAGAGACAAATAGTGTCACCTATCGAAACTTAAAGCGACTCGATGAAATATTTATCCGTATCCAATCATGGAGTACGTTTAGCCGCCATTCCAATTGTTTTAAGTGCAAAAGGCCCCGATTTTGATCCACAGACCAGAAGGGAAAGTAAACATCAATAAAAAATAAGTTGTTTGTCTGATTTTCTAAAATCCTAAATAATACTTAGCAAAATTATATTATAAAATATCAAATTGATCTTAAAAAATTGGTTTTATATGTTCAAAAATATCAGTTTGATATGTATCATATCGGATTCATGAATGAATATAACATGAAGCTTCAGGTCATATCATTATTTTTATACCCTTGCAAAGAGAATTATAATTTTGCCCAGAAGTTTGCAACGCATAGATATATTCATTTCCGACCCCTTAAACTATATGTATTATTGATCAGGGTGACGAGCTGAGTGGATTGAGCTTTGTCCGTCCGTCTGTCTGTTTCTACGGGAACTAGTCTCTCAATTTTGAAGCTATCGAGCTGAAATTTTGCACTGAGTCTTTTTTTTTGCTGCACGCTACTAATATATCGGAACCGACCGGATCGGATAACTATATATCAAAGGGAACAATCGGTCGGAAAACTAGTTTTAGTATGAACAACTTTTTTGTTTTTAATGGTAGCATCCTGCAACCTTGTACGTGCTTGTTTTACGTGCTTTCACCCAATTCTAAAAATTTTTGTCCAAATCGGATGACTATATCATATAGCTCGCATACGAACGATCGGTCGAAAGATGGGTCGTTGTATGAAAAAAATTATTTTTGAAAATAGTTAAGCAAGCACTTGAAAGGGTATAAAAACTTCGGCCCAGACAAAGTTCGCTTAACTTTCTCGTTTTCTGTTTATTTACAATTTGAATACATACTTAAAAATACAAAATATATTGTAGAATTACGTCTTTAAAAGATAGGAATGCCAAAGAAAACAATTTTCACACTCAAAAATTATGTCAAACTCTTTGCAAAAACCTTTCACGGAAGCATTCTTAGTCTATTTTTAAACTCATTCGGAGCTGCAACATTGAAGAATACATTGTGGTGATGAGAAATTGAAACTAAAATTAGACACACAGAAAGGCCAAACACGAATTTTGAACTTGAGCAACAAAGCAAAATAGTTGTGGTTTCCAATGATTGAGTAAATGTCTTATGTTTAAAGCTTGTACTGTCGCGTAATTTACTTAATTTAATTTGAATAGTTCCTTGTAGGAACTGTATGGTTTTCGATCTACGAGTCTAAAATGGCATGGTAAATATTATTTTGGCTCAGACATCTGGAACCGTGGCCACACCTCAAACAAAAGCGTATTCTTTAAAAATTTCACACAACCGGTCACCTTCAGCAGCTATTGGCGCCAGCTGAGAAGTAGCTAGCCATGAAAAAGCTAGCGACGTTTAACTGAAGGACACTTTCTGTTGGCGAAAATGAAAACAAACACACAAGCTAAGAGACTGAGAGAAGCTCGGCTTGTTTCTTTGGACAGCTTCAAGCCAAATGTGTCATTAATTACTCTTTTTTTGGAAATCTGCAATTATTCATTTCTGATATTTTCTTGCTCAGTTTGTTTCTGTTCCATTGACCATGGTTACATTCATCAGTTGCACATCACAGCAATCGAGCATCAAATCAGCTTATTTTTTTTATCTTTTTAAACAAAAGTTTATATAAACTAATCCAATATTTTCTGTTTTTTTTTTCCCATATCATGCAGACCAATGTTGGCTCTCTTTACATAGCCCCCCTGGCCCAACCCACAGAGCCGCAGGCGCAGCGTCTTTTGCTCCAGCAGCAACAGACATCAGCTCGTGACTCACCCATGCGTCAGTTGTCTCATCAACAACAACAGCAACAACAACAACAACAACAACAGCAGCAGCCACAGTCAGCTGGTCAACCGCTGCGATGGCTCAGCTCACAACCTGCTAGCAAGGAGCAGGCACCCTGGGCACGTCCAGAGGAGAATGGCAACATTTTGCCCTCTCAGTTGAGACAGACTACGCCGGCACCACAGCCCCAAGTGGCAGCAGCAGCAGCACCACCAACACAAACGCCGCCGCAGCCACAGCCAACATCTTTCTATCAACCACAATTGATTCAAGGCAATGGCTATGGATCCACACCAGCGGTTGCGCACAACTTTGGCTCAAATACTCAGCCAGGAGGTTTGCGTTTGCAGATCAATTTAAATACGAATGGCAGCAACAATATGCAACAAAATGCAAATCAAAGTGGTCCAAGGGTAAGTAAATGATATTTAACGAACCCGAGAAATTATGATTTAAATAAAAAACGAGAAAGCTAAGCTAACTTCTGCTCGCTTAAATATTTAAAAAAAAACAAACACTTCTTCCCATTTTCCGACCGATCGTTCGTATGGAAGCTATACGATATAGTTATCCGAAATTTGTAATATTATGTGAAAGCACGTGAAACAAACAAATACAAAATTTTCAGACCAATCTTTTGTATGGCAGCTATACCATAAAGTTGTCCGATTTTAATAAAACTTGGTAGAATTAAAAAAAAGAATTATAGCAAACCTACGATTACAAAGTTTGGAGACGTTTCCGTTGAAAAGAAAACAGTTTTCCTATGGGAGCTATGGGATATAGTCATCCGATCCGGTCGGCTCCGACATATTAGTAGTGTGCAGCAAAAAGAAGACTCTGTGCAAAATTTCAGCTCGATAGCTTCAAAACTGAGAGACTAGTTCGCGTAGAAACAGACAGACAGATGGAAAGACGAACGGACAAAGCTCAATCGACTCAGCTCGTCACCCTGATCAAGAATATATATGGTTTATGGGGTCGGAAATAAACATTTCTATGCCATGCAAACTTCTGGGCAAAATTATAGTACCCTTTGCAAGGGTATAAAAACGAGAAAACTAAGCTAACTTCGTCTGTACTAAAAATTTTATACCCTTGCTTAAAAATTTTCAAATATTAATTTTTTTTCCACAATGACCCATTTTTTGACCGATCGTTCGTTTGGGAGCTATACGATATAGTCATCCGATTTGGATAAAAATTTCTAGAATCATGTGAAAGCATGTGAAACAAACAAATACAAAAATGCAGGATGCTACTATTAAGAACAAACAAGTTTTTCATACTAAAAATAGTTTTCCGATCGATTGTTCCTATGAGAGCTATGAGAAATAGTCATCCGATTCAGTCGGTTACGACATATTAGTAGCGAGCAGCGAAATTTCAGCTCGATAGCTTCAAAACTGTGGGACTAGTTTGCAGACGGACAGATGGACGGACGGACGTCAAAGCTCAATCGACTCAGCTCGTCACCCTGATCAAGAATATATAATATATAGTTTATGAGGTTGGAAATGAATATTTCTTTGCGTTGCAAACTTCTGTGCAAAATTATAATACCCTTTGCAAGGGTATAAAAATAAAACTTAAAGTTCTAAAAAATTTTCCCTTGAACATTTTTTTTTCTATTATCTACTAGCATCTTAAGTTAAGGAAACGTTTTTAAATCTTTTTTTTTTTTTTTGTCTAGAATTTTTCAATATTTTTTTTTAGAAATTTTAAAAAGTTCAAAAATGTTTTAGAATTTTTATTTTAAAATCAATTTATTTAAAATTTAAAAAAAAAATTCTTAAAAACTTGTTTCATATCCTAAAATTTTGAAAATAATTTGAATTGTGTTTAGATCTTGAGACCTTTGAGATTTCTCTGAAGTATTCAAAACTTTTTTATAATATCTATTGATATATTTTAAATTTAAATGTAAAGTGTCGTAGAATTTTTCAATCATTAAAACCAATCCAAAATAAGTTTTTTGAAAATTATATTCCTTCAATCCGCAAAAAGTGGGAATCGGCCCAAAATATAATTGATTTAAGATATATTTTATTCTTTCTAACCTTAATAAACTGTTCAAGCCTTTGCAAAAATGTTGTAAAGAATTAACATAAATTGCCCACTAATCTTTCAACAGCTGGCATTAAAATAAAATCACTCTTTAGCTATCTAAATCACCAGTGAATGATTTCAAAAATATTAAGATTCTGTTCCTCTGTTACAGGAGCGTATCATACCCATCACACTGGAGCAGACTCCAACTTATGCCGCTGCCCAGCCCAACTTTGGTGGTAAGCCCACTTAACCCTAAGCTCCAGCAATCGCTTTCAATGTATGTTTCTAAGGCGCTTTCCCAGCTAAAAATCCTTGATGTTTGTAACTAAAAATCCCAAAAACCCTTCCGAGTAGTTTCTTTTCCAGTCCAACCCTCCACTCCCACGCACTTCTCCCACCTACATACATATATTCCACCCGCACTGGTCCCAACTCTTATAACTTTGCCACCTTCTTTATGTGTGTATACTCTTTCTTTCCTATGAAAGCGCCTGCTGGCCACATAATTCGCTCAGCTAATCAATTTGTCGATCAAGGTTACAACAATTATCCACCCGGCACGACATCGGGTCAGATGAACAACAACAACAACAACCACAACGGCAATGGCACACGTATTATACCCATTACCATTGACGTTGGACGCGGTGGCCCAATCTCACAGACACCTGTATTGCTGCAGAAGTAAGTATAGTTGCGTACAAGTGCTTAGGTTAATCTCTTTTACCAACACTGAAAATTAAGCTTTTTGCGTATTAATTTTGTGCTTATTTACTCAACAACAACAACAACAATAAAATCGCAACTAAACTTATGACTTTTTAGTGGCAAATACAATTTGTATGTGCATCAATGTCCGCTCGAGGCGGAGATACGCTACAGAAAGCATCGTCTCAGCAGGTAGTACGAGTACAGTCTCGTTAACAATAATCGTCATTATCATGCCTAACTGTACTTCTTCCTGTGGTGTTTGACGGAGGGGCTTGTGATATCTGCAAGCCCCTCGCGTAATATTGTGTCGTTATCTTTTACTAGATTGATAAATTCTCATCTACATCGTTCTTTAATCGATTCATTATGCTTAACACAGACCTTTTTTTGTTGTAATTCGAATAATTTCAGACATTCTCTTTTTGCTAACCAACAACCTAACCTAACACTACGCCTATATTATATTTTCAGCGATCCACGCTCACCACCCATTCAATCGAAATCGTTTAGAATTTTGCAAAAGATAACTGACACAGTGGATGATGGCAGCGGTGATATGAATCCACTATCGCCGGTGCCTCAGCAAACGCCCTTGGAACCGCCACAATTGCAGCGACCACAATTTGCTCGACAGATGAGCGCCCAACAGGCTAGAAATAGTCCCACCATAGAGCAAATGAGACGTTTGCAAATTGCCCAGGATCAACAGCAGCAGATGGGTACGCCTTTAGCTTGGTCGCCGCAAGGTGAGATTGTACTCCCCCTTCCCCCTTCCCCCCTTCCCCCACCATAGTCATTTCGGTAAGGATTTTGCCCATGTATGTGTTAACTAGGTGGAAAGTGCGTTTTGGGTAGTGTCTTTTAAGGGTTTGATCTTTTACTAATATTTACAAGCAGCTTAAAAGCTAAACCAAACATTATTTCGGTTGATAGAAACTAATCGGCTTCCAGTGTGTCTGTCCTCCTTCACTTGGTTAGTACTTAGTACTTTTCAAAATTTTGCCAGCATTACTTATTAAACTAATTACTACGAAAGTTCAATCAAATTTTTCCTTTGTTTTTAGGTAATGGAGTCTCAGCACAGAATCGCTTTGCACCACAACGCTATGGTAGGGTTTAACTTATCTGAAACGAAAGTATCTCTAACATGTTCCTTTTTTCTTAAACAGATACACCATCATCACCACAGCAACAACAACAACAATACGTACCACCCAGTGAGCAACAAGCTCCGGAACCTAAAAAATACACCGGTAGCGCTATACCAAGTCGATCATTTAAAATTCTTCAGGCCATGACAACACCAGAAAATGCCGGTTAGTACAGTTGTGTCAAAATATAACACACAATAAAAAAAACACAAGAAATAGTTGAAATCAAACAAATCACTAGCAGAATTAGTTTACAGAAACAAAGTGTTTTCCAACACTTAACACATAATATCATGCCTGTATATACACATTCGAAATCACTAACCCATTCACCTGAGGCTGGGATTGATAGAAATTCATAACAACAAAAAATTAAACATTATACAAAATCAGGCTTCTAAAATACTGAAAGTAACGTGCTGAACGCACTAAAACTTATTAAGATCAATGTTATTCAAAACAAAGAACGAGAAAGCTAAGCTAACTTCGTCTATGCCGAAGTTTTTGTACACTTGCAAGTGCTCGCTTAAATATTTTCCAAAATAATTTTTTTTTTCCACAATGACTCGATTGTTTGTATATGATATAGTCATCCGATTTGGACAAAAATATGTAGAGTTGGGTGAAAGCATGTAAAACAAGCAAATACAAGATTGCAGGATGCTACCATAAAACACTAAAAAGTTTTTTTAACTAAGACCGTTTTTCGGACATAACTTTTGAATGGCAGCTATACCATATAGTTGTTCGATTTTCATTTAACTTGAGAAAATTATAAAAAAAAGCATAGAAAACTTATGAGTACAAAGTTTGGAGACGTTTCCATTGAAAAGAAAAATGTTTTTCATACTAAAACTTATTTTCCGACAGATTGTTCCTATGGGAGCTATGAGATATAGTCATCCGATCCGGTCGGTACCGATATATAAGTAGCGTGCAGCAAAAAGAAGACTCTGTGCAAAATTTCAGCTCGATAGTTTTAAAGCTGAGAGACTAGTTCGCGTAGAAACAGACAGTCTGACGGACGGGCAAAGCTCAATCGACTCAGCTCAAAACCCTGATCAAGAATATATATAGTTTATGGGGTCGGAAATTAATATTTCCATGCGTTGCAAACTTCTGGACAAAATTATAATACCCTTTGCAAGGGAATAAAAAGGTCCTGTCGTATAATTGCCCCAAACATTTCCACGGAAAGTAAAATCAAAATATTATATATATGGAATTTCATATGGAGCTTTTAACATTATTTGTAATTCGATCGAAAGAAAAATAGAGGAAAGATTGTATACCCTTGCAGAACGTTTTTCTTACTAGTTCGGACGACATTTCGACTGAAAACAAACAAGTTTTTCTTACAAAGACTACTTTTCTGATTCTACTTTTCTATGACAGCTATACTATATATATGTCCAATTACTACCAAACTTAGTGGACTCATGGGAAAGCATAGCAAACTAAGAAAAACATAGTTTGGAGGCCTTTTCGTTGAAAACAAAACAGTTTTTCTCACTAAAACTAGTTTCTTTTATATCTCAGCTATAACCTATAGTCATCCGATTGAGACAAAACTTTGAAGAACTGTGTGAAAGCTTTTAAAATAAATATATGACAATTTTAAAGAGGTTTACATTGAACACAAAAAAGTTTTTCTTACTAAGACTATTTTTTAACCTAACTTTTTTATGGCAGCTATACTATATAGATGTTCGATTTCGACTAAATTTGGCAGAATCATGGAGAAGTATTGAAAACTAGTAATTACAGAGTTTGAAGACGTTTGCACTAAAAACAAAAAAGTTGTTCACTCTAGAACTAGTTTTTCGACCAATCGTTCCAATGGCATCTATTTGTAATAGTCGTTCGATCCGTACGACAAATGTGCAGCGTATTTGTACCAGAAGACTACGTGCAAAGTTTGGTGGCGATAGCTTGAAAACTGACGGAGAAGATAGCATAGAATCAGACGGAAGGACAGACGGACATGCTTGTCATGCTGATCAAGAATATATATACTTTATGTGGTCGGAAATGCTTCTTTATATGCGTTACAAACTTCTGGACAATTTTAATATACCCTCTGCAAGGGTATCAAAATAGTAATATAGAGAATAACGCGCTTAGAGTTTTAACAATGGAGTAAAGTTACCTGATTCCTTTTTAGAAATAACAAAATACTTTTTTGTTTAAATTCTAGACTAGATTACCCCCTTAAATATTCTGGAGTCTACACAGAAAAAATTCGAAAAATCCCACATATCCGGGTTACAATGAGTTACAATCTCAAACGTTGTCAGAAATAGATCAATCGCGGATTTACTCATTCCAAGTACGAATTAGGGAGACTTGATCTCAGATATCTAGTATGACTTTTGCTTGAAATTTGAATCCGAAGGTCGAGATAATATCAATTTTTATGAACTTTACTTTTTCTCCCATTTTTTTTTTTTTTTGTATGGACACAAAATTCTTTTTTTGTTTCAATTTTGCTAGAAATGAGGTTTAAGAGAACCCGGTCTTATTGTATCTTCAGCAATCCCAACCTCAACACCTTTCAACATAGATACATACACTCACACACACACACATGTGCACACACATTTTGCTTATACTATTTTTCGCTTAGAATCTTTTGTTTTAGAGAGATTTCACCTTTTTGCAATTATAACAATTTTTAAGTTTTACTTTCTGCTTGAAATATTACTTTTTGCCCTGTTAAGAGAACGTGACAGAAGTTGAAAACTCATTCAACCTGCATGCATTATACGCCACATTAACATCGACACCATTTTGCAACCCACTTTCACCAGGCCAACAACACGCCTACCACATAGTTAATTTCTATATCTGTATATAGTTTGCCCGATCGTTTAATCCATTAGAAAATGAAAACAAAAATTGGTTTGCTTAAACCAGGGGAGACACCAAACGTTCCCTATGGCATTTGACAAACAACAGCAACAAGCACACCAAGAGCAGGGAGAAACCCCTGTTAGTGCCGGGTCCTGCTGTGTGTGTGTGTGTGTGTGTGTAGAGATACGCGGGGAGGTGGCTTGGTATGCCCTGGTTTAAGCACTTACATTAAATCGCACTCTCACCGTGTCTATTTCTCTTCTTCTTTTATTTTTGATACCAACCTCAGAACATATAATTCACACCGAGCTGGACTCGGATTTGGAAAATGTTGAATTGAACGAAAACCCAAATAATAATAATAAAAATAACAAGAATAATAATAATAATGAGAATAATAACAATGAGATTAACAACACAAGCAATAAACGACATAGTTATCATGCATCAGCCATCCCCACCACAGATACGATTCATTCATCAAACAGTTCGCTTAGTTCCGATAGCTCTTGTCCCCCACAGCCACCGCGCTCCCAATCTGTGCCCCCGCATTATCCCTATGCCTATGGCTATCCATATCCTTGGTATATGCCACCGCCACCTCAGCAGGTTGGCGGGGAGACGGCAGCTCAGGTGCCTCAATGGCCCTACCCCTATCCCTATCCACCACCGCCTCCACCCAACTCAATGGAAGGCAAGCCAGCGGAGGGCTATCCTCCTTATCCTTACTACTATCCCTACTATCCGCCACCACCGTTGCCAGCTGATGCTCAGGCTCATGCCAACTATCCTCAATTTATTGCACCCTATGCTCCTTATCCCTATCCCGTAGCTCCTAGCTTTAGTCAGAGTTCCACAGAGGAAAGTCGCGCCAGTAGTGTCCTACCCGACATTATCATAACACCCAGCACCGATGATGTGCCCTCTCAGGTCATCATGCAGCATCACATCAAAGTGGAACCACGTGAGCCACCCAAACGAGCTCATTCGGTGGAGATTGAAGAGCTGGTTAGTAGGCCCAAGACGCGAAATATTGTGTGCAGCAATAAACATGAAGTTATTGATGTGTTGAGTCAAAGATTGGCCAACATCAACAAGATAGCCAGCGGCAACACACACGCAAATCTCTCCAAGCAACTGCAGAAGAGCTATGCCGGCGAACAGTCCAAGGAGCTGGAGGCTAGATCGCCCAGTGACAATGCTTCGGAAGAGGATAGCAGTGAAGAGGATACACCCAAGCTGGCACCCCTTCAAGCCATCAAATCAGTGACAAATGTACAGGTCTACAAGACCCTAGGTAAGCTGGATCAACTGGATACGGATAGCAGCGATGGGGATGACGAAGAGGATGAGGATGTCACCACAGCTGATGAAATGTCGGATGAAGAGGAACAAGTGGAGGAAGAGCACGTTGACTATTTGGTAGAGGAAGATCTCAGTGTCATCTATGAAGAGGAAAGTGAACTGGAACGCAGCAGCAGTGACTATGCCAAGACGGTTATACGAAAAGATGATTCCAGATCCACTATAGTGGAGGACCTGGAGGCGCAGATAGAGGAGAACGACGATGACGATGAATCCAATTCCGTGACGGTGCGCTTGCCACTGCGTTTCTCCTTTAGTCGCAGTTCCAACGATGAGTATAAGGCCACTGTGGAGGTGGGCAACACCACACAAATAGAGGAGAAGCGTAACTCATTTAGTATTGCACAGGTTCAGAGCGAGGAGGAGGACAATGACGATTGTGAAGTAAGTGTTACCCTAAGTCTGAGCGGTTCATCGCTATCGAATTCGGTGGACAGGTACAAGCCATCCTGCACTAGTTCCAAGACGACACCGAAGATGAGCACCGACGAAGTCTCCGCTTCATTTGTGGTCAAACCCTATGGGGAATCAAAAGAAACTGAAATTGCCAACTCACCCAAAGAGGAATTCGACTTCTTTGCCACTCTAATGGCCACCAAACTGCAGGCAAAAAAAATGATGGAACAGTCCCAAAACTTTTGGAAAGCACCGGAGATTAAACCCATCGAGCTGCCACAGGAGATAAAACTTAGACCCAAAGATAACAACATGGACGCCAAACCAACGAGACCCAAGTCAGCGGATTTCAGCAAGACTCAGGCCTCCCTAGAAGCAGCTAAAAATAGCTTTTGGTCTACCCTAGCCACAGCGGGTCAGGATATCAAGGCAGCTGAAAAGGAACCAGAAGTCCCACAAAATAGTGCTTCGACCAAGAAAAAGAAAACGGTGACCTATACACCCCTAAAAAAGGAAACTATGAACAGAATAGAGCACTGGACAACTACTCTAAGAGCTCAAGTAGAGCCCTTAAAGCAAACACAAAGGGCAGAGATTAGTTTTGTATCAAAAGAAGTGGAAAAGTTGAATGAGGAAGAAGATTTCTGGGCTGCCATAGAAAAGGCCAAACAGGCCAAGAGCTCTGTTCCATTGGACGAACCAAAAGTAAACTTATGGAAAGCAGAAGACACACCACCAATCCCCTACAATCCAAATGTTAAAGAAGAAAAGGATTTATGGTCAAAGAAAACCCAGAACAGCAACAGCACAGAATACTGGGAAGCGGAAGAAGAACCCACCAAACAGGAGAAGGGGTATACCCAGATAAATGATGAACAAGAAGTGGATTTATGGTGTACAGTAGACCAGGCAAGGAAAGACCAAAGTTCGAAATACTGGAAAGCTGAAGAAGTAGCCAATCAAAAGAAACCAAGTGAAGAAGTGGAGGTCTGGTCTGCGGTAGAACACACAAAGAAAGATGAACGTAGCGCTAGCACGAAATACTGGGAAACCGAAGAAGAAGTGACAAACCAAAAGAAACCAAGTGAAGAAGTGGAGAAAAAACAAAGTAGCGCTACTACGAAATACTGGGAAGCTGAAGAAGTGACAAACCAAAAGAAATCAAGTGAAGAAGTGGATGTCTGGTCTTCCGTAGAACAGACAGAGAAAAAACAAGGTAGCGCTAGCACGAAATACTGGGAAACTGTTGAAGAAATAGCAAATCAAAAGAAACCAAGTGAAGAAGTGGAGAAAGAACAAGGTAGCGCTAGCACGAAATACTGGGAAACTGATGAAGAAATAGCAAATCAAAAGAAAACAAGTAAAGAAGTGGATGTCTGGTCTACGGTAGAACACACAGAGAAGGAACCAAATAGCGCTAGTACGAAATACTGGGAAGCCGCCGAAGAAGAAGAAGTACCAAAACAGCAGAATCCCAGCGAAGGTGAAGTTGATTTCTGGTCTTCAGCAGAACAGGCCCAGGTCCCAGCAAAGACCTGCAATAACTTTTATGGTAATGAAGACAACAACTACGTTTACGATCCTACCAAATATCCCGAAGAACCTCGTGAAGTTGACACCGATGAGGAAATAGATTTTTGGGCTGAAATCGAAGCCAAGCGCAAACCCGAAGATGATGAAAATGATGATGTCACGTTCCACAAGTCAGCCACCTTTTGGGCACGCAAAGAACGTCAAAATTCGGTTGAAGAAACCCCCTATAAGCCAGTGGAAACTAAAGCCTTTAGAGCCAAACTACCCGATGAGCCAGCCGTCGAAATTGATGTCTGGGCTACTTTGGAAGCTGCTCGAGGTGCAGAACCGGAACTAGTTGATCCGTTGGCAGAAGAAGAAAAGGATTTAGCTCAAGCATACGATCAACTGGAGCATGAGAACCCCGTTGAGCAGGAGACAAATCTTCATCAAATGGATACCATGTCCTTGGCTTCGATGCACGAGCCCGCTACTGTCTACACTTGGGCCCAGCCGGTACAGGAAGCACCCGCTAATGATGACGATGATGAACCCGACTTTTGGGCTGACATAGAACAAGAGCGAGCGAACAAAGAGCAGGTTGAGGAGGTGGAGCAGAAACGTCAAAATTATCGCAAGGCCATGGCCTTCTTTAATACCTCCATTGATGGACAACAGTCACCACCACAGCTTAGTGGCAATCGGTCGGATGAGTCACATATTGAGCTGGTGGAGGAAGAGGAACGCGGCTGCCCCACGCCCACAAACGATGTGGAGTCGGTACTACCCGAAGTGTACGTGGAACCAGAGCCTGAGACCCAAGTGAAGCGCCTGGCCAATGGTCTGCCCGATCTTGAGGTGGACAAATTCAATGAATCTGCCAAAGTATGTGTACGCGATCGCATTAGTGTATTCGAGAGCAGTCCGGGCACTAAGGCGCTCACCATTCACTCCCTCTCCGTGGACAGTGGCCATGGCAAGGGCCAGCTTTCGCGTAACAGCAGCACCCAACGCTCCGAGTCCGAAATCGAGGAAGATGACTCCGGGGTTACGGACATGAATCGTCAGTTATCCGAAACGGATACCGAGTCCGAAAGCTTCCCCGAGCTACGTAAAATGACTAGCTACCAACGAGCTGCCACACATTCCAGACTCTTCAAACTGCTTCAAGATGAGAACGATCTGCCAGAGGGTACGGCACCCCAAGATGAGTTTCAATTCAAACCCAGTAGACGTAAGATTGTGCACAATGTGTCCGTCACAAGGCGTCAGAATCCCAATGCATTGAGCGAGGCGGAGACCATGACACAGCGACGTGAGCGACTGTCGCTTCCCCTGCGTAAAAACACCAGTATTGATGCTGATAATCCCTCCACACCCAATAGTCCAGCTTCACCCATACTGGGACCTTCGGCCAAGAACCAGCGAGTGGTCAGCGACAAGCTGGTCAACGAGCTCGTCCAGAGTCTTCTGCTGAAGAGCGACAGCACACATTTGCGCAACATGCCACTGGAACGATTGCAGGCGGCCGCCAAGCGTGCACTGGTGGAGGAAATGGACTCTTCGGCGCCAGAGAACAGTTCGGTGGACACAACACCGGCCATGACGCCCAAAAACGATAAGGAGTATGCGGATTACTACAACAGTTGGTGTGATGCCAGCGGTAGTGGCGAAGAGGTAGTTCCATCGAAGGCTTTTCGTGCACTCCAAGATCCCAGACGTAGCCCCTGGACGGTACGCTGCCCGAGAGTGCTCAGTTCGAAAACCATTAATAGAGATTTGGCTAGGGTGACCGAATCACCAGAGATACTAAGTGGTCGGGGTAGTAAGAGTCCAGAATGTTTTAGACAACAATCACAGTCCCGAGAACGTTCGTTAAGCAGTTGGCGTAAAGTTTAGGAATGGGACTCACTTAGTAAGTTGTTGTACATATAAAACATAGTTGGGGCGGGTTCTAGTCTTAGACGGGGAAGGGAGAACGTTACAAAAGAGACATATGTTAGCAGAGAAAAAAACAAAGGATCCAAAAAAAATCCATTTGGAAAGGATATGTCTTAAATCTGCTTTCAATCGTTCAGCGGAGCTGCAAATTTTAGCTTGGTTGGATGATTAAAAGAATTTTTAAGACATATCCTTCCCAAATGGATACCGCAAATCATTCAATGGATATTTTTTAATATCCGTTTTTTTCTGTGTGCGGTTGGAAAACTTCTATGAAAGAAGTGAAGGTCCATATAAATGATTTCAAGACCGGTTTCAAAACAATTTGCAGCTTTAATTATTTTTTCTAAAAAAAACTTCACAGTTCAGGGGTTAAATTTTAAAATTTATTATTAGATTCATAAACTTCGAAAAAAATTGGGTTGCTGGATATCCATATAGAAAAGTATCATTCGATATCGCTATAAGTTATCGATATTAAACTATCTATATCGAAAAAGTATTATTCGATATTGATATTTAGTTGCACAAATATCGATATTATCGATATTTTCCAGAGGTAAAAAGTCTATTGAAGTAATTGAAATGTAATTTTCTTATATTCGAAAAGTTGAATTAAAAATTTCTTCAAAACATATCACTAAAATTAATCGATAACCAGTAAATCCGCTCGGAAAAATGTTTAATACTAAAATATCGTCGAGTTATCGATATAAAACTATCTGTATCGAAAAAGTATCATTCGATATTGACATTTAGTTGCACAAAAACCGATATTATCGATATTTTCAAGTAGTAAAAAAGTCTTAAGGTAATTGAAATGTAATTTTCGTTATTCAAAAGGCTGAAGCACAAATATTTAAAACCATAAAATAGTCGATAACCGATATTTCCCCTTGGAAAAAGTTTTAATACTTAAATATCGTCGAGTTATCGATAGAAAAATATGTATATCGAAAAAGTATCATTCGATATTGATATTTGGTTGCCCAAAAATCGATATTATCGATATTTTGAAGAAGTAAAAAAGTCTATTGAAGTAATTAAAATATAATTTTCGATATTTAAAAAGTTGAATTAAAAATTTCTTCAAAAAATATCAATAAAAATTAATCGATAACCGATATATCTTCTCGGAAAAATTTTTAATACTGAAATATCGTCTTTTTTAATAAAAATATTAATAAATCGATATTATTCCCGGCATTCCTAGATATAAAATAATTTCAAAAAATTGAATAGAATTTTTTTTAAAGGAACTAAAACAATTTGAATATCATACCTTATTATTTATGCCTAAAATTGGTTCAAAACCGCATTGCTTTAAGAATAATTAAAGTCTGAATTGGTTGATTGATTCTTAAAAAGAATAAATTCTAAAACTTTAATTCCAAATCGATCTAATTTCATGGTCTGGCCAAACTAAACATTACTCTTTTTTAAAAACGCTTTCCCTATGCCCTGATATATCGATAAAAAATTAGCGCCTTAGGCGACCTGCATTTTTCAACCAGTTTTTGCATTTCTTCCACCATCTCAGAACGTTCATACTCCATTGTACATTATAAAAATTTAAAATAATAATAAAAAAAACCAAAACAAACCAACTCCCTCTCAATTAACTAAATATCTAATAAAATAATGTAAATAAAAAGCAAACAAAATCGTTCATTCGTTCGTTCGTTCGTTTGTTACCTCAGTACAATTATCAACTAGCACTTTCGCCAGTCATTGTCCAACCAAAATTATATATATATAACTCTCGAAATCGAACCAAAAACCAAAATGCATAATACCAACAAAATAAAAACCCAAGACTTTACCAAATCGCCAACAATAAAATTCATCTCAACTCAATGATTTTGTAAAACTCGTTCAAAATCCTAAGGTACCTAAAAAAGACAATAATAATTTGATATTAGAACTAATTTGTTTTTTTCCATTAAAATTCCAATTTGTCCTCTATCCTTTTTGTATGTATTTTATATATTTATTTTCGCTGCTATTTTAATTTTTTTCTATATTCATTGTGCCGTATTTAAATCCTTAAGTATGCTGAAAGTATTTGCGATAAAAAAAAAACATATTATAAGAAAGGTTTGTATTGAATGAAAATGAATATTAACCAATCTGGCCATTTTTATCGCAAATATTTGAGAAATTCCCCATGCAGTTTCCCATTCCCCCCTGCTTCTTTGTTTACATTTGAATTGGAGAGCAAACTCCACCTTATGATGAACCAACGAATGAAGATTTATTGTTAAATCAATCAAAAATATATAAAAAAAAAACATTGTACTATATAAAGAAAAGTCGTTCGTTACATTAACCATTCATTAAATGTTAACTTTTGTTTTTACACACACAAATTTCTTAACAATTAATTTTAACGTTAATTTTAATGATCATGAATCTGAATGAATGGCTTTGACTCTTTCAAAAATGAATTGAAATTGGAACAGAAAAAGGTGAAGTTTTCTCTCAAAATGTTTTCTATTTGGCTGCCTGGCACTGCTTCAAATTGATTTTTATTTTGTAAATTGTTTTCTTTGTCTAAATGTAAGTCAACAATTTCCACAATTTATGTGAGTTGCGGTGCAATTGAATAACTCAACTAATGTCAATTTATACTTATTATATTTCAGGACCTGGACAATCGGATCTATAATTATTTCTCACAGCCATAGAAATCAATTATAGCATGCTCGACATATATAACAATATAGATTTAAGTGCCAGGGAACGGGCAGCAGTTTGTAGTAAAAAAAAAAACAACTCTTTCTAACCCCAAACATTTGTAGCTGAGGAGAAAATGTTAACGCGATTTGGTAGCAGCCTCTAATCAAACAGAACAATTCTAACACAATTACGAAAGCGAATCCTTACTAATCTTTCAACTATGTATAAGCTGTAGAAACGCAGGTGCAACATGAGGTAACAACGAAACGAAACTAAAAATCGACTAAGCATTGAAATGATGTATCCGGATAAATACGAAGAAAGCGCACATACAAAAAAAAAAAAACACGACTAATGAACCAAGTATAACATTTGATTTGCAAGAAATTTTTTTGATAACGAGATTGTATTTATTTTTTTTATTTTGGTTTGTCATTAATATTGCTACATCAATATTGTAATCGTATGCATACGAAAGTGTTATCAAATTTATTTTGACTATTATGATTATTTTATACCAATTATATATATATATATATATTTTGTGTTGTATAATTTTTTATGCAGTAAACATTTTTAGTAAATAAAGAAAATTTTAAAAATAAAGGTTGGATTTAATTGTTAAAGTGGCAGCTAAATGTAGTTCTTATGGATGAATTCTTTTTGGGTAGAGAGGACAAACCTGGAATTTGTTTAGCTTTATGAACTTCAAATTGGATTTCACAAAATTAAAACATGAAAACTAAATGGACTTTACAGCCCCAAAGGTCCAAGCCAAGTTACTCTCAACATCTTGGCTTGTGCTTCGAAATTTTACACAACAAAAAGGGACCTAAAGTTTAACACCGAATCCGGACTAAAAAGTTTGAAAAGCTTTTTCAAGGCTGGTTACTTCACAGCTGGCGCCAACAGCTGGTGAAGGTGACCGGGTGTGTAAGTCTTAAACGAAAAAAACCTTTTTCATTAGATGTCTCAAGGTTGGATTGAACCTCTGGCACAGCAAGTGCCCCCATTGCTCGCTGTACCACTCGTATCTACAAAATATGGGAACTCACCTAACCAACATCCATAAATTGATTCATTATCAATTTGCAGTCGCCATCGGAAGCATACATTTGTATTTAATCTATACATGTATGCAGTAGTGAAGGTATGTTGGCTCCTGTAGATCAGAAAAGAGTCATAAGCTAGGTATCATGTCTATGACCCGGTGCAAAAGCGGTTAAGAACGGTTCAAAACTGGTTCAAAACCAGAGGTTTTAAGCTATGAACCTAAAATTTGGTCTGTAAGTTAGTAATATGGAGTAGAATATTTTGAATATTTTAGCTCAGAGCTGGTTTAGAACCGCTTCAAAGTGGTTCAGAGCCATATAAGTTTAAGAAGTTTATATTTGGTATGTAAGCTGGTAATTTGTAGTTGTATATTTTACTGCCTCAGAAGCGTTTTAGAACCGGTGCAGAAGCTGCTTAGAGCTTCATCGCAGAG
Source organism: Lordiphosa andalusiaca (assembly GCA_035044965.1). Lineage (NCBI taxonomy): Eukaryota > Metazoa > Arthropoda > Insecta > Diptera > Drosophilidae > Lordiphosa > Lordiphosa andalusiaca. The sequence continues at coordinate 797,354 of JAWNNM010002434.1, read as the reverse complement.
TAGATTAAGCCTAAATTGAATTGAAATGGTTAGTTCTTTGGTACTATCAAATAAGATATTTTTCGCCCTCAATCCAGAGGGCTGAGCCAGCTCAAAAGTAGTTCAGTTTCACACTAGAGACAGACACACAGAATACCACTATAATCTTAGAAATCACATCTTTAGTGTTCTTTTTAGGATGCAAGCTAATACTGATTTTATATTTATTTTATAGTAAATCATTTGAATCGATAAATAACTAATTGCTGCTTCATTAACTGAGTTTAATCGTTTTTTTTTAGTATTCTTTTTAGTTGAATCTCTATTCGCCTAAGTACTAGTACTTAGGAAAACTTTGATTTCATAATTTATATTCTCAATACATGCAGGTTTCTCCTGGAGTGCACCAGGGCAGTCACTTGGTTCTATTCCTTTTTTTAAATTTGGTAGTGATTGGAAAACAATAGTTATTTCCACCTACAATTACATGAATAATTCAACTTCTGAAGCTAAATTACTAAAATATATCTCTTTACAAGTATAATTATTCAGGTAATTGTAATTAGAAATATTCGTTGAATAATTATTCGTACGAATACGATTATAATCGTAACTACAAGTTACAATTACAATTACTAAAATGTTAAAAGTGGATTATTGAGTAATTGTTTTTAAAACGTTTAATTATTCATATATTTGTAGGTGAAAACTGAAACAATTTTACATAAATAAGCCACATTCTTACATACATGTAATTACCATGGGATTGTTAGAAAAGAATATAAATTTTAGTACCATGATCAGCAATCCATTAATTTTTAAATTTTAATAATTTCACCTACAATTACATGAATAATTAAATATTTCCAGCACAATTACTAAAATATGCAAGCAAAATTATTCAAGTATTATTAAAAAAAATTTGAGGTTGAGATGTTAATTGAATAATCGTTATTCCAAGTTACAATTACGATTACTAAAGAAAAGACTTCTTCAGGATTTGTTTTTTCTTTGTGGGAAAAGTAATGAAAATGTAATGAAAAGTAGTTAAATGTGGGAAGTAATGTTTACATTAAAGCTCTGTTGTGTTAGTTGAAAAACTTTGTCTTATATATATGAAACAGACGCATATCACTCAAGGTGCCAATATAATCTCCTAAGCCTTAACAACCTGACGCTTAAGGCTGAGACTTAACAGAAGCTTACCACAATTAGAAACTTACCTGCTTGATAATGTCACATTTTAACACCTAAATGATACCGACAATGAAGTAAACTATTATTATTTTTAGTATTTCTTGATGATAAGCTTTAATATAACTCTCATGTTACTGCTACTGTTAACGAGAAAGCTAAGCTAACTTCGTGTGTGCCGAAGTTTTGATACCCTTGCAAGTAACTGCTTAAATATTTTCAAAAAATACACTTTTTCCGATTTTCCGACCGATCGTTCGTATGGTGAGATAGTATTAAAAATTATGTGAAAGCATGTGAAACAATTTAACACAAAATTGCAGATTGCTACCATGAAAAACAAAAAAGTTTTTCTAACTAAAGCTGTTTTTCAGACCTATCTTTTGCATGACAGCTATACCATATAGTTGTCCGATTTTAATAAAACTTGATAGAAATATTAAAAAACATAGAAAACCTACGAATACAAAGTTTGGAGACGTTTCCGTTGAAAAGAAAAAAGTTTTTCTCACTAAAACTAGTTTTCCGACCGATTGTTCCTATGGGAGCTAAGAGATAAAGTCATCCGATCCGTAGTATTAATAGTGTACAGCAAAAAGAAGACCCTGTGCAAAATTTCAGCTCGATGGTTTTAAAACTGAGAGACTAGTTCGCGTAGAAACAGACAGACAGACGGACGGACAAAGCTCAATCGACTCAGCTCGTCACCCTGATCAAGAATATATATGGTTTATGGGGTCGGAAATGAATATTTCTATGCATTGCAAACTTCTGGGCAAAATTATAATACCCTTTGCAAGGGTTGCTGAACGAAGGAGTTCTATGATTCCTACACTACTTTGAGAAAGAAAGTACAGAATCTAAACTTCTCTTATCCTATCTATGCGTCTGTTCTGTGCATTATTCGAAATTAAGATAGAATTGAATCTGTGCAGAAGCAAAACTGATTCTTTGCTGTTCGTGGTTTGAACTGGAAGCATGAGGTCCTCTTTTTATTGTAAGCTACTTTTAATTAATCTTCACATCACCATGCAGTAATCGTAAAGTTCAATAAGTTTTTCAAAAAGCTCATGCAGGCATAAACTAATTAATAGTGAAATCCATTTTCCTATTAGACCGTCCCGTATCGTTATCCCTTATCTCTAAAACCTAGTACTACTTACAATGCCTTTCATGAACCTCTTCATATTTTCTATGCTGATTCCAATAAACTTCACCGAACAGTCAACTCGGAACATAATCTGCCTGCTTTATAAACCACTATTTTATATTATTTAGCCCGTAGTTTACACAATTTTATACTTTTTTTACGGGTTGAACATAATACGCAGATGACCCGACCGTTGCCGCCTATACAGCCAGTTGTAAATAAATCAAAGTTCGTCAATAACATTGCCAAATTCGGGGGCATCAATTTATTACAGGTTTTCGTAACTCATATGTTATGGTAGGCTATTTCATTTCAATTTTAAGAAAGAGTTTTCTCAAAAACAACTCTGTAGAAGGAAACCGCGAAAAATTCGTAGTTATATATAGGTACAGTGAAGCCAAGTGTAGCAAAAAAAACTAAGCTATACATCAAATATACAGTATTTAGTATAAATATGTATTGCACTTAAATTCTAGAATGAATACATGTCAATAGAATAAGTACTTTTTTTTAATAGACATATCAACAAAGCCTTTCAGATGCCAAAATCGGCAGGGATATTATTAGATGTATGTCATGCACAATATTTCAATAATATGTTTATAATGACAATGCTCCTTCTATTGAATATATATATTCTTAAAATGGACTTGTTTCACGAAGTAACGCCAATAAAACATTTTGTCAAAACTCAACTACAAGCGCTACAGTCAATAACATTTAAAGCTATTTATGGTTAGTATTCGGTATATGTATATATATATTGTATATTCATTTTCTCTACTAATTGTCTTAAGATTAAATGCGTTAATATGTTACATAAATATACATGTAATATTTTTCAAGATTTATCGTATGAGATACTTGGTTTTTTGTACAATTTAGTTTACCAATTTGTTTTCTACCATCTGGAGATCAGTTGCACATAATGTGCAATCATGTGGCACCATATAAAAGGAACTGAACATTGTATAAATAGAATTGTATATAAGCATTTGTTTAATGTAAGTGTATGCACCGTGTGTAGCACAATTTATTGCGTATAGTATTGCTTGGATATGAAATTTCAATTTCAAAAGCTAGAACAGTTATTCATTTATCGACTTTTTGTACACTGATTCGTTCCGATAAAGAATCGAAACGACATAGAATTACTTTTGTCATATGTTAGAAAGGTTTAGAAACGGTTTAGAAGTATTGTGACAAGTAGGGGGCTTTACACAACATTCTCACATTATCTCACATTAGAATAATTTCGAAATTTCAAAAAAAAAACTTTTGTTTAACAAAAAAAAATCGTAATATGCTGAAACTGTTTTGCTGATACTGATTGGTTCCGTCTCTGTAACAGATTTCAATATTTTAAAAATGTTTTTGATTATTTTTTGTACTTTAACAAAATGAATCATTATTAAACAGAGATATAAATCGGTTCTGAACTGAACCAAACCTCAAACGAACCGCTAAATCCCATAATGAACCCGACCGGAGTCGGTTTGAAAATACTGAACCGACGGAAAAACCACTAAACGAAATTGTTCGGTTCAGTTCACTGAGGAGTTTTAAGACCTAAAACGTTTACCTTTAAACAATAAAACTTGTTAACTTGGGCATTTTTAACGATTCCCTAAAAAAGTTTTGTTTGTATTTTGAATAAATTACCTCTGGAAGGTATACCTCTATGGACCGAATTGATCTTCAGCTATACCGAGTTAATGTAGCTTCTAAGAATGACCTTGTCACCATTTTTAAAAATCCCTTACATCTTCTGAAATTGGTCACAGACCCTTAAAATACCTTTTATCAGAACACATTCCTGATTGTTTCATTTTTTTATGGAACGATATTCTCAATTATTTACAATATTTAACAATTGTTAGCATCTATATTAGAATTTTGATTTCTACGAATTCAAATTCGAAAGACTGCGAAAGGACATATTTAGTTTAGAAATCATAATATTCGAAGACAAAAACTTGCCTTTATAAATAATTACTAGTAAACCAATGAACTGAACCAAAACCACGGTACAGCTAACCCCAAGAACCATATAATTAAACGAAAAGGAGGTTTAAAACCTGCTCGAAACACTGTACCAAGCCAGTTCTTATTTTCGAACGGTCTGTATCATGATTTTAACAAAGTATTTGTCTGAAGTCTTTAATTTTTCAAAATTTAAAGCAAACAAAGTATTTGTCTGAAGTCGTTTTTATAGTTTTAATCAAAGAGCATTAAATTTAGTAAATTAGTAGTCCGAATGGTCTACAAACTAATGTCTACCACGATTCAATAATTTTAAAGAATTTTTTTTAACTTGGAAAATATGGTTTTCTGAGAAAATTTGAAAAAATTGTATTCCAAGGACCAAATCAAAACTTCATGTGTGCTTTTTCTGTAAAGTACTTTAATGCTGCTTAGATAATAATCAATCTGGCTTGAATGGGTCACTGCAGGAGCTCAAAATTTGAAATAAAAATGATCCAAATATCTTTTAAACCAAACCAGTTGATTCTGGAGGAAAACGTTAAATAGATTTAAATTTAGTGCCCAAAAAAACATAAAGTTTGCCATCTTCTCTAGTACAAAAGCTGGCAGACCTATTTTAATTAGATCTTCGAGGTCTTAAAATCAAGAAAGTCGATCAACTCTGAATGTCGATTCTCCGTTTCAGCATATGGCCAACCAATCCATTAAAACGAAAACAATTTGATTTCTTAAAGAGTGGAAGCATAGGCTTAACACTTTGAAAATAAACTAGATTTGGGGTGCAAAGCACTGGGAAATATTTGACTGGCTCGTTTCGGTGGCTCGGGCAGCTGTTAAACCTCCGTTTCGGTTCATTAGATGGATTTTAGAACTAAGTGAACCGCGGTTCCAATTCAGTACAGTGGATCACTTAGAATTTTTAATTTATTCCTTCAAATAATTGGAATACCTCTAAACTCCTTATGCTAACAATCGCTGAATTTAGTAGATAATTAAGAAAATCGTCCCATAGAGCAAATAGAATAGAATAGCAAATAATAGTGTGATGAAAGGTGAATTAAGAGGTCTGTGAAAAATAGCAGAAAATCTATGGGGTAACATTTTTTAAAATGTTAAAAAAGCATCACTAGAAGCTATTTGGTATATAAAGGTATACATCCGTACTTTATCCGAAATTCTCTAAATCTTTTTTAGGTAATCGATGAAAATTCTCAAATTTGGAAATATCATTGTCTGACGGTAAGAGTTTTAAGTCTGAAGATCCATCAGTTAACTGAGCCGAACCGTTTAATTTAGAGGTTTTTGGGTCGGTAGAGCATTTTAAAAGCCAAGTCTATTCGGTTTATCATCGGAATAAGCGGTTCGGATAAGGTTTTTCATGCCTAGGGGGTATTCTTATAAATATTTGCCTTTAAGCGTACTCCTATATGAAGTGCCATTAATATGCTCGGCTACTGGATCAGTTGACGCACCGACTGTACAGAGCCAAGTAGACTTTATACGTGCTACTTTATTTCCCCAATCTATTAAGCCAAGTTTCCCATAATTGGGCGCATTCGAAATATTATTCCGACTAGCGATTGTTGATGAGTCTTTGATGAATACCAGGCAGGCAGGATTAAGGATATTGAATAGCTATAGTACTTTTTATTGAAAAAATTTAATTTTCTAGTATTATAGATTATGAAAACTTCAATAAGAATGCTTGAGTAAGGGTGGGTTTAAGTTTACCAATAGCAATCGGTAATCACTGGTAATCACAATCGACTATCAAAAATCTCAAATCGAAATTATAGGCTAAGTGAGCTTCTTGATATGAAAACGTTTAGACAATTATCATTAGAAAAATTTCCGGACACCTCTAAATGTATTAAGATTTTCTGAGAATTTTTGAAAACTTGTTGATAGCTTGGAAGCACCCTAAACTATGAATTAGATTTCAACAGAAAACCATTTAAAATATGCTTCGAGCATTGAAGGTATGGTGTAAAGGTGTGAGACAGTCGTAAAGCATAAGATTCGGTTTGTGGAAGGGCTTAGATCAGTTCGACGATGTAACTTAAAAACAATATTGAAGGTCCTAAAATTGATGTTAAATTTTCTCAAACGAAATTTAACTTAATGGGAAAGTCAGGTTAGGATTCTGTTGCGGGAGTTCAAAAATTAATAAGTTTCAGCTGAATTCAAGAGATCATAAAAAATGAAGATGTTATTATAACTTCGAGTTTGAAGTGTTTTACAGGGTCTTCAAGCTACCTTGGAAATGAATATTTACCGAAAGAACACCAAAAATTACCCTCCGATTTCTCGAATATTAATAGATAATCTAGAAATCAACCTAAAATATTATTAGATTTCAAAGAAATTAAAAGAAAAATAATGAAATACCTTTACAGTTTGGCAATTTAAGTGCTGACGCTGTCCATGTCCACCTCCATTAGCTCCTGCACAATGCGATATTCATGACAATCGGTACATACCAAACGACCATTTGAACGATTCGTTCGCTGTACCTTCTCGTGGCAAACAATGTGTACAAGTTTCAAATTTTTTAAAGAAAATATTTCCAAAAAATATTCCAACACGGAAACGTCCACTACACGTTTCTTATGCAACGAACACTTTAGCTGCGGCTGAGAGATCAACTCCTGTACATTTGCCACCAGGGCGGGTAGTATGGAACGACACAACTCTATCTGATGATCCAGATTCCAGACTTGAAACAAAATCAGATTCTCACGTGAGGCATACGGATTGATGGTGTGCTGGAGTGAACAACAATTGCCATTATCCGAGTACGCACCCTGACAATAGAAGTCACCCAGATCGGAACATAGGGAGACAGACCATCTATCCAATATGGAGTTACGTTTGGTATAGTCTTTAATTAATTGCCGCAGTCGTTTGCTTGGCACACTTCCTGCATCCGTTTCCTCTTCGCCCAATCGCTGACTTAGGAAATCGTGTTTTTGTTGACACTTTCGATTAAACATCATGGAGAAATAATCGCAACCGATTAGTAGATATCGAAATTGATCCAATACCGAATTAATCACTTGACGTGCTTTGGCGTTTTGTCGATACAAAGGATTGCGGGTTAACTCTTCCTTGGTTTTGTAATAATAGCCACGCACCCGTGTCTGTGCACGCATGGCCATGGCTTCTTCTTTGGAATTGAACCGTTCTTCGCCCTCAAACCATTCCATATGGTCGGCCTTTAGACTAAGATGGGCCTTGGTATTGTCCAGGGCATGACGTTGTTTCTGATGCTCATAATCGGTGATCATGCGACGAAATTTTTCCGGATGTTTTTCTATAAAATCGTAGAAAATGTCAGCCACTTTAAGCAGTGGCGATTGCTGCCTCATTTTTTCGAATTCAAAATCGGCATCTTATTGGGGATAGAAAGAAGATGTGGTGATAATTGAATAGATAGTCAAGGAGTTACCACCGACTCAATCTCAACTCACCTGTTGTGATGACAGCATCGGGTCCAGCGACAATAAACAATGTCTGCGCGGGCAAACTATTCAAATAATCATCATCGGATACCTCAAACCCATCGGAGGACAAATAAATGTGAAGGTCCTGAAACTGTAAGACAAATGAGTAAACTGCCCTTGACTTGGCCGCCAAAAATAAAGTATAAACAAGGCCGTGCCGAAAAAATGTCATCACCTCTGGATTAGGTTCAGTGGCCTTCAAAGCACTTTGTTACCCAGGCAAGGACGAAGCAACAGGTGCTTCCTCTTACTCGGAGACTGCGCAATGCTAATGACATTGACAAAGAGGCACACACACAACATAAGCGGAAGCCCGAACAGTTGGCCTTGAATTTTCCCAGGGACAAACTGAAAACTTTTTTCGAACTGAATCAAAAACAAAAGCTTACCGGAAATTTTTGCTTGGCTTTGGTTAGTAACAATCCCAGAGAATTGGCACCAATGCCATACTTTCTCGTACGTTCATTATCTGTTATCTTGTAGCCACGCATGGGAGCTGCAATGGTGTCCAGGGAAGACTTTGAATTTGAGCCAGCAGCTTCGATTTCCTTCTTGCTGCAACTGCGTGTGGATGGCGCCATTATTGTCTCTTTAATGTAGTTGAACATTTTGCCAGCGCATAGTATGCAGCCAAGCTTTTTCACAAATTTCCTTTTTATGGACAAAAACCTTGCATCAAGCTTCCTTTTAGGCCGACTACGCAAAATAATAATACACAAATGAATTGAACAGTGTTGGCTAAGCTCCGCTGTTTTGGCTGGCCTGGGTTTAACAGTGATGGCATTTTCAAAAATACCAAGAGGTTGAAAGCAGCCGCATATGTATATTGCAACTAGCCTACTATTTAATACATATATTACTGTATATTTCTGCGCACTAGACGGAATATGTAAGACATTTGAATTATAGCCAGATTTAGCTGGAAACCAGCTATGCTACATTTACCTGTTAAGCGCTTACCAACACTTCACAACTGCACCACAAAACAGCTGTTCAAGCAAATAGTTTTTTTATTGTTAAAAGTTAATGCAGAAAAATTCCAAACAAAATCAAATTTGCGTTGTGCAATGTGCAGACCCAGAGATAAGTCGTAACGGTCACGCCCCCAACAGTCATGAATTTGCGACCGCGGTGTCGCAAATGGTTGCCACTGGCAACACAACAGCTTCGTCTCCGAAATCTACAAGGAATTCAGGGAGTCAATATACAAGGAGCCGGGACAGAGTCGGAGGACACTGAGGATGTATTGCTTTTCTACACACTGCACACTGATAAGGCTAGTGAGGCATTCTATACCAGTGAGCAGCTGCCGCAGCGTCACCAGCAACAAAAGTGGGCGGAGATATGTGCGGGCGATGACGACTGGCGAAAATCCCAGGCGCAGTGTGTGTGTGTTAAGGTGTGGAAGCACTCGAAGAGAGTTTGCCAACCTCTTTGTGAGACTGAGACCAGCCATAAGCAGCAGGAACAGACATTTAGGTGAGTGGGAGAGGCTCAGCAGCCAACCGAGGTTCACTTACTTAATCCTTCTTTCTTTTTTTTCAGTGCCTCAAACTTTACACAACTTACGCCCCATAAGCTGCCACGGCCGCCTGAGCTGCTCTTCACTTGGGGCGTCTACTTTAGCGGCCTCATCCCCCTGACACCGTTAACGCCCTTGCAATGTGGTGTCAATTGTTTGATTTTCCAATTGAATGGCGAACAATTCACCTCGCCCGCCCTGATCAGCGAGCAGTGTTTGCATTTGCAATTGCATTTGCATTATCAAAACTATGCCGAGCTGGAGGAGCCGAATGGACGAGACCAGGGCATTAATTCGCCACCAGCCAGTCGCAGTTCCAGTCCTGTTCTAAAGACCAGTTCAATGCGCTATGCCTTATTGAAATGTCAAACGCAGGAGATACGAAATAGCTACAATCTGGACAAGTTACTGCTACTGCAGCGATTGCAGCGTCTGCAGCAGCAGAAACTAAAACACAAGTCGGAGTTAAGCCAAGAGATTGCTCGGCTTAGTGTTCAGTGCATTACGAGAAACGAATTAAGACTCAAACCGCGCTCCACTTCCATATCGGGAGGAGGGGAGCAATATCAGCATTCCATGGGCCGCACGTTAAGTGTTTTGTTGGCAGAACAACAACAGATTGCTCCCCTGACATTGTACAATGCCCAGCAATTGACCAGACAGATTGAGGGCTTAAAATGCAAGCAACGTTTGCTGCAAAGTGAGCGCGAGATTCTGAAGCAACGCAACCAAAGGCAAACAGAGCGACTGGCCACGCTGAGAGAAGGCAAACAGGAACTGCAGCAAGACTTGCACAGTCGAAGGCTTCGGCTGGAGCAGGAGCGTTTGGAGTTAAGAACACAAATGCCCCAGCAGCGGGCCCAACGGGATCAGAGAAGGCAAATTACACGACAGGTGAGTAAACAAAACCTAAGTTGAGGGAACAATTCGGAGATGTCTATTAATTCTGTCTTCTTTTATGATTCTGTGTCCATTTATCGGATATTATTCGCTCACTTCTACATCTTATATTTCTGTAGAAACATGATAATAGCTTGCCCAAATTTATGACTAAACAATCGATTTCTTGACTCATCCAATTTCATTGTTCCATAACTCAAAGTTCATGTTATGCCCTCTGGGACACTTTCTACTTTTGTGGCTGTCTTACAACTTATTGATCACTGAAAATCCCGAAGGAGGTGTTCAAAAGCCATTGACAGGCTGAGCACTGTATTGTTCACTTTTCTACATTTGTTTAAGCTGCTTTTTCACTTGTCGAATATCTCTAAAGGGCTCCCATAAAGATGATGTATCGTTGGTTTCCTATAACACAGCGTAAGCTGTAGAGCAGGTCGCGTAAAGCACTTCCCTTTATTTGGTTTTCCTCGTCCCACCCAACATTTGGAAGATAATTTTCATCAAAATCAACTTGATGAGACTTTTTCGACTACTTTTGATGATCCAAAAGAGATGCCCATCAGATGCGATTAATTGAGACTCAAAAATGATTCATAAATATGCTCAAAATGTGATTTTGTGAAATACAACTTAAAAAAGACTCTCAAATGACTCGAAACTGATCAGAAGAACGGGTTGAAAGCGACTCTTTAAGAAGAAAGTGTCATTTATGATCTGATAACGATTCTTAATCAGCATTAGGACTCGAATGTGATCAAAAATTACATAAAATGTTTGCTGGGGTGTACAAAATATTCGACATGCGTCCATCTCTAGCCTAAACCACTTCTGGGAAATGACTCTGAACCACCTCAGCCCGCTGGTTTAGAACACAAGAACAAATCTAACTTCATACTGCGAACCTACACATCAAGTTTCAAGTTCGTAGCTTGAATAGCTTCCAAGATGTGGCTCTGAAACACTTTTGAACCGGTTCGCGATGTGTGACACCGTCTTGTTGAAACCACATGTCAACCTTTTCCAACTAATTCTTTAATTTTGGTTAAAAAAAAAGTTCATGCATGCTACTTTGCTCCTTATTTACGGCAACGAATTAACAGATTGTGATTTACATTGATATTATCCGATTCGGTAGCAATATTCTCCTCCCTAAGCTCACTCCCCACACACGGAATGCTGAATTTATGTTCAATAAATTGAAACTGGTGCGAAATTTGGTCACAATAGTCACAATTCAATGATTTGCAAGCGCTGTTTGATTGATTGTATATTCTCCTCTGAAACGGCCAACCTTACTGAGCATTTTTATTGAAATAGTAAAATTGAAATAATTATTTTTAATTTCAAACTTAAATTTTCTTTCTTCCTCAACCCTCAAGGTGGAACGACGCATGTCTACATTGGTTTTGGAACTGCAGGAGATCTACAATATACAGCATGTGGGCTCGGAACAGTTTAGCATCTGTGGCATTGCCTTTCCGCACATGGAGCAGTATACAAGTGAAACGCGTCAAGCGACCAATGCCCAAATGTTGGACAATGTCTCACCGCTGGCGGTGAGCGCAGCGTTGGGTTATGTGGCACATCTGGTGCAAATGCTCGCCATCATTATGGATCGTCCGCTCCGAAATCGTATACTCTACGAGCCATCGAGAGCAAGGATAGCGGATGAAATTAAGGAACTGACCTATGCCACCAGAGAGTGAGTGAACCGTTAATGAAATCATTTTACAATTTTTGACCCCCTACTTAATCTCTCTCTCTGGCAGATTTCCCCTGTACACCCGCTCCATTCTGCCCTCACAGCAAACCAAATATGCCATTTATTTGCTTCGCCAGAATGTCTCCCAATTGTGCTACGACATTACTGGACATTGTGATCTGCGCAATACATTTGGTAATCTGCTCGAGCTTTTCAATACATTGCGTTCTATTGAACGCACTCAACGTGGTGAAAGGACGGATGAGGATAGTGCACCCACGCTGGCGAATGGCTTGACTGCCGCAGGCAATACACAGCTCTCGCAGAGTCATTCGTCGGTGGATATGAATCATGTGCCGCTGCCGACCACAGCAAATGCGGCCAAAGAGGCACTGCTGCAGCAGCTTTTACCTCCGGGCGTGAGTCAGGCCCTGGCCATCGAGGGTTATGCGTCAACGCAACGGTAGGTTTTCTAAAAAATTTCCTTTCAAACGTGCGCTAAACATGATTTTGGTTTTTCCCCTAGAATTTGCCGCTCGGTGGGCTCCTATTCGGACAGCGAGGAGGATTTTCGACCGAAATTGGAGCATAACTATTCCAATTCGGATTCAAATATAACCCGACAAGTGGAGCGCAGTTAAGGCAATAAACCCTACAAATATCTTAAAGGAGTAATTATATTTATATACCTATATATCCGTTAAAAAGGAAAATCAAAGCAATGCGTCGTTTAGGGACTTGATTGTTTAGGTATTTCGGAGTTTTGGTATTTTTTTTTTTTTGTATTTTCAAAGGATTAAAGCAGCCGACAACAACAACAACAAACAACAGTTTAGAACCCAACTTATTGTGTGCATATTACATTTAATTGTTTAAGATCTCTATGTAAATTCCCGTTGATGGTTTATTTGCTAAAAATTAAGCTAAAAAACAACATAAACATTTAATATTTCATAAACTTTCGAGTTTTTATTTTAAAACCACGATTTTTCAACCAGATGAACAAGAAATTTCAGGGTTAAGTCACTAAAGAAGACTCTGATACAGTCTTCCGTCTGAGGCTCTGCAAACGATTCCATTGAAATGTCGAAAACTTTGCTTAAAGAAACAGCAAGTTTAATATAAGAAAATTGAAGAATCAATCGGATCTATAAAATATAGACAATATGCGACTTTAGATGGAATGCAGCGAACCAACTAGTTATTTGAAGGTACTACCAATGGGTCCCAGCATCTGAACACCAATCAATAATCACTTTCTGAGATAGAGGAATTGGATAAAAAAAATCACTAAGAAGGAAGTCAAACTGGCTTTAAGGGCTACAAGGCAGTAAATGCGCTGATGGAGTACCGAATTTCTGCAGAATTTCTCATCAACTGAAACTGCTTCTTTTCGCAAAGATCTTAGAAAAGGTTATAATCTAAAAAAAATGATTGATATCGAGGAAGTTCCAAATATAATGAATATAACAAGAACGCTTTGCAAGTGCTCGCTTAAATATTTTTAAAAATCATTATTTTTCCCCACAACGACACGTTTTCCGATCGATCTTTCGTATGGGAGCTATCTGATATAGTCATCCGATTTGGACAAAAATTTGTAGAATTGGGTGAAAGCATGTGAAACTAACAAATACGAAATTGCTGATTGCTACCATTAAAAACCAAAAAGTTTGTCTACCTAAGACCTATCTTTTGTATGGCAGCTATACCATATAGTTGTCCGATTTTCATCAAACTTGGCAATATTTAAAAAATAAAAGCATAGAAAACTTATAAATACAAAGTTTGGAGACGATTCCATTGAAAAGAAAAAAGTTGTTCATACTAAAACTAGTTTTGCGACCGATTTTTCCCATGGGAGCCATGAGATATAGTCATCCGATCCAGTTGGTTCCGACATATTAGTAGCGTGCAGCAAAAAGAAGACCCTGTGAAAGATTTCAGCTCGATTGCTTCAAAACTGAGAGACTAGTTTGCGTAGAAACAGACAGCAGACGGACGGACAAAGCTCAATCGACTCAGCTCGTCATCCCGGATCAAGAATGTATATGGTTTATGGGGTCGGAAATGAATATTTTTATGCGTTGCAAACTTCTGGGCAAAATTATAATACCCTTTGCAAAGGTATAAAAATTATAGATGAATCTCTTTTCGTGGTGCAATCGTGAAGACATTATCGACGATTTTAATGGCCCGAATAGGAAATTACGCCCAACATAAGAATCTGTAGAGCAAAAACCAGTCGGGATATTGAAAAGACTATTCAGCAGTGTTTCTAGTTTAGTTTAGTTAGGTTTAGTTTACTAGGAGTAAAGTAAACTCTATTCTTTAAACATTTCGATACGAAATAGCTTTTTCAATTGGGTTCTTTTCAAAAATGATTCAGGTACTTCAGAGTGTGTATAGCTTAAGCGAAACATCAATAAGAACTGGCAATAATCGTTCTGACTGGTCCAAAAAAACTATTGATCCTACTAAAATAAACTTCTAGAAGCCAAACACTATTAACGAGTCAAAATCTCCGATTAAGATGGTAAGTGACCACCCCTTAGATAGATTAGCACTAAAAAATGAGCTATGGATGAAACAGATCTGAAGGTGGTAAGAGAATTAAAATACCCCAACAGTCTTCCTTGCCCGAAATTCGAGCTCGCAACTCACTTATCTGATCTCGGGAGCTTGAACATAAATGCCGGCATCTTAGCCCACACGACTATCAAGCACTCGCACGGCATTGGTGCAAATTACAGTTATAAAGGCAAATGGCACAAATCACAGTAATGAAAGCAAATGGTATCAACTACATGTTTCGAGTAGATTTTCTATATGTACCATTCAGCATCTGAAATCCTTGACTTGTACTTACAAAATCTACATGTCTCGCTTCTTCAATTGGTTTTTGAATGAAAAATAGAACTAATCTGTATTAAAATTACGCTACAATTTTCGTTTAGTTTTCCCAAACGCATATAGGCTTTCAATATACAAACTAAAATATTAGAAAATAGAGCTGGTCCCGTGAGCAAAATTTTCTGTCACGTTACAACCGATTCACGAATTAAAAATCTAGCTACGCACGATTCAGGCACGATATTTTTAATAGTTTTGCGTCACTCACCAGCTGATTTAGATTTGAGCTGCACACTGTTAATATTATATGTCGGAACCTCGAGAATTGGATGGTTCCTTCTTGTAGCTGCCATAGGAATGTTATGCCTTATGCCAAGGTGTAAGTTTATGTGCTTTACATTCGTCGCTGATTTGGATGAATAATTCTTAATTCTTTTCTTATGAATAATTATGAAAATTTCATAATTCAAAAAAATGCGCTCACTAGTGATGGGAAATATTCTTCAGAAATGGCCACTTAGAGATGCGCATTTCTTATGCAGTTCTGGCTTTTTGTGCTAACTCGTGAAAGCCTTGTACAAACGTTACGCAACACTGGGTTCACTTTGATGGAAATGTCAAACAGCTGTTAACTAAAGCGGCTGGCGAAACAAGTTTATTTTCTCAAAACTTTAAAATGGCTGAAGGAACAATTGCTGAATCATCTGCTGGCGAGGACCAAAAACTCTCGGATATATATCTAAATGGTTGGAATCTATTCGATGAGCTGGAAATCACAGAATTGCCCTTCAATAGCAGCGAATTTCAGGTGCGTTGCCTCAGCCCGGAAAGGGGAAGAAGGGAGGAAGTAAACACTTTTAATTCTCTTTAATTCCAGAACAAAGTCAAGACAGCCATACAACTATTTGAACAGGCCACTGTCATCGTGAATCAAGTGAGCATGTTCAGTGCCAATGAGCTGATTGATGAAGTCTCCACCGAATCTTTGCCCTTCATGCTGTTGCCATATTTTCTGGCCAAATTAACGGTCAAGATTTGCAGTCGCCAGAGAAATGAGACTACGGAATTGGCTGAAGTCTACTTCAGGGATCATTTGCAGCGATGCCAGGAATATGAACTTTGCGAGGCACCCAAAAAGAAAGCGGAACTAGAGGAATCGTCGGTGGCCACAGAAAAGAGTGAACATCGCCAGCTAATGGAGGCGGCCCACAATCGTAACGAGAAGATCGCTCGGTATCGTAAATTGAAGGAGTTGGACGCGTGGATGGGGAAAATGTGTTCGTCCGTGAAGGATAAGTCGGCCGATGACGAGATCAAAAGGGAGTTCTTTTTAAAATATTTGGAAAAAAGCATTATCGATGCCAAGCAGGAGCTGGAAGGCCTTAATATGGTGAAACAGCTGGAGGCAATGAGGAAGCTTCGTTTGGCAGGAGGAAACGCAGGCGAACAAACAGCTGGCCCCTATCGCCCGGCTCAACTTGGAGCTCATAATCATGGCCACGGCCATAGTCATCAGCATCATCAACAGCCAACTAAGCCCAAACCCCTGCAACCTTTCATTATCACTCGCAATGCCACACAGAAGGCTGTGTTTGGCCTAGGTTATCCCAGTTTGCCCATTATGACTGTGGATGAGTTTTACCAGCAACGCGTCGATGAAGGCATCTTTCCCGATGAGGAGAAAGTGGCCAAAATGAATCAAGCCCAGGCCATCGCCGCTGTCCAGGATCCCAATGAAAAGGAGGATGAAGAACAGGCTGTGGTCGAGCTGCAGGTGGAAGATGATGATCCCGAATACTTGGCACGCATGCGTCGAATGGATGAGTACAAGGATGTGGTGCGTCGCGGTGATGGCAATCGCCACAATCGTAGCTAAGCTCCCACATCAACACCCAAGAAGTATTTATTTTCCAAGCACAATTATAATTTTTTGTACTCATTCGAAATTCAGAGTTAGTTAACCGCGTTTCAACATTTTAACCGAATAAACAAAAGTGATGGCCTATTTTCGGTTGTTTTTTGCAATGTTTATAGATAACACGTGATGAAATCGCACAATTTTTTATTGCTTCAATCATGATTTTGTGTAAAAATGTTTGTTCCTGATGTCTGGGGTGGGAGGTTTGTGAAGCGCGAAGTCTACTATTCACCCTTGAGCGTGGTTTCCAGTTCATTGCTGGCCAACAGCTCCTTGATTATGTCCAGGCCACCAATTAATTCACCCTTCACATACACCTGAGGGTATGTGGGCCAATCGGAATAGGTTTTCAGACCCTGGCGCACCTCCTCATCCCCCAAAATGTCAAAGGTTTCATAGGGCAACCTGGTAAAATGGAAAGTCTGGTTAGCAAATTCAATTCAACTGCCCTAATCAAGTTGTAAAGCCTACTTGAGGTCATTGACAATGGCAATCAGCTGTTTGGAGAAGCCACAGCGTGGTCCCTGGCGATCGCCCTTCATGAAGATCATCAGCGGAGCCTTATTAATCAAGGCCTTTAGCCGTTCCTCCAGCGTTTGTCCCGTGGCTGCCGCACTGCTGCTACTCTCTGCCAATTTCTTGGACTTGCTACTTAGCGCCGCAATGTCCACACCATCAACACGGTCCACTGCCGATCCTTGGGCAAAGAAAATCACTGTGGGCACGGCATCAATCTGGCAGGAAAAGGCGTTGTTGACTCAAGTGGGAAGTGCACTGAAATGTGATTACTCACTTGATGCTTCATGGAAATCTCTGGAAATTGTTCGGCATTTAGGCTAATGAACCGCAGTTTGTCACCCAGCAGTTTGGACAGTTCCTCCAGCACGTCCCTGACCTGTGCACATTGAGCCTGAGCACAGTCGGCAGCAAAGAGTACCGCCGATGATGGTGAGTTGATGTATTTTTGATACTCCTCGGCATTTGTTACATTTAACACGGGCATTCTTGTTGAGTTAATTTTTAATTTAGTTAGCCAATAAAAAGCAAAAGTTTGTTCAGGCACGCCAACAGCTGAGAAAAGAGTGTTGGAAAACGTAAGCACTTTAAGTGCTGTGAATGAAAAATTTAAGGGTTGTGACTAGTGTTACAAATTTTACAGCTACTTACTGTGGGACAGCTTCGATGATTTTGTGAGACAATTTTAAACATTAACAACTCACTCATAAAGATTTTTAAAATTATTAAGTTGTCCTTTGATAAATATGGCACTTGATACAATAGTATCAGCAGCTCGCAAAGCTGTTCTCTGTGCCCTATAAATGGACAATTAATGGTAAGCATACCAAAATTCGAAAATAAGAATAATAAAAACGTTACTAAGAAACCCGTATTTAATAAATACTATTTATATATATAATAACTAAGGAAATAATATTGAGAAAAATTATTTTAGGGTGCAAAACTTGGGAAAACCAAAATACAAGTTTATAATTAATCATGTTTCACAATTAATTATATAATATTTTTGATGTCGGCTTTTGCAGTTTTTGTAATTAAGATTTTGGTTTGTTTGTAAGTTTCAGAGCGCTCAATATAAGAAAACACCAAAATATTAACAAATTTGTCTTCTATATTTAATCATCTAATTTTCTTCATGACAACGCAAACTCATCAAAGAGTACCGCTTAACAGTGTTGTAAAATGTGCATTGCGTTGTGGGGTATTTGTCGCTTATCCAGCAAACGGTCATACTCTGTAGTACACTGCACGTGTTCTTAGAAAATTTTTTAGCAGATTTCAGTTTATTTCAAGAAATCTGAAATGGTGACACGAAAGAAACCACTTAAACGCAAAGCTGAACCCGTGGCCACGCCCCAGGCGGAGGAGGAAGACGAGGCCCCGCAAGCCAAAGTGCCCAAAGCATTGATGGTCATCGCACAAGAAGTGAAAATTGTGCGTGCCCTGGCCTGCAACGATGCTGTAAAGCGGCAACGCCAGATTCGCAAACTCAAGAAATGGTTCAAGCTGAGGGCCCACAGCTCGTATCCCTTCACTGAGGAGGATTTTATGCGCATTTGGAAGGGCCTGTACTACAACATGTGGATGTCGGACAAGCCGCTGGTGCAGGAGGAGCTGGCCGAGGAGTTGGCCCAAATGGTGGACAGCTTTGATGGAAATACTACCTGCAGCTTGGCCTATTTCAGTGCTTTCATGAGAACCATGTGCCAGGAGTGGTTTGGCATCGATCAGTGGCGCATGGATAAGTTTTTGATGCTGGTGCGTCGAATGCTGAGATATTGCTTGCGATTGCTCAAGGCCAGCAAATGGTCTAAGAGTTTAATCGAGGAGTTCAACCAGCATATGCAAAAGTCGGTGCTGGCGGAGCAGCCCAAAAGTCGTGGCGTGACCATGCACTATTTTGACATATTCTTTGAGGAGCTGGCAAAGGCAGCCAACGGCGAGATAACCGGTGGTCAAGTAAATCTATTTCTGAGGCCATTTGTTACCTATATGGGCACTCAACGGGATGCCAAGCTGGTGGCCCAGTGTCGTACCCGGGTGCTGTATCACTTGCTCTACCAAAGCGACTTGGGCCGGGAGTACAGTGAGAAGTATGATGCCTGGAAGCAAATGGGCTTTCCCACCGCCTCCATCGATGATGTGGAGAAACTGGATTCGGGCTTTGATGAGGACGAAGATGAAGAGGAAGCTAAGGAGCCTGCTGTACCTTCTCTGGATCCTCGTGCCGGGAATGTTGATGTGCAGATGCCAGAGCTGCCACTAAATGCTGAGTGTGTGCTCGATGAGCTACAAAGCTTGCTGCGCACGCACGACTACAACAGCAAGCGGCGTAAAGGTCTGCGAAAACTCATCCAAATCTTTGAGACCTACCAAGCAGGCGAATTCCCCTTGGGTGTGCGACAAATGCCCAAGCCGGAGGGTCAAACTTTGGCCGAGTTGATTGAGCAAAAGGTGCTGGATGGAGACAAAATGGAGGAAGAAGTCTTTGGCCTGGGTAGAAAACTGAAGAAATTGCACAAATCCAAGCGCAAGCGTTTGCTGAATTCCATCAATTTTGAGGAGGTGACTGAACATAACTATGATGAAGTTTTGGGCAAGGCTTTGCCTCCAGAACTTCAGAAGCGGATAAAACGCAATGCCAAAGTTCGCGAGAGCATTCAAAAAGCCTGGGTCATTGAGGAGGTGGCAGAGGTGGCAAAACCGGAGAAGGAGACCCCAAAACAGAAACCAAACAAAACTAAACCTAAAAAGCAGGAACAGGAGCCAGAGTCACCGGCATCGAATGGCTGGGAGTTGCCACTGCAGCCAGGTGAAGAAGAGGTATTTCTGCCATCAAGAAAGCAGCAGTTGAAACAGGCCAACAAATTGCTACAGAAGACTTCCACAACTACCGGCGAAGAAGGGATATTGCTGTCCTCAGGCAAAAAGGCAACAACCGCTGCTATTTCCACACCCAAACAGGCTGCGCGTAACCATTTGTCCACCCCTCAAGCGGGTGGCAGCTCCACCAAGCGGGTACGCATCATGACAAAATGTAATAGCGCCTATCCCAAAAGCGACTACTACCGCCAGCTCAAACTCTCACCCCAATTACCCTATGATGCGGATCGTTTGCCCGGCAAGAGTGCATTAAAGCCCCATGTTCTACCAGGACCCATTCATCCCAACTATAAAGGTGCTAAACGACTCTTCAACGATACCCTGTGACGTTGTTTTCACTGGCTGGGAATGGCTTTGGTCAAAGTGAAGAATGGTGTGGATGAGGACTCGCACTAATCAAGATTCCTGCTTAGCCGAATTTTCCATTAGTAGAAGATGGAAAAAAAAAACTGGGAATATTACATTTTACAATGAAGATTAAACTTAAGGTCTTATACTAAGTCTTATACCTTGAATTTGGTAAACTTTCATTTTGTTTCTAAGGGAAAAAGTTATATTAAATTTCAAAATCTTCATCGATATTAATTTGCCCTCGTATAAGACCCGAGCATAAATCAATTACAGAAAATACCAATAGTTTTTAGTATTCTTGATTTCTGTATGCTTGAAGTCCTTTTTCTGTTTGTGCTAGCATTTTGAGTTAATAATTGAAATAAACGTAAAATATGTAATACGACATTTGAGGTCTTTTGATTGAAGAAGAGGAACTGGACAACAACTGACTTTTGTGGTCTAGAATGACTAATCAAGACTGGCCTTTTTACGAAAAATTGGAGACCAAAACCGGTAAGAATAGCAGATACGTTAACTGTTTTGTTCGATCGCTTTATTCCCATTAAGGTTAAGGCAAAGCTGAGATTCTATCTTTGCCGATTGAAAATATACGTAGATTTATTTCATTTATAAGCTTTATTTCCTTGTTCTAGCAAGAGTGATGTTGATTTCAGCCTTTGCTTTCCAAAAGCCATTACAAAAATAAATCTGAAGGCGTGAAATCGGTTGATATTCCACCAAAATTGCTCAATCGCTTTATTCTAATATACTGTGCCAGGGTAAAAATCTAACTAATCGATCTGGCATCGCTATGAAAGCTATAGTGCTGCCAGATGGGTTCGTTCAATATGGCCACCCTGTATTTGTATAACATTAGGGAAAATTCCAAGTACAGTTTTCTTGGAAAAATTTTAAAATGTTATAAATTTGTGGTGCATTTAATTAAAGAGTGGCCAGCCTTATTTCAGGGCCATTCCCTTATCCCTCTATATATTGTCATGATAAAAATAGAATTTTTGATCCCAAATTCTATAATTTCAACCCGAGTTTCAAGGTAGGTTTAGCTTTAGGTTGGTTTATCCAACCAGTGTTGCCATTTTAAAATGCTAATAGCTTTACAGCTGTAAATTTTTAAAGTAGGCTTAGCTATTTCTATTTTTTCGGTATTTTTAAGACGACGCGCTTTGCTAAAATCAATTTTGGGGACCTCCCGATTTGGAGGTTAGCACCAAACTGTACAAATAGTTCATGTTCGAAATTTAAGGTTTCAGGTTAATGCGTTAGGATTTTCTTCAGCATAAGATTTACCCAACTTAAATCGATATCCAATAAATTGGTTTAATATACAAAATATTCTTTCAAATTTCTTCACATACGGAAAAGATTATGCAACTCAGACTTGATTTAGACGTTGCGAAGGCGTTAGGACTTGAGTAAGAACCATACTTCGAATATAACTTTTTACATAATTATCTTCTGAATGTGATATTAAAGGCATATTTAAGTTATACAAATATTTCTGATGTGTGGTTTCGCTTTTGCTTTTGGAAAAAAATTTAAATGATTTGAGAATCTAAGAATATGCGCCGATTTTATACCATTTTCTAGAATTTTGACCTAATTTGTTCTATCACTTATCATATTATCTTAATATTCGTTAGAAGTCCATACTATGACTATAGTACCATGAAAAGCTAATATTTTTAATATTGTTTAATTTTAACAAATATTTTCTACACCTTTAACTCTTAGCTTATTTTTATACCCTGGCAAAGAGTATTATAATTTTGCCCAGAAGTTTGCAACGCATAGAAATATTAATTTCCGATCCAAAAACTATATGGATATTCCTGATCAGGGTGACGAGCTGAGTTGATTGAGCTTTGTCTGTCCGTCTGTCTGTCTGTTTCTACGCGAACTAGTCTCTCAGTTTTAAAGCTACCGAGCTGCAATTTTGCGTAGAGTCTTCTTTTTGCTACACGCTACTAATATTTCGGAACCGACCGAATCGGATGACGATATCTCATAGCTCTCATGGGGACAGTCAATCAGAAAACTAGTTTTGGAATGAAAAACTTTTTTCTTTTCAATGGAAACGTCTCCAAACTCTGTATTCATAAGTTTTCTATGCTTTTTTATAATTTTGCCAAGTTTGCTGAAAATCGGACAACTAAATGGTATAGCTACCAAACAAAAGGTAGGTCTGAAAAACAGTCTTAGTTAGAAAATGGTTTTTGGTTTTTAATGGTATCGTCTTGCAATTTTGTATTTGTTAGTTTCACATGCTTTCACCCAATTCTACGTAATTTTTGTCCAAATCGGCTGACAATATCATATAGCTCTCATACGAATGATCGGTCGGAAAATGGGTAGTTGTGAGAAATAATTTGTTTAAACAGGTTTAAAAGCTTTGGCACAGACAAAGTTAGCCTAGCTTTCTCGTTTTAGATGGTTTTGAATTAATTTGAGCAATTTATCAAACCAATTTTCAAGATATTTTGAAGAAATGAATGGCTTTACATTTTTTTTCCAGCTTTCAAACCAAATTTTTCAGTAAATGACATGAAAAATATGTTTCCCCACACAAAATTTAAAAAACTTTCCAATTTTTTTTATATCAAATCTTCGATTTCATTTATAAGCGGTCAGTGCATTCGGCTGATAATCATTCTTTGGTGAATTGAGCACACAGTTCGAATATTTTATACATCGGCTCAAATCCGTGATATACTCTTTAGCCTGATCCGCCGTTAAAAATCAGCTTAGAAACTTAGAACCCATTTGAATTGAATGAATCATGTTTGTATAGAACTTCTTCATCCTCTTTTCCTTCTGCCCGCAATATAACATGTTGAAATGTTCCCATAAATTTCGCAAGTCAATAGATGGCGCCTCTTCTGTGACCACACGGAATCTTGTTTCGGAAATGGTAAACTTAAAGTAGTTTAAAATACATTTTTAAGGGGTTTTATACTCGCTTTCAGGGGATGTTTTTATGCCATTAGGTTCTTTTTCTAAGTTTTTAAATAAACTAACCGATTTATTTGTAAGACTTTTTAAAGCAAAGAATAGCCATTCTTTAAAAATTACATGTTTTGTACTGCCATTGAGGGTATTGCAAATTTTCATGGAAATTTAATGCAAAAGACTAGGCAACTATTTATAGTTATTTTGCGTAGCATATTTTAGGGCGGTAGACAAATTATTAATTTTTAGAATTTGTATTCAAAATAGTATATCTTCGCTTAAAAAAATCGTAGAACTGTTTGGCGTAATTTATTTTTAAGCTATGAAGTAGTACTCTACAATAAAATCAAAGAGATTTTAAACAATAGTTTAGGTTTACCATAAATCTTGTCTAAAAAGGGTCAATATTACCATTTTAAGCTCAAATAATCATGAATCTAGACATTTCTGAGAAAAGATTCATCAAACTTAAGTCAACAACCCTTAAATATACAAAAAAAATATCATAATTTAGTGCATTGTGTTATTGGTTTTGGAAAATAGCTTGAACAAAATTTCGGTAGCAACTGCAACTTAGTTTTTGACATAAAAGGGGAATCAGCAGGGGAAAAAACTGCTCGACTGCTCCTCTTAACTCAATGGAATTGCACCATCAAGTCATACAAATCTCTTTCAATGTGTTCCGAATGCACTCACTGGCGCTCCAGAGCATTTTTCATGCCACTCCGCTCACTACTCAGTTGATTTGATAGTAAAAGTTACCCAGCTCAATTGCGTTTAAGAGAATGAAAAGGCTCATGTAGTTGCATTTAAGAGAATTTAAGCGCTCAAAATAAGCGACTCGTTCGAGTTCAACTCATGTTGGCTAGGTTGAAAAAGGGAGACTACAAAGTAAATGCAATTTAAGCAATAAAAGGGGCAACTTATTCCAAGAAAGTGCTAAAAACTTAATGAAACATATTTGAATGTCAATGATTTTAAGTCGAGAGTTTCTCCCCACAAATTTGTGAACAAAATATAATTAAGAATTCTTAAAAGGTTTTAAATGGTTCGGTGCAGCTTCTAATAATCCGAACACTTCACATTTGTGACACTCAGAAAATATTATAAATTTCGAAGGCCTCTTTTATACGTTTATTGATTTACATACTCTTGTTCAGAAGTTTGCCTCATGCACTCATTTTACTCGGTTCCAAATATAGCATCTCTAACTTTATAAAGAATATTTATTCTTGATCAGCATCAACAGTTAAGTCGATATAGCCATGTTCGTGAATACACATGTAAAGGTCGTTCAATAAAAGGCAAATAAATGCTACATATTCTGCGGAAACTGAAATTAAGTTATCGGGTCTGGACTTAGTATAGGCTTGACAGGATAGCTTGGTCGAGATCAGGACGGAACGGAATAAAACTTTTCGACGCACATCTCTACATGTTTATGAAGTATATTGGCCTAGTTAGTTTGTTGGTGATCTGAGTACCAAGTGTTAAAGATATTTCCCAAAAACTTTCAAGCCTATACGTTTCTCCGTTCTCATTACCCATTAAACCGAAATTTGATTAAACTAAAAGTTAAAGCTTAGAGTTTATATGAAATTAGTGATTCAACTTACCTCTTATGTGCAGAATCAATTTACAGCCACAACGTTACAAGACGCCACAACAAAATATTGAGCTTTTTTTTTAAGAATCTTGCAATCTGGAAAAAAGATTGAAAACCTTTATTATCTCTCTAAAAAATAATTTTCTATGTGGTTTAAAAACATAAAATCGTCGATTTTGAAATATAATATGGCAACGGTCCTATGACCTCTCTCTGTTTCACCGTAGCTTTAGTCGATTTTGCATTGAGTTAAGTTTTCATGCAGTTCGTGTTCAGCCGCCTGAAATCCAGAAACCGATTTCAACTTGGAGGTAAAATTTTTAAAACAATTTTTATAAGTTTTAACTTAACAACTACAGATTAGTCGGTCCAGCCCGACTATAAAATACTCTGTAATAACAAAAGAAACAAGAATGAAAGTCGGCTAAGCCCGACTATAGCATACTCTGTACCAACGAAATTATACGCTCAGCATAAATTTTGATGCTGCAGTAGGAGGCTGACAGCAGCGCTGCAGCAGCGAACAGTCTTTTGATCATAGCTCGACAACCGTTCATCCGATCTTCACCATTCCAGTTATTTTTATTACTAAATATGTCCAGAAGGAACGAACCATCTATCTTTAAAACTGTGGAAGATATGATATTTTTTCTAAATTGCGGGGGCGGCAGGGGTCGTGACCAAAATTGAAAATAAACTTGATCTGCCTGCATACATAAGAAGCATATGTTTCATACATGTCAAACCTCTATCTCTTACCATCTACGATGCTTTCATACGAACAGACAGACGGACATGACTCGGCTGTTGATGCTGATCAAGAATATATATCCCTTATAGGGTCGGAGATGCTTCCTTCTGGATGTGACATACTTTTGCACAAACTTATAATACTCTATGTATCTACGGTACAGAATATAAAAAATGTATGCTCTGTATGAGATTAGGATTTTTTTTGTTCATAACTTGACCATCGATTACTCGATCTTTACCGATGACGGATCAATGAATCATTATGATTACTTAAAATATCTAGAAAGTTAGAAACATCTATCAGAAAACTGTGAAAGATATGACGGTTTTTGCAAATAGAATGGGCGGGAGGGGATGAGACACAAATTATCGAATTGTTAAGGTTCGGAAATTAAAGGTTCGAGGTTTTTGGAAGAACGTTCTGGTTTGAACCTTGGTTCAGTCCATGCTTTATACAACATTACTAATTTTTGTCTTCTATGTGTTTTAAAAACAGCATTAGATCTGAAAACTTCCCAAATTGTATGGGAACCGAGTGGTTTTTGGGTCGGAATTGGTTGATA
The DNA here is from genome assembly GCA_035044965.1 of Lordiphosa andalusiaca. Classification (NCBI taxonomy): domain Eukaryota; kingdom Metazoa; phylum Arthropoda; class Insecta; order Diptera; family Drosophilidae; genus Lordiphosa; species Lordiphosa andalusiaca. The sequence continues at coordinate 771,023 of JAWNNM010002434.1, read as the reverse complement.
GAAAACATGGAAATATTCAATATACAATTTACAGTTGAGTAAAAATCCATTTCGTGTTTTTCATAGAAAAATATTACCAAAATAATGTTAGACTCTTGCTTTTGAGTGTTATTCAAAGAGCTTTATAGTTTAAGAGGAGCTTTAAAAACAGAGACTGTTATGGGTAGATATTTTATAAGGAAATCTAGTCATTTTGCCCGATTTTTTTTCCACTCTTCCGCCCATTTTAGGAGTCAGTCGCACTTAATAACAGATGAAGTCGGTAACCAGGTCAAATTTTTATGTTAGTTTTGATGAACCGAACCGAAATTTTGGGTTCGGAACAGGTTCGGGTTCAGATTTAATTTCTAAAGAGGTTCAGTTCAAGGTTCGGTTCATATTAAAATAAAAGTCGGAATTCCGGGTTCGAACCGGTTCGGTTCAAAACCGGTTTGCAGCCCTGATGTATATATTTATACCAAGGCTGCAAGCCTGTTTTGCACCAAATCGTGTCGAACCCGGAGTTCTGAAATTTATTTTACTGTAAACCGAACCATGAACCGAGACATGAGACTGACTCCTAAAATGGGCAGTAAAGTAGAATACAAAAAAATCTACAAAAACTTGTAAGATCCCCACCCATAATAGTCTCTGTTTTAGGCTTCTAGAGCCTAAAAGCTTTAGCTTATTTTTATATAATTCTCAAAAGCAATAGTAGAACATTACATTTTAAGTATTTTTCTACGAAACCTACAAAATGGAATTTGACTTAACAGTAATTATATATTGAATATTCCCTTGTTTCTACTAACCGACATCGACCCAAAAACCACGCAATTCCCATAAGGTTTGTAAAGTTTTTAGGTCGAATGCGAAATTTTAGAACACATAGAACACAAAACAATTGATATCCAATAAAGCATGTACTGCAGCAAGGTTCGAACCAAACCCTGCTCCCAAGAACGTCGAACATTAAGATTCCGAACCTTAACCATTGGTTAATTTTGGTTCGAACCAGTGAACCGGAGATCCCAATTATTTTTTTGGTTTGCAGTCCTGATTTATACTGTAAGTGATACAGATAATTTTTGCATTTTTTTGTAATCCAAATGGGTTAGATTTCTGATATCCAAGAAAGAAGACATAAAGAAATAGAAGATAATTTAAATTCCGCATTCCGATTCCGGATAATTGGCTCAAAATCGAACCCATCAAAAAGGTCCGATAGTGTGCAGGCATCAGCAACAGTGTTTCTGCCACATTCTTGCTATTGATTTGTACTTTAAAACGTGGCTCGATTTACATTTCGCGTCAGTGCATCAATACAGCATTAACAATCGAATTGATAAATGTTTATAAAAGTGCTTCAATATAAATTAGAGCTTATCATACTTATTAATCTTGTCCATTATATTCCATTGTTATTCCCCTCCGACGGTTTTAACACATCACCAACAAATTTCCATTTGCATACAAATTTCATTTGTACTTTTTTTTTTGTTTCGGCGTATTTCAAATTTAATGAAAAATGTTTTTACAATACCTGGTGGTTTTCGTTTTTTTTTTTTTTCAGTAAAAGATCAAAACGGCAGTCACCTTAATTTGTTGGCAAAAATGAACTTCCGATTCGTTTAACAAAAGCACATCATTAATTTTCATATTAATGGGGAAAATGCAAAATAAAACACGCAATTTCCTTGAGGATAACATCTGTTTTGGCCAAGTGTTTATTAAAATAAGTTTTACCTAAACTACCGCAGGCACACGGACGAAACAGGACAGAGCAACTTTCCTAAACCAGCCATCTCCCATGACTCTGTCGTCGTCTCCTGTTGACAATCTGTTTAAGTTGCGTAAATCTCAAGCAAATGTACTTGTATATCTGTCGTTTTGTACATATGTACATAATACGTATGTATATAAAGCACTTCAGTTGAGTTGTGTGTCTATCGAACAGCCTGAAAACTCTACCCATTTGCCCGGTCGTCTACTTGTCGCATGTTTGTTGTATGCATTTTGTCTGGTGTATTAAAACTTGTCGAAATTTTATTCAATTTACGTGCACTTAAGCGACGATTGTACACTAAGATATGACGCAAAAGTTGAACGTAACAGCTCGCAGCTGATCCGGGCCCATCCTCCTGCAACGCCTACATCGCCCCATTCGAATGTGTTCGTAATAGATACGTGTGAGTTTATGGTATGACTAAGTAGGTGTTGGGTGTCGGCCAAACTGAAGAAATAATAGAAACGTAGTTGAACTGTGGCGACATTGATCGCTCAATGAGATACTCTTTTTTTTGTTCTTTTCTAATATACATAAATATGTTTTATTATTTACTTTTTGCTACCTTGTATGGTATTGCTTGCTTATGTACAGTGAGTAAAATCAGATTGTGTGCAGTCTTATATGACCATTCTAGGTATCTATGTTCTCTGATCCAGGAATATTCCACACTAAAAAGTGAGACAGCGCAGTCGAAAAGTTTGACAGTACTATCTGCTTATAGAACGAGAGTAAAAGAAAAGAGATTTTACACAACCGGTCATCTTTACCTGCCATGAAGTGTTGTGGTGAAGTGAAGGTCGAGGGTTTTTGTGTAATTTTCCACCAAAAAGCTCCCTTTTGGGTTCCTTTCCTGCCGAACAACGTTCATGGAACCGTCAAGCCTGTACATTTCCGATCTCAAAGGTCCTTTTCTATCCTTTTTTAATCACTTGTAGAGAATAAGGCTTTATTGCTTGAAGTCTCTAGTTAGGCTTAAACTAAATCGAAAAAATTAAACTAATTTTCTAGCACCTCGGCCTTATTCTCTAAATATGATTATAAAAGGACTAAAACAGGGTTTTTTTTTTTATCAATATCTCCAAGTGATGGGCACTTTTGGAGAACAGATTCATATAAGAATATCCCTGTACGATCTTTGAAACAAAATAATAGTTAGTTTTATTTTTTTTTTACCAATTCGGCGGATTGATAAATAATACCGATTTCTTAAATATTATATATCTAGAAGGTACGAACCATCTATCTTCAGAAGTTTGGGAGGTATAATAAGGTAAAGGTAAATAAATAATAAGGTTATGTCCCTTACATGTCGAACATCTATCTATTACCATCTACGAGATCTGTGCGTTCATGGGAACAGATAGACTTACAAGAAAACATATAAGGTACATATTCAAGGTACTTTTCTTCCCAAACAAGAAACTGGCTTTTTATCGATACCTTGATAAAATCATTTAAGGACTTGATCCCTGCTGACGGGCTTTTTACATCTGCAGTGCATCAAAAACGCTGTAGAGTTCAATTAAGAGGAAGTTGAAATCATCAAGCGTCCACAGGGTCTTTAAAACTTATAATATGTGACTTGGGCTTTCCATTAAATCTGTAAATATGAAAACATTTATAAAAGTGCGATATATTTTGTATTTCATGTCGATCTGGAATAAGTCATAGACTTTGCACCAAGTCTGTAAGCCGATTTAGGGCCTTAGCTGATTAATTAATTAAGCCAAAAGGTAGAATAAAGTTTAATATTTTACACAAATAAGACCGGTTTCGAGTCGGTTCAACAATGGTACATGTCTTTAAACCATTTCTGCTATGAACTGGAAAATCGATATGTGGGTTGTTATTATGAAGTTTGATATTTTTCCTGTTCCGAATCAGCTGTCTGAACCGGTTTAAAAGTGGCCAAAGAAATCTAGAAAATTATTTTGGCTACACAGATCCATTTGGACTGGATATGTCTTTAATTTCCAAATTTCAAAAAATGTTCAAAAGGATGATAGCTTTTCGTATCCTGCGGATGATTTTCAGCTTTGTTGTTAATGATTAAAATTATATTATTAGACATATCCATTCCAAATGAAATTCATACATGGATACATGGATATTTGTTAATATTCTTTTTATAATCTCTACCAGATTTACACAGAGTGTATTAAGTTTGTGTATGTAACAGCCAGAAGGTAGCATCTCCAACCCCAAAGTATATATATTCTTGATTAGCAAGAACAGCCGAGGCTATATAGCCCATGTTCGTCTGTTTGTCCGAATGAACGCACAGATCTCAAAAATTGTATGAGATAGAGGTTTGACATGTGTGGGACAAAAACTTCTTATGCTTGCAGGCAGATCAAGTTAATTTTCAATTTGGGACACGCCCACTCCCGCCTCTGCAATTTGGAAAAAACCTCATATCTCCCACAGTTTTAAAGATAGCTGGTTCGGACCTTGTAGTGATTTTTTAACTTTTATCTTTTTGGCAACACTGGTTTAAACAGCTCACGCACGTTTCGTGTTTTGTTTCACTGTCAAACATCTTCAGTTTGGTCTATAGTTAAACCATGAATCGTCTTTCAAACGAACAACGCTTGCAAATTATTGAATTTTATTTTCAAAATGCGTGCTCGGTTAAGAAAGTTCATCGCGTGCTTCTTCCATTTTATGATCAGCTCATTTTTTTCTCAATGGGTACGTAAATAAGCAGAATTGTCGATTTTGGAGTGAATATCAGCCAGAAGCATTGCAAGAGCTACCAATGCATCCAGAAAAAGTTACAGTTTGGTGCGGTTTATGGGCTAGTGGCATCATTGGACCGTACTTCTTCAAAAATGATGAGAATCGTAACGTAACTGTGAATGGTGAGCGCTACCGTGAGATGATATCCAACTTTTTTTTGCCCAAAATACAAGAGCTTGACTTGCATGACATGTGGTTCCAACAAGACGGTGCCACATGCCACAAAGCACGCGCAACAATGGACTCATTGAGAGGCGAGTTCGGTGAACATTTTATTTCACGTTCGGGACCGGTCAATTGGCCGCCTAGATAGTGCGATTTAACGCCTTTAGACTATTTTTTGTGGGGCTATGCTAAAGCTCATGTCTATACAGACAAGCCATGCTTCAATTGACGCATTGGAAGGCAACATTGAAGCATTTATTCGTGAGATACCGGCCGAAATGTTGGAAAGAGTATGCCAAAATTGGACTAAGCGGATGGACCATTTGAGGCGCAGTCACGGTCAACATTTGCATGAAATAATCTTCAAACATTAAATTATATGGACCGTACTATCGATTCAAATAAAGATTTCATGCATTTTTCTGAATTTTATGTGTTTTTTTTTTTAAAAAAAACTTTCCTATAGCTCTTTAAAAATCACCATAATCAACAATATTTACTTGTTTTTGCCTGTGTATGGACTTGAAAATTGATCTGTATGTTAGTATTATAAAGTAAGGTATTATACTGGGCTAAACCGGTCTCCAAAATAGGTTCACAGCCCGATCTATGATATTAAGGAATGTTAAGTTTTCGCTTTTGTGATACGAACTAGGACTAGGACATTCTAGATTTTTCTGTAATGTGAACACTCAGTATACAGCGCATTAAATGTTATCTATGTAAAAGTTTTCCTCAAAGTGGATGTTGGCTGGCTCAAGGTCGAATTAATTATAATTCAATAATTAACAGAAATCAACAAAGATTTTTGTACATATTTCCTTTCAAATTGTCTTCCTGTTATGAACTATTATCATATTATCATATTTAATAATGTGCCTTTGTGAACCACTGAACCGAACCGAAACCGCGGTTCATTTAACTCCAAAAACCATGTTATGAACCGAACCGGCGGTTTAGAAACTGTGCGAACCACTGAACCGAACTAGTACTTGTTTTCGAGTGGTTTGCATCCCTGCTTTTTTCACTATTTATTATCCCCCTTGATTAAAAAGACCCCGGAAAAAGTCTAAGATTTAGACTTAAGACCAAGCCACTTAAATATGGTTTTTTATCTCAACTCAAAAGTGAATAAAATCAGTGTTTAGCTTGTTCCATACGAAGTTTTTACCCACAATCTAAAACAACTATTTAATATTTCATTTAGTTTAAACGTTTCCACCGAAGATCAATTTCACACGGCATTCCCTGGCATTCTCCAGCACTCTTAAATTTCGAAAATTGAATAATCACGCATTTGATGACAATTGCAAACAGTGTGATGAGAAGCTGCCTTAAATGATTGCGACTGTTCTGGGTCTTTTTTTTTTGGTCTGGCCTTCCATTGCCATTGGCTATTTTTAGAACAAGTCTCAAGTTATATTTAAACCAATCAAGTGGCGGGATATTTGGTTTGGAACTATGTATAAAAGCTTCTGGCACTGCTGAGCACGGTTCAAGTTCAAGTGCATTACTCCCACTGCAACGGCATGAGGTGGACACTCGTTGTGCTGAAGGTCTTCCTACTAGGTAATATCGCCGCTTTGGTGGCCAACAAATCCTGTGGCATGGATAGACAATGTGTGCCCTATAATCAATGTCAAGAGGGATTAGTGGTTGAGGGTCACTTCTATCCAGATCGAAGTCGTACTTTGGTGGACGAGCAGAATTGTCATTATATGGAAAAATGTTGCAATATCAATGAGACGGTGAGTTGGATTTGTATTTTTCGTAATTCATTAACTTAATTTGCTCATATTTGATTGAAAGCTATCCTCCCCGCCGCCCAGTAATTTGACGGTTAAGTTTCCAGCCTGCGGTGGGCGTCAAGATCTCTGGTACTACCTGCGTCCATTGGGCTATAAGCAACAGGAGGCCAAATTTGGTGAATTTCCTTGGCTGGTGGCCATTTTCGGCAGTCAGGGATATCTTTGCAGTGGTGCTCTTATCACTCCAGTCGCAGTGCTTACCGCCGCTCATTGTGTCAGCCAGGAGACGGCATCAAATCTACGTTTGGTGGCTGGCGAATGGGATGTAGCCGTGGAACTCGAACCTTTGGACCATCAAACTCGATTAGTTTCTGAGTTGCTGGTGCATCCCAACTATACCAAAACACCTCAGGTGGCGCACAATCTAGCAGTCTTATTTGTGGAACAGCCCTTTGAAATGGCACCACATGTCCAGCTAATCTGCTTGCCGCCACCGCAAATGGTCTACAACTACACTCAGTGCTATGCAGCGGGTTGGCAAAATAGAGATTTTGGTAGTGCTGAGACTTTACCCAAACGTTGGACTCTCTACGCCCTACCCCAAGATCAGTGTAGGGCGAAGTTGCGTCTGGCCATTTTGGGTCGCCGTTATGCTTCGAATGACACATTACTGTGCGCCGGCGGTGATAAAGGTGACTTTGTGTGCGGCGATATGGGCATGAGTGGTGTGCCATTGATGTGTCCACTTCCAGGTGGTGAGGATCGTTTTGCCCTAGCTGGCCTGCTGGCCAGAGCTGGACGTTGTGATGGTCCTCAGTTATTGGGCATTTATACAAATATCAAATTCTACCGACAATGGATTGATCAAAAGCTGAGAGAACGAGATCTGGACATAAGACAGTACATGGTGTGAGATTGTAGCATGGATAAAATACAATAAAAGGATTATTTTTTGGATCTCAAAAACATTAATATAAAGGGGACACCTCGACAAAGACTGGATGTATACGGTGAAGTTTTAGAAAAAGCTTTCGTTTGTAGGAAAGAGGTGTCAAACCACTTTATCTCTTTCCTACAAGAGAGAGTTTACTTAAAAACATCAGGAAGTTAGCGTCAGCGTGTAAAACCCGTAGATGAAAGAGGGGCGAAAAGGTGCAAACAAAAATAGAGGAAAGTTAACTTCGGCTCGACCGAAGTTTGTATACCCTTGCAGCACGTTTTTATACACGTTACTCGTAGAGCAAAAAGGGTTTACTAAAGTCGTGCAAATGTATGTAACAGGCAGAAGGAAGCATCTCCGATATCATAAAGTATATATATTCTTCATCAGGATAGCCGAGTCGATATAGCCATGTCCGTCTGTCCGTCCGTCTGTATGAACACCTAGATCTCAGAGACTAGAAGAGCTAGAGCAACCAAATTTTAGATATAAGCTAGTATTGTCTGCAGGCAGATCAAGTTTTTTTCAAATTTTGGCCACGCCCCCTTCCGACCCCGCAATAAAAAATGTTGAATATCTCCCTCAATTTGTAAGCTATCGAGCTCAGATTTTGCAGTGTAGTGCATGTGGCCAATATGTACAATCTCACAAATTTTTATAATGATCGGATAATAAATGGCAGAGTTAAAAAAACGTTGCATACTTATCTGAGCAGCATGGGGTTAATAAACACTAATTGCCTTGTGTAACGGGTATTTCGAAGTCGGGCAGGGCCGACTTTAACTTACGCTCTCGTTCTTACTAGTTTGAAGCACAATTCCAATTGAAAACCAACAAGTTTTTCTCATTAAGACTACTTTTTTACTCTACTTTTGTATGACAGCTATACTATATAGATGTCCGATTTCGACCAAACTTAGTGGAATCATGGGAGAGCATAGCAAACTAAGAAATACAAAGTTTGAAGGCGTTTTCTTTGAAAACAAACAAGTTTTTCTCACTAAAACTTGTTGCTCGACTGATCATTCCAATGCCAGCTCTAGCCTATAGTCATCCGATTTTGACAAAACTTTGAAGAATTGTGTGAAAGATTATAAAATAAATAAATGCTAATTTTAAAGAGGTTTACATTGAAAACATAAAAGTTTTTCTTACTAAGACTATTTTTGTAACCTTTTTTTTCGATTCCGATTTTGAATAAACTTGGCAAAATCGTGAAGAAACATAGAAAACTAGTAAATGCGGAGTGTGGAGACGTTTGCATGGTAAACAAAAGCTTTTCTCGCTAGAACTAGTTTTTCGACCGATCGTTCCTATGGCAGCTATATGTTATAGTAATCCGAATCGGCCGGTTCCGACAAATGTGCAGCTTATTTGTATTTGTGCAAAGTTTCGTGATGATAGCTTTCAAACTGATGGAGGAAATGGCATAGAAATAGACGGACATGTCTAAATCGACTTAGCTCGTTATGCTGATCAAGAATATATATACTTTATGTGGTATAGAGGTTTGACATGAATAGAACATATGATTCTATGTCTGCAGGCAGATCATGTTTATTTTAAATTTTGGACACGCCCCCGCAATTTAGAAAATACGTCATGTCTTCCGCAGTTTTAAAGATAGATGGGTCGTTCCTTTTGGACATATTTAGTAATCAGAATAACTTATCCGCCAAAGGAATGGTGAAGATTGGATGAACGGTTGTCGAGTTATGATCAAAAGACTGTTCGCTACTGCAGCACAGTAGCAGCGCTACTGCTGTTACTGCAGTTTATCCTGTTATATTCTCTTTCAATTTTGGTAGTTAAAACCACATGTTAAACTGTGGAGTTGTTGGATTGATCGGATTGATTGGATATCGATGTTAGTTTTTGGGTAAATTTCTAAGATCAATAATTACGTTGGATGGACCAGAAAGACCGGGCGTTATTATCTGGAATACTCGCTAGAAACTGCCTTCAATCAAAAGATATTTACAGATATATAGTAAAATTTTTTGTTTTTTCTTAAAATGCTAATAATACAAACAGTTTATTAAATATCTTTATATATTTACAATCGGGCGCCTCACACTAGATAAATATAATATATTCTAATTCAAATTCAATTTTCTTTCACTTGGCCAACAGCTGCATTTGCTGAACAATCCAGTTGGTGAAATGCGGAACATTAATTACAAGGTTTCGCATACCCATGCCAGCGCACGACAAAGTCTTTTGTCCCAAGCCCACCAGAAGATATCGCAAACTACCCGGCTCGCCCACTTCGCATACAATTGGAGCTCCCGCATCCATAAAGCACAAGCCAGGTTCCTTCCGTCCCATACACCTATAGCTCGGCAGTATTTTATTCTTGGTCTCATGGGTAAGCACTACTAATGGCATAGTATTGCACTTGGAATCATTGAAGTGCTGTACATAAAATCGTCGTCGATGCTCTAGGCCATAATTAATGGAACGTTGCAGACCCATTAGAGTAGAACCACCAAGTGGGTAGGCGGTGCTAAGACAGTGACCATAGTTGGTTGGAACACTTGAGTCTGTTGGCGATGGCAGGCATATGGGCTGCACATTGGCATTCAATTGAAAAGGTCGATCCACGACAAGCAGCGTAACTCCAACATCAAACAATATTCGTTTTCCATCCTGGGTAATTCTTTGAGAGACGCTTCGTCTTTGCGCTCGGACTTGTTCCAGATTAGAACCAAACTCCCCAGCAACGGCATGCATGGGCAAATTGAAAAAGGACAATATATAACAACTGCTATCGCTAAGTATTAGCCTTGAGCTAATCAAAGCACCAGCACAGATATATTTGTTTTCCTCCAGTATCGCCACTGTCCAGGGTAGTGTTAGCTGTTGGGCGTATTCAAGATCTGGATCCATCTCGTAACTCGAGAAACTGCAGTTTGTGGGCTGGTATATAAGCGGAGCTTCCACCAAGTCCTTGTTTTCCTCCAGTATCCATCTTTTATGACAGCAGCGCTCCATGTAGCCGCATTGTTTCTCCGTGTCATTATAGTCGATGCGTTCCAATGAGCTCCCACGCCTGGTCTTACAACGCTGATAGGGCACACATGTCATGGAAGGACCGCAGGGTTTGAATGGTCGCTGTGTTGTAGTAGTAGTTATGCGGGGGGTGGTTGTCCTTGGTGTGGCTCTAGATATTTCATAGCTTTCCTCGCTATCCTGGTTGACTTTCTCATGGTAGTACCAGTCAGCCAGATAAATCATAGCGACCACAAAAATGCCTTTGACTACCAGTGGAATCATCTTTCCGAAAGAAAGTCGCCGCTTAAACTGATTAAACCAGTGCACTAGCGACATATATTTATTTATATTGTTACGCGTCGAGTCGAGCACAAGTTCAAGTGAAAGATTTTGTTTGTAAACAATTTAGTTGAATTAGGTAAATACATTTACATATTTTCACTGGGAAGCATAGACAGCGGTTGTGTCGAACTGATTTCATGAGAAATTTCAAATGCAATCTGATGGCGGCTCGTGTACACTGGGCAACAGCCAATATCTGGTAAGGCGAAAATGAAATTGTTTGAGTGCATCGACTCGAGAAATTCTGTTCGTTCGTATTTATTTGCAATATATTATTGATATATATCACAATAGTTCAAAATCTTTACTAATAAGGAACCCTTGAATTTGTTTGGAAAAGCTCTCTACAGCTCATCGGTCAGAATATTCAGGGAAAAGTGTTCTGATATTTACTCTGCACAAAGTCTTTTGCTACAAATACGCTGCACATTTATCGGAACCGGCCGGTTCGGATGACTATAACATATAGCTGTCATGGGAACGACTTGTCGAAAAACTAGTTCTAGTTCTAAAACTTTTTTGTTTTCGATGCAAACGTCTTTAAACTCCGCATTTGCTAGCTTTCGATGCTTCTCTATAATTTTGCTAAGTTTGGTCGAAATCTGACATCTATATAATATAGCTGCCATAGAAATGTAAAGTTAGAAAAATAGTCTTAGTTAGAAAAACTTTTTTGGTTTCAATGTGAACTGCTTTAAAAATAACAGATATTTATTTTGTAAGCTTTTACACAAATCTTTAAAGTTTTTTCCAAATCGGATGACTATAGGTTGTAGCTGCCATAGGAATGATCGGTCAAGAAATTAGTTTTAGTGGGAAAAACTTTTTTGTTTTCAAAAAAAATCGTCTTCAAACTTTGCATTTCTTAGTTTGCTATGCCTTTTTATGATTTCAGAAAGTTTGGTCCAAATCGGACATCTATAGAGTATAGCTGTCATACAAAAGTAGAGTCAGAAAAGTAGTCTTATTGAGAAAAACTTGTTTGTTTCTAGTGAAATGCCCTTCAAATTAGTTGGAAAAGCGTGTTGCTTGGGTATACATAGGGTATATATATATTTTTTATATTACTTTGTGTTCCACAATCTGTTTTCGAACTAAAATCAAGCAGATTCCTACACGATTTAAGTAGTCCTTGGGTCGAAATTGGTTTCAAAAACACACAGGATTTAATTGACTACTAAAATTAGGAAATATTTATTAACTTAACAATTGTGTTGCTGGTTTTTATATGAATATTTAATGAAGCATGGGCTGAACCACGGTTTGAACCACAATCTTAACTCAATCCGAAAAATGTTGGGGTTCGCTGCTCTGGTTTAGAGTGCTCTTTAGTTAACTTTAAAACAAAAGAGGAATAGCAAAATCAATTACGATTGTCTTAGGTTTATTGATTGAGCGATTTTGTAAATCGCATTAAATACAAAATCAGTCGAGGTATAAATTTGCGAACGAACTTTGCACATTGTTGGAATTTTCTTGAATTTTTTTTTGGCATAAAGTCTAAATGTTGCAATTCGGCACGAACAAATATAATATAAATAAATAAATACATTTTGCGTAAGATTTCTTGACTGCCATTTTTAACCCTGCTTTTTCATACGATTTAGTAATCAAAGTACATGGAGACGTACTATGTAATAAAAGTTATTCATTCATTACTCATTTCACATTTTTCTGGAGTTTCTCCGATTCACAAACTAAATTATACACGAATGCTTAACTTTCAGTCGATGTTTGTATAAGAGAAATGACAAGTGTTAGGGCAGCTTTTCCAATGTAATGAGTATTACAAACATTTTTACACTATATTTTATAACACACTATTCTACTTAAAGTAGGCTCCATTACAATCAAAACTAATTTTAGATTTCTAAAAAGTTTTTTATTTGTAATGGGGCATTTGTTTTCAAGTTCTTCAACCGGCTTTTTTGTTTTGTATGAAGATATCATAATTCATTTATTTATTTATTTCAGAGCTTCTGCTGAATTTCTGATGGCCAATTCCCGTACTTGACACCCTATACTTTGTTCTATTTTTGTAATGTGCTATAAAAGCACACAACCTGATGAAGGGCCTCTTATTCAGTCGAAACGCACTTATGGTATAGCACAAAAGTATTCCGCGTCATGCATCAATACGTTTTACTATGGCAATTCCTTGGCATCGTGCTGTTCGCCGAGGGTCAAATCTACTTCTGGGGCGACCCGTACGAGGATGATTTTGTGGATGTCGACTTCCAGGGTTGTATTCAGTGCGAGCATAACTACCGTAACTTTGTCTTTCTGTTAGACAATTCGGTATCAGCTGATGACGCCGCCGCTTCTGTTTACCCATACGTGGCTTTGTTTATGTGGCTCTGCCTGGCCGCTCTGGTGATGGCTCAGCGCTATCGTCAAATAAAATATAAGCTGTAGATTTCTTTATACATTTTCGAAGAATAAAGAGATACAACAAAGATTAATTTTAAGTGCGTGTTGTTTAGATCTGCAGTTTTTGTAAAATTTAATTTCTTTCAAATTATTCGGTATAACAGTTTCAGGCAGCGATTTTGTAATCTAGTGTAATCTGCGGCTATACTAGATTAACTGAAGATTGTTGCCCATGACACATTTCCGAGGAATTTATACTTTAAAAGATTTACCTCATATACACAGATCTATGATTCATTACCATTAACAAATCAAGTCTTGCTCACACGAATTTGGACTGGACTACATAATCTGAAAAGAATTACAGCTTTCAAAGATTGTTTTTGATAGTTTTAATTACATGTGACTGGTTTTTCTGTGACCTTTATAATGAGTAAACCTGCAGTTTTTAGCTGGCTCGAAGTCATGTTATGCTTTCGCACAACTTTAAACAGAGGATTGCACGATCTACCAGCGTCCTTTGTTGTGTTGTGTTCTCTGCTAGTTTTTAGTATTAAAAAAATGTTTCAAAGGGAAACGTTTTTGATTATCAAAAAAAATTTGATAAGCAAAGTAAGCGTTACATATAAACATTTATAGAAAATTATTAATGGTATTGAATTAAAGGGCGATTTTTTAGCTTTTATCGTTTTGGCAACTCTGGTTTAAACAGCTCACGCACGTTTCGTGTTTTGTTCCACTGTCAAACATCTTCAGTTTGGTCTATAATTTAACCATGAATCATCTTACAAACGAACAACGCTTGTTAATTATTGAATTTTATTGTCAAAATGCGTGCTCTGTTAAGAAAGTTCATCGCGCGCTTCTTCCATTTTATGGTCAGTTTAATCGACCCACTGAATTCGGGCTATTGTGACTAAATTTCGCACCAAATTTACATTGTTGGCTACCAATGCATCCAGAAAAAGTCACAGTTTGGTGCGGTTTATGGGCTGGTGGCATCATTGGACCGTACTTCTTCAAAAATGATGCCAATCGTAACGTAACTGTGAATGGTGAGCGCTACCGTGAGATGATATCCAACTTTTTTTTTGCCCAAAATGCAAGAGCTTGACTTGCATGACATGTGGTTTCAACAAGACGGTGCCACATGACACACAGCACGCGCAACAATGGACTTATTGAGAGGCGAGTTCGGTGAACATTTTATTTCACGTTCGGGACCGGTCAATTGGCCGCCTAGATCGTGCGATTTAACGCCTTTAGACTATTTTTTGTGGGGCTATGTTAAAGCTCATGTATATACAGACAAGCCATGCTTCAATTGACGCATTGGAATACAACATTGAAGCATTTATTCGTGAGATACCGGCCGAAATGTTGAAAAGAGTATGCCAAAATTGGACTAAGCGGATGGACCATTTGAAGCTCAGTCACGGGCAACATTTGCATGAAATAATCTTCAAACATTAAATTATATGGACCGTACTATCGATTCAAATAAAGATTTCATGCATTTTTCTGAATTTTATGTTTTTTTTTTTTTGATAAACTTTCCTTTAGCTCTTAAAAAATCACCCTTTATAAAAATTGGCAATCAATTTAAATAAAAGTGTGAACAAGTCACTCATTAACGGCTCGGGTCAAGAATATCCGAAAGAACACAATTTTCTTTACATTTTCGGATTTAAAATGAGTTTATTTTTAATGGGCTGCAGGAATTTCGAAGTGGGGTAGGTGTTAATTCACTTCTTACCCATTAATACCCAACGGATACTTTAACATGAATCGCCGTCTTACGGTAGGTTCACATATTCATCAAACTACATGCGGATTCGGTGAGATTCTTTGAAAATAAAGTTCAGTAGATGAAGTTCATTTTGCACATTTGAATATTTCTTTGCATTGTTTTTGTATTTTGGCGTTCCAAAACTCCGAGTGACTGTCATTTAGTCTTCTTCTGTTGGACACACATTTGTCTTTGTAGCAGATTATCTGGCAGTGCAAACTGCCATTGAGTTATGGGGCTCCTGCCGCTGCTTTGCATGCCCCTGTCCACCCGCTGCCTAAATTGAAAATTGAAAAATTGCTTATTGCGAAATTTGTTGCCACAATCGCTTGACCAGGCCAGGCCACCAAAAAGAGAATCGCCAAAGAATAGCGTTACATGCTCTTTGCTCTCCATTTTATTTTTGTTCTGCTGAACTTCCGTTTGCCATTTTGGCGTAGATGCACGTGCCGAACAGCCAAGTCCTGTTCCATGTCCTTTGTCCACCCGCCGGCTGCTGCTGCTGTTGCCCTGGCTGGTGTTTCCTGTGCGAGAATTTAGCAATATATTTTTCTTATTTCGTTGAACGTCCTTTCGTATCTGGGCAACTGCAATGGCACAAGTAAAAGAAAATAGCACAACTTTTGCATATTTTGTACTTTATGCTTGAAATATTTATGATCTCATGCAATTTGTGGCTTACTTCTTTGGTCGGAGGCAACTGTCTGGACTGGCTGCTTGGCCACAGGAGCCACCATCTAGCGACGTGTCTGCCAATCTGTGAAATATGCTGCTAATGCACTTATTGCCATGGCTATTGAATTTATGTCGAAAACGTCTGAGGCTGGTAGAGTTTTTGTGGCCTTTGCATTTGATAGCCATTCGGTGTACTAATTTAAAACCAACTTTCCTTCAACTGGGCACTCAGCATAATTGTGCTTCCGGAGTGTCCAGTGAAATGACCGTTTATTATTTAAGGTCAGGAATCACGGAGAAGGGCCAGTGGGGGACTAAATGCCACTTGGGGAAAATGGATGAAATTAATCAAAATAAATTAAGGGCCGATATAACGTCTTCTATGTTACAGTTCTATCCGTCCGAGATTTCTCAAAATAGTTTCTACTCCACAGTGCACACGTCTTGACCTTTGACCAAACTATCGAACAACGTGACCTGCACTTGGACAGATTAATTGGTTCCCCTTGCATTCTTGTTGTTTATTTCGTTGGTTTTTTTGGTCTAGTCGACTCCATCCATTTCCAAGGACTATCCACTGCCAGACAGTCTAGCTGCCGGTGACATGGCCCTGCAATAAAAAAATCTGTTTGCCTAATTTATGGCGCACTAAATGAAAAAAGCAACTCCCAAAGTGCCTTTTAAGTTCACTCGAATCTTACTGTCGCCAGCGTCAAAGCAAAGGCGTGAACACAGATAACCAAAAGGTTTTGGTTCTGTGGCTGCTCTCTCGATTTGTTTCACACATTTCGATGCAATTGGAAATGGATGGTCCCTTTAAACGGAAATTTTCGTAGCAAATTTGTGTATGAAATTGCGCTTATACAAATGGCCGGCTAGAGAGCTGACATTGGGCAAAGCTCTCGGCTTCCTCTCCGTCGCCTTCCTCTGCATGCACTTCCGTTAAGGAAATTACCAAACAACGCGCGCATCCGGCAGATATGCAATGTGCGGCGCCTGCGGAGCTGCAAACCATTTCCCAGACGTCATTGTCCCTCATTCCGACGGTTTGATTACAAGAGCATAAAAATTGCAGTGAAATTAATGAAATGCCTAGAAGCATGCGATGATGGTGAGGCATTCTGAAGAGAGAATGGAGGGATAATGGTGCGTTGCGTATGCGTGAAATGTCTAAGTAAATTAGGTCTACTTTCAATTATTGTCAAACGAAGAACAGGAATAAAGTGGAGAGCAAAGAGAATCATTTAATTAAGAAACGAAAAAGAGAAAAAGTGTGTGGAATATATAAATATGTAAATGAAAGGCTTATACAGAATGAAGAAAAATGCCAAAACACAAAGAAAATGTTTCCACTTGGGTTAACAAATTAAGCTTTGAACCGAACCGGGATTGAGCCGAACCGCTTTTTTTTAAAAAATTCTGTTTGGTTCGGTTCAATTTTCCGTAGTACTTCTTTGCATTAATTCACTCCAGGAGAGTTTTTTCTTATATAATCTGATAAAAAGGGTGTGGAGGATGCATGGTGCGTTTTCTTTTCTTCGCCTTCGCTTATGGACAAATCCTACAAATTCGAATATATAAATTTTGGACATTCTTCAAAGGATTTAAGAGATATTCAAATGGTTCATGGGTTCATAGAAATCATAATATTTCATAATTTGCCTTTATGAACCACTGAACCGAACCGAAACCACGCTTCAGTTAGCTCCAAAAACCATTTATCGAACCGCACCGGCGGTTCAGAAACTCTGTAAACCAGTGAACCGAACCAGTAATTATTTTCGAGTGGTTGGTTCTAATTTAGTCTACTAGATCGTACATCCAAGCACGAAAATATTTTAGGTAATACAATTTAACAAAAAACACTTTTACAATAGAATACTAGTCCAGAATTTTTGACTTTTTATACCCTTGCAAAAGGAATTATAATTTTGTCAAGAAGTTTGCAATGCATAGAAATATTCATTTCCGATCCCAAAAACTATATATATTCTTGATCAGGGTGACGAGCTGTGTCGATTGAGCTTTGTCCGCCCGTCTGTCTGTCTGTTTCCACTCGAACTAGTCCATTAGTTTTGAAGCTTTCGAGCTGAACTTTTGCACAGAGTCTTCTTTTTGCAACTAGTATATCGGATCCGACCGGATCGGATGACCATATCTCATAGCTCCCATAGCCATAGCTCTCATAGCTCATAGGTTTACTATGCTTTTTTATAGTTTTCCCCAAGTTTGATGAAAACCGGACAACTATATGGTAGAGCTGTCCTAAGGCGATGCACCATAAAATTATGAAAAATATTTTGTCATTAATGGAAAATTTTCAAAGTTTCAGAAAATTTTTCCATAAATGAGAAAAAGTTTTCTTAATTTTAGGGTGAATCGCCTTAGGAAGGATTTTATAGGAGAATTTCTAATTTCCAGGGCGACTTTTTTTATGAGTGTAGGTCTGAAAAACAGTATTAGTTAGAAAAACTTTTTTGTTTTTAATGGTAGCATCCTACAATTTTGTATTTGCTGGTTTTACATGATTTCACGCAATTCTACAAATTTTTGTTCAATTGGGATAGCTATATCAAATAGCTCCCATTCGAACGATCGGTCGGAAAATGGGTCGCTGTGGGATAAAATTATTTATGAAAATATTTAAGCGAGCAAGGGCAAGGGCCTTTAAACTTCGGCACAGTCGAAGTTAGCTTTGCTTTCTCGTTTTTAAAACTATCGAACTGGACTATCTCAACAAAAGTGTATCACAATGAACTCAGTTCTTCGAATGGCGATAAGGCACCATCAAAAACCACTGCATCAATGGTCCGTGATGGTCGTCCAAAATCGGTTGTTGTGCCAAAAAAAACATCAATGCTTTGCATGAACTGATAATGCAAGATCGTCATGTGCAATACTGTTCCGCTTGAGTAAAATAGATGATCAATTCTGAGAGGTGCACTACCATTCGTTTGACGGAAGTCTTCGGAGATATTCGCATATTCCATATTTCATATTCACAAAAGCTCCTTTATTCCCAAACATCAAAAATAAACTGCGTGGTGACTCAATCGGAGTGGAAAATTGGTTTGATTGAATGCAAAAATGCATTTATTTTCATGGAAAATATTTTGCAAAACAAAAGTGCCATTTTTATTTCAAAATGTTAGTTATTATTTGCTATTCCCAGAACATTAATAGTACCCCACTTACAACATGTACACAATTCCATATTTCTTCGAGAACTAAAATAACATTAGAACGAACCTTTAATGAACAGTTTATTTGCCATTAAAACACAAGTGTCTTTCGTATATATATAAGCCTCTCTCTTTCTCTCGAACTCGCGCTCTGTCGCCCTCTTTCATTATCTTAAAACAATAGTTCAGATCTGTGTAATGTTTTTACCTAAAGAATTCGGGCTTATGCTTATTGCAATGATGATACGTAAGTTCAGTATACGTTCGATGTCAATCAAGAGCACATAAGCATTTAAATTTACTTTAAGACGACTGAATATATCAGAATGAAATACTAAGCCTGGTAAGACCTAGCGCGTTTGCTTAGTTTTAACTACTTACTAACGAAAAGTAGAGGTTAGTGGCCCTTCTGCTTGCATGGTTAAATAAATATACGGAATAATTCAATTTCAACTCTCCCACTTAACTTTTAATGAGCTTAAGAGCGATACTCATTTTTTTTTCATTTTTGATATTAGCTTTGCCAACTACATGTACCCACAAGTGGTGGCAGTTGCTTAACTGACGCTGAAGTATTCACAAGTTAATATCAACTACGAGTATTTCCAGCAGTTGTTTAAATAACGCTTATCGCGGCCTCATCATTTTCGTTATTTTAATCATAATTTCAAACACACTCGACTGCACACAGGAGCGAGTCTGCGGCTAAGACAAGTGGAACAGGTAGAGAACCTACCAGCCGCCACCCAGTTTCCATCTTTCTTCAAAATTGTACTTTGCAAACTCATCAAAGTTAAGTTGCCTACGCGCACTTCAACGTGCAACTTGGCTCTATACAAATTGAAATATTTTCGGCAACTGGCATGGTGAGTGTTGGTGGGGGAGGATAAGAATGTATCTCATAGATGCCTGGCTATAACTTGTCTCGAATTTGTTTGCCATGCTGAAGTTTCATTTCAATTTTCTTGCAGTTTTATTTAATCTCACTTGAGGTGCAACGACGAATGCATCCAAGTGTTTGCCTTGACTGGGAGATGAAGGTGGATTTGGAATGTTTCTTTTTCACCCACCCGTTTTCCCCATTTTCGATGGCTTAACTACACGTATTGCTGTTGATGCTTGTTAACATTTCATTTGCAAATTTATGTTTAGGTTTACAACTTATATCCTGTTGAAGCTAAAGATGGTTAAGTTTATGGGACATGAGAGACCGCTTGACACATGATGGGCACTTCTTAGTCCATCGTTATGGCACATTAGTCTGAACTTTGATTGACAAACATTTTAATTGGCTTATTTTTTCCAGCTGATTTAAGAAAAGATTTCCCAAACATTCTTGGAATTTTCAAGGCTAAAAGTTTTCCCAAAAACACTCTATTTCACGATTTTGAGGTTCTGGGATCCTTACAAAAGTAAGGATGCAGTTCGACTCCCAGAACAAGAAATAGAGGAAAAGCGTCAAGATTGGTCTTGTCCAACTTTTCAACTGCTTCTATAATAAAACAAGAAAGAAAGTCGGTCAAGCCCGACTATAACATACTCTGTACCAAGAAAATTTGTTTTTTGATCATAACTCGAAAACCGTTCATCCGATCTTCTTCATTTCTTTGGCGGATCGATAAGTTATCCTAATAACTAAATATGTCCAGAAGGAACAAGCCATCTATCTTCAAAACTGTGGGAGATTTGACGTTCTTTCTAAATTGCGAGGGCGGGAGGGGGCTTGGCCAAAATCGAAAATAAACTTGATCTGCCTGCAGACATTAGAAGCATATGTCCCATACATGTCAAACCTCTATCTCTTACCATCTCTGAGGTCTGTGCGTTCATACGGACAGACAGACGGACGGACAGACGGATGTGGCTATATCGACTCGGCTGTTGATGCTGATCAAGAATATATATACTTTATGGGGTCGGACATGCTTTCTTCTGGATGTTACATACTTTTGCACAAACTTATAATACTCTATGTTCCTTCGGTACACAGTATAAAAAATAAATTGTTTTCCTTTACTAAGAACTGGATCGGTTAAGGTTATTGTGGCCTCTTCAATCAGTCCATGAAACTAAACCCTTTTTAATATTTGAACTTCAAAACTTGTACCCAAACAGAAGCACCACCATTTAGAATAAGTTTTGGTTCTAGAAATGCTTATCTCCACAATTTCTAGGTAGCAGTAATTTTAGAACAAATTATCGAGGCAACGATTGTTTAAAAAAGCTAATCGAAATGATAACTACATTCTGAATACTTGTTAAGGCCCGATTTCCGATCTGTTTCCGGTTACTCAATTTGAAAGCTTAATGCTGAGTTTATGACTTTAGATTAATCTCGATATAGCTATAGGATAGTTTCATCCATAGTCCATCGCTTGCTGGTTGATACGATACGAAGATACGAATTCTTTTCCTGCACTCAATGGATAGAAATTGGGCTAAGACTTGGAAAAGAAATTTGAAATGAAGATGCAAAACATGGCAGTACAGTTCAGCATTGTCAGTAGAGAAATATCAAAATATGTTTTCTCAGGGTACCAACTGGTCTGTTCCTCTCATGCATATTTGTATATTTTCTTGCCCAAATTTCAATTCTGATTTATCGCCTTAATTTATCGCCTGTATTTGTATTTGTCTAAACTAAAGTATTAAGTTGCTATTTACAGCAAATTAATTACAGAAATGGATTGACTTTTCTAACATCTTTACAAAGTATTCTCATCGAACTTGGACAGGCATTGTTTGCCCAAATGCCTCAAACTGTGCAGTGGCAAAAGTTTAGCAAACAAAACTGTTATTCTTCAGACCCAAAGTATTGACTTGATTCCCCCCAGCCTCTCATCGCTCGAGTACCTTTTTCTTTGCATATTTGTTTTTCTAACTTTTCAATTGCTTGGCACAAAATGTTCACAGTTCACGTTTTTATGTTTTTTCTCTCTCGCTACATTCTTATCTTTTTGCAATTTGTTCTCAATTGATTTTAAACACTTTGAATTTATTGGTTTTCACAAAACTTTACCAAAATTTTATTGTTTCCGCTAATTCTTTTGTCCAGTAGCAGACATTTGGACTGAAGGCAAGCCGAGAAGAAAGGTAGGAAGGTATGGGCCATACGCTGATGTGGCCACTTGCACCAAACAAAAGTCCTTAGTAAAAGCAAGAGATATATGCACAAAAGTTAGACCGGATATGAAAGTCATTGAAATGAAGCGCTTTTAGTCTGGCCAAAGACTTGAAGGGATTTTCAATGAGTTGAGCAAATTAAGGTTCGTACTTTAATATGTGAAAATACTTAGGCAAGCTATTTGGTTAGGCTTATGTAATGGATGTGCGCACATGTTTTGATACCCTGTTGTTTATGCCCTGTATGTTGGTAAAAAAAAAAAAGGATATCAAAGGCAGAACGAACCTTCGGATAAACCTGAATTAGGCACTTGATAAAATCTAAAAATGAATTTATAAAATGTCAATTTAGTAAATATTGTTAAGCTAAAGCAGGTGGACTAATCTACAGTGACAATTTGGAGTTACAGACTACAAAACACATCCACTTAAGCAAAAGTTTCAGTATTACATAGTTTCAGTGTTACTTTACATCAATAATAGTGCTAAAAATTTCACAAAAGTGCAAAAACCTGGCAAAATTCTCAGTCGACGATTCACTGTACACACAACCCCGTAATTCATGATTTTATTAATACTTTACAGCTCTATAATTCCATGGGACATTCATGGTAAGCAAAAATACAACCACTTTAATGTGACTGACGAATCATTAAATCTCAAAAAATAAACCCAAAGAGCACCAATATTAGGCGAAACTGCAACCTCGAAACTCCACCAATTCCAATTGCTACCTGCAATCACAAAAAAATTAATAACAAACAGAAGTAGTTTTCTGAAACTTAGAAATATATGGCATAAACTAGAATATAGTTTTCTTAAATTTAGGGTGAATCGCCTTAGGACGCATTTCATGGAAGAATTTATAATTTTCAGGACGAGTTAAGGCTTTTTTAATAAGTCTTGCTACACAAATCGTGAAATATGAGCGAAATTATTTATTTTTATTTAGCATTTGTATAATTTTGCCTAATTCGAAAAGTATACTTTTTGGGTACTTTATGTTAACACACTTAAAAAAAATACTATATAGCCGATGTTTGCTCAGATATAAGCGAATAGCATATGGCATATGGTAACCAAATTCATCTCGACAACATTAAACTAACGAAGAATTAAATGAACTAGTTTAATGAATTCTTAACAAAATTTTAAACAAAAATAGCTTGAATAGTTGAACCAGCGGTGGTTAAGGTAAAAGAAACCTCCGAAAATAAGATCAAAGTACCATAGTAAGTTTAAAATCCATTGTTACTATTACTACGATTATACACACCAAATTATTAGTGATTAATACCCTTTAAAGTATGCAAACTTTATTTTCTTAGTTCATTATCTATTAGAACGAAGCCATTGCTAGTAATTTATGGTTACGTCATATATAATGGACATTGAATGTTCAGCCAGATACAGCCAAATGTTAAGTTGAAACATATATAAAATAAATACTTCACCAGAGATATTAGTTTCATTTAATGTAGCATACTTTAAAGGGCATTAATCACAAATAATTTAGTGTTTATAAACGTAGAATGTAGCCACTGATTATAAAATACTAGAATCTTCTCCTTGTTATCGGAACTAACAAATTTATGAAAATGAGATCTTCCATTCGAGAATTTTCTCTACTTACGTTTAAAATTGGTTTCAATAGGTTAATAAATATGGCTACGGGAGTTAGAAAACCTAGTTCAACTCACGTTTCTGCAGATTTCACTTGAACCGGAGGTGTATGTATTTGAATTCAGCACTCGAATTAGAAACGTTTGCTCTATTCGTTGGTTAAAAAGTTGTATTTTAGTTGGAAACTTGAGTGATCAAGAATCACGATTTAAACTTTAATAATCAAAAGACTGGATTCAAATTTCAACATACATTTTGTATCAGCATCAAGAGCTGAGTCGGTATAGTCATGTCATGTCTTCAGATATTTTTTATAACGGTTCCGAATATTTAAAAATTTCCTTTATCTTTGTCTTCTGTCAGTTCTGCATTGAAACTCTATATTTAAATAGATCTGCAACGGTTGCAACATAAACATTAAAGTTAGTTCAGTTCAACGCATCTTTGCTGAACATTTTTGTTATATTTATCCCCCAATGTTTACTTCCAATCTTTCTACAGTCTGGCAATGCCAGCGTGTCCATCTGCTTAGTCTATGGCCAAATGAAAGTCCTGCGCATGTCCTTTACTCAGTCTCAGCTGTGCCGCATTTGTTTTGTCTGTGCGTCGAACAATTTCAACTGTTTTGTAAGCAATATTCACAAAAATGTATAGTAGAATTTATAACAAGTTGAATTAATTCTAAATCAAAAAATTCAAAAACGAGTAAAGGAAACTATATTTAGCTTAAGAGTTTTTCTTCGGCCTGTAAAGTGTGTGACAACAGTATGCCCTAAAAAGGTGAATAAAGTTAAAAGGTGCAATGCAGAGTGCAAAATGAATCAAATCTAAATTACCAAATATTTTCATAAATCAACATTAAACATCAAAAAACAAATCATCTAAAGTGCATTAAATAAAAGTAACCACAATGTGAAAACAGCTTCTGCCAAGATTTTATTGATTTTTCCTAGACAATTGACCAAAGACGAAAACTGCAAAGAGAGCAAGCGTGCGCTCTCCCACACACTCTCTTTGTCTCACGCTTTCTCTACAACTCACTCCTCTATTTTTTGGGTTTTTGTTTTGCTACACACTTTCATAAACAAACATTGGCTGGAGATTATTTGACGTTGCCAAGCTACAGTAAAACGTGTTGAAAAATGTAAATAAGTCCACAATTCGCCTGCCCATTCATCAATCGACTACCCTTAAGCGATTAATACTAATCAGCAACAAAACCCTCATCCACAACCCCTACGCTCTGCGTCATGCTGAATAGCCGGAGCCCCCCACAGTATAAGTCACTTGTAACGGGGGGCTCCGTTAGCTCCGTCAATGCCAACAGCAGCTCAACGCCTCTATTGTTGAGTCATTATCAATCTGCCTACGGCCCACAGCAGCAGCAGCAGCAGCCGCAGCATCAGGGTCAGGGACACAGCCAGGGGGGCCATACCCACCCCTGTTATCACAACCAGCAGCATCATCACGGAAGTCGCACTTCGCTGACGCCCACCATGAAGCGAGGCAAAAAGCACTGGGGCACTCGAGAAAGATCGGGCATGAGTTTTTTAATCGTGATTGCTTTTTTCGCTGTCTTCGGATTGATAATACTGACTGAGGTGAGTAACGATTGACCCCAAAATCATTAATATTCTAATCAAATCTTACACTCAGAGAAAAAATTAAGAATTTCATACTTTTATCAAGAATGTACGATGTCAGAAGTTCGATGGGAATGAAAATTCTTGATCCAAGAGTGAATTTCTTGATTTAAGTATGCATTTTTGATTCCGTTTTTCTTGATTCAAGAGCTTTAATACTTAATCTAAGTACGAATCATTCTCAAATCAAGCGGAATAGTTCTGAATCAAATGCCAAACAAACTCAAAGTCCAGATGGATCATTCTTGAATCAATTACCTACTGCATTGTCATACACCGAGAATGTTCGTTCTAGTATCAAGAGCTCATCAGATTCTAAAATAAGATTAAATCAAGAGCTTCACAGATTCCACTTATACAACAACTTATAATTCTTTTTTTTTCTATTTTGTTTATATTTATTTAATGGAAAAATAATTCTTAGACCATGTAGCATCAGTCTTTGCCTGTCAACTGTCAGTCGAACAGGCGTCTTTCCAGCAACACCATAACTGGTTGGGAATTACAAATTCCTCTCCCCTAAAAAACAAATCTGAAAATGCGAGTTCAACGCTGTGTTCTCTTAAATGTGCTTGCTCTCCTCTCTATTTCTTTACCTCACTCTCCTTGCCTAAAAACACAAAACAGAGAACGAATTTAGATCGATTTCAAGAGCAAAACTCTAGAAAATTTGCGATTTTTTTTTTTAAAGCGTTCGTTTTTTAGTTCTGTTCTGTTATATCTCTCTCAAATGGTAAAAAATAACAAGCCATTAGTTTTTGAAATGAAAGTAACAGCAAAATGTACCATCATTAGGCTAAGCTTAGTTAGCTCAATTCTGACTGCCCTGTTACTATTATTAACTGATATAATAACACTAGGCATCAAAAATTGAATTTTTCCAGGATATTAAAGGATGGGTAGGGGTACCTGATGATTTTCTTCGGCTAAACACAAATCTGTTTCTAGAATTGGTCTATCACTTTTAGATTAAAAGTAATTTGAGCTTCAAGTTGCTAAAAGAGATAATTTCAAAACGTTTAAAAAAAGATTTATGGCCAACCTATACTATTGTCTTAACATTCTTTAATAATGTTGTACAGTTTTGCTTCTTATCTTTATAACCAATTAACCCAATGCAATTTTAAGCGTAAATATACTATTTTGAAACTATAAAATATACAAAAATGAGAAAGCTAAGTTAACTTCGTTTGTGCCGAAGTTTTCATACCCTTGCAAGGGCTCGCTTAAATATTTTCAAAAATAATTATTTCCCCACAACGACCCATTTTCCGACCGATCGTTCGTATGAGAGCTATGTGATACAGTCATCCGATTTGGACAACAAATTTTAGAATTTGGTGAAAGCACGGAAAACAAGCAAATACAACATTGCAGGATGCTGCCATTAAAAACAAAAAAGTTTTTCTAACTAAGACTGTTTTTCAGACCTACTTTTTGTATGGTAGCTATGCCATTTAGTTGTCCGATTTTCATCAAACTTCAAAATTATACAAAAATATAGAAAACTTACGATTACAAAGATTGGAGACGTTTCCATGGAAAATAAAAAGGCTTTTCTCACTAAAACTAGTTTTCCGACCGATTGTTCCTATGGAAGCTATGAGATATAGGTATCCGATCCGGTCGGTTCCGAAATATTAGTAGTGTGCAGCAAAAAGAAGACTCTGTGCAAAAATTCAGCTCGATAGCTTTAAAACTGAGAGACTAGTTCGCGTAGAAACAGACAGACAGACAAAAGGACAGACTGACAGACGGACGAACAAAGCTCAATCGACTCAGCTCGTCACACTGATCAAGAATATATACAGTTTATGGGGTCGGAAATGAATATTTCTGTGCGTTGTAAACTTCTGGGCAAAATTATAATACCCTTTGCAAGGGTATAAAAATGACGACAAAGAAACACTTAAATAAAAATACATGCATCCTGAATTCAAAATAAGATTCATAGACATTTAAAGATTTTACAAACTGCCTACAGTTATTGTACTTAGTTCTCGGCGTTGTTTTGGAACACATGTTGAACACAGTCGTTCATAATCAGTTTTGATACTTTTGGATTTGCTTTCACAGTAAATATTTTTTTGTCGATATTTATTCCATTAGAATTCCACATGAAACAAATTTGGAAACTTTTTTTGCTCAAAAAATAATATTTATAGTTAGATGACACTACACCTATTGGATTTAAAATGAATATGAATCATTAGCTTCTGTCAGGTGAGGTTGACTGAGAGCTCTACTAAGAATAATAAGTTCATCATCGTATACTATGTTTATACGCACCGAATTATTCGTGATTAATGCCCTTCAGAGTAGGCAAACTTTATTTCCTTAAATTATTATGTATTAAAATGATGCCATTGCAAGTTTTTTTTAATAGATATTCGACATTGCATATTCACTCAGATTGTTGGGTATTCAACAAAATGTTGAGTTTAGACAAATGCAATAAATATTCTTTACCAAAATTATGATATTCGTATAGTATAGCATACTTTAAAGGGCTTTAAGTTTGATATATTTTAAACATGGTAATAAATTCATAACTCTGTCTTAGTCACAACAGTTATTACCATCTTTTCTCTGTTAACTCTCCTATGTCAGATGTGAGTTCTAGCCCATACAAGTCAAGTTGAAAATTCAATGTGCAACTTCGGTTTTACATAAGTCTGCTGCACAAACTTTACACACAGACAGCACACATATTTAAATTAAAAGTCCACATACAAATTTTTCCTATAATTTACCTAACAAGCACTTGTATGGCCTCTACCCATCTTGTTGTTCTTAGGTCTTTGGCTCTAGGCCTTCCACTACGGCTAACTCAATCTTTTTTAATGGTAGCCGACTTTCAGAACTGAACACAATTTAACTCAAACTGTTTATCAACAAATTCTCTATTATAGCTCAATGGCCAAACTAACAGAGCACACAAAACCTTCACATCCTTTACCTAAATTTCATAAAACTTGATTTCTTAAATTTCTGTTATATAAATATAAAAAAAAAGGTTTTTTCGTTTGTTCCATAATGATTATGCATAAAGCATTAGCGTTAGCATTTTTTACCTTGTCATAATTATTCCAAATTGCAATTACAAATTCAGCTCGCAATTAATTATGCCAAAAAATAGCGGAGCAGGAAACATTTTAGCACTGAGAAATTAGCTCTCAAATCATCCTTAGTTGCTGCAGTTTTATCATCGGCTCTACCCTTTGCTCGTTGCAGGTTTTCATGATCGACGAGCGCACACATGGCGGCATGCTGGCCATGAGAGCAGGCGGCGGTGGCGGTGCCAGTCTGGGAGGACGCCTGGGCGACTCGATGCCGGATTATGATAATGTTAAGGTAAGTTTTGTTATGCAAATCGACGCGAAATGCGCCGCGACCAAAAATGGTCAGAAATTGTATGTTTGTTTGTTGGCGCACTTGCTGTTGTTGTTGTTGTTGCTGCTGCTGTAGCCTTTGTTGTTGCAAAGTGCCGGGTGGAGCTTAACTAGCAGGAGGAACCCTTTTTTGTTGGCCGTGGGAAAACAAAAGATGTTGCCGCTTGGCCATATTTCGTTGCATACTTTTTGGCTTGGCAGGCAAAGGGATTTGCATATTAAAGCAGGAAGCATAATGCCATACGATTTCGTTTATGCAATTTTATTTTGGTATAAAACCAAAAAGCTGATTTATTTATGCACTCAAAGCGGCACACTCAAACTGCAGTTCGGTTGACTTTTGTGCAGAAGTCGTAGTTGTGCGGAATTATGGGATCAGTTTGAACGTGTGTGTGTGTGTGTGTGCGTGTTATAAATTAAACCAAATTCTTCTTACTGGTAAATACTTTGAGTACCCAGGATGAAGTCAATGAGGGTTATGTTCAGAGTACTACTGCTGTGCTTAGTTTACCCTTTGAATTATTAACTTTGGCGGAACGAATGGGTAGTTAAATCTTGTAGAATGTCTAGGACGGACGTACTTCATGTCACCCAATATTTACACTTTGGAACACTCATAACAAAATATTTAAAATTATAAAAAGCTAACACAATAAAGTTAACTCTATTGCCGGGTGAAACTATAAAATAATATTTAATTTAAAGATAGTTGTATGAAGGATCAAGTTAGGCAAGAAGAAAGGCCTGAAAAACACAAGAAAGACCGCTTTAGTTCAAAATGACAGAAGTCGCAATTGTCTTAATTTTAATTATGTCTGTATCCGAGTTCATGTTGTTTTAGACTTCGAGGTGAAAACGTAAGATGAACTCAAGCAAGGAACATATTTTTTAAAGATGAAACCAAGACGGGTTTAGAATTGTAGATCGATTCTCTATTTTTTATGCCTCAACCATTTTTGTGATCATACTGCAAAAACTAAGAATGCAAAACGATTCTGAATCGAGCCGGGTTTAAACCGAATCACATCGCTTATTTCAGCTGGTGAACCGAACCGCAAAACAAGCCGGCTTCCTTTCAGAAATGCTCAACCGAACCGAAAACCACAAAGAAGAACCTTCACAACATATAATCCTGTAGTTCTTCTGCAATAGCCCGGCAATCTCTAAATATACCTGTCATTAATCTATTTTTTTTTTTTTGTTGAGAGTTGATAACTGATTAGTCGCCCTATAGTGGACAATCTGTAGTATTTCTTTATCTCAATTCAATCTTCGGTTAGGTTAGGTTGGGTTGGCTATTGTTTCAAATTGTCCCATTCACTTAGGCCAAGATAGGCCAATTGCGATACCATATAAATTACCTATTTAAACCAGTCAATCCTTCCGATTGACTTTCATTTTAGCCAGGAAAGTTTTTTCCATTATAATATGATAAATAGGGTGTGGTAAAATGCATGGTAAGTATTCTTTTGTAGCCTGCATTCTCTGTATTCGAAGGGCAAACATCGAGGTACTTTTAGACGAATCCTGCAAATAAGCTTGGATATTATTCTAAGGATTTTAAAGTTATTGAAATGGTTCATAGTCATTCAATTTCGAAAAGTCACATTACGAACCGCACTGAGAAAAAAAAAACATCCATTGGATGATTTCCGGTATCCATTTGGAAAGGATATGTCTTAAATATCCTTTTAATCATCCAACGGAGCTAATGACTGATTTCGCAGTCCCATTGGCTGACTTAAATGATATTAAAGAGACAAATCCTTTCCAAATGGATCTGTTTTGGATCTTTTTATACCCTGTTCCCATTGAAATGGGATTTGGAAAATTCCAAATTATCCCCAAAAAACCAAGACCTCCTCTAGACATCATAGACCTAAAAGGATCCATCAGATCCACAATTTTCAAGTTAGAGCCTCGTGGTTTAGTATGGCCCAATATCTATCTATTCTGAAAAGTACAATCAGATTGGTCAAAAAACACCGGAGTTATAAGCGAAACAGTTGAGCTGATAAGAGTACCCCCCTCCAGTTGTTGGTCAGGACTAGAAAAAAGTGTTGCCTACATTTAGGATGACAATTTTGATACAAAAACCGGTTACATTCATCTTCAAAAACTCAAAAAGAAATAATTGAATGATATTTAGCGAACTAAAAACAAAATGTTGGTTGAAAAAAACTATGGTTAAACTTGGTTTAAGGTTTAAAAAGATTATGGGGACGGACTGAAATCTGTTTGTTTTATTTTTATTTTTGTACAACTTCCATACCACTTTCTTCTCTCTTTTTGCAGGAAGATTACGATCTATTGGACGACAGCATTTTGAGTGATAATAAATTAGGTTTTATACAGTTTCGTGACAATAAACTAAAAATTCAAGGTGAGTAGCATAGACACAATTGCAATTCGCTCGCACAATGGCCAAATCGAATTCACATTCAGCGCCATTGTAATGCCATACTGAATCACAAAAGAGATGATGATGATGATGGGCCATTTATATGCATTTGGTGAGTCATATCATGCATTTGATGCAATTTTACAGAAGCCGCAGGCGCCGATGGTCAACGCTCCGCCGGCATGCTGCTCAACGGCGGTGGAACTGGGGCTGGGGCATTCGGTGTGAATGTGCCACTGATACCCTGGGGCCAACTGCTGCCTGAGAAGGTGGAGGAGACATTGCCGCATTTTCCATTTGGCACCGCGCCCAACGACGGTGCCTGGCAGGTTGTCAATGGCACACGCTTCAAGTTCTTTGTCTACTCCGCTTACTTTGATCGACGCGATGGAGCTCGACTGGTGCGAGTGGTGGGCGCCACCAAAACACGCGGGCCAGAGCGTGTCTGGTGTAGGTTCTGGTATGGTCCAAGCCCAAGCAATGCCAGTGGCGCCGCCTTAGCGAAATCACGTGCCAAATACACTTCGGCCACGGTAATGGCAAGAGTTAAGGTGAGTTAGCGTTGAGCAAAAGAATTTCCAGTCAGTTGACCCATTTCTTCCTAGATAATTCGCGAGAATTGGAATCTTAAGTACAGCGCCTGTTTTATACTCTGTCCGGTGCGAGTCCCTTCCTTGGTGCCACAATATGTTAGTGTCGTGTCCCGACTCCGAGCGCCACCTGGTAATCTGTTGACTCTACGCAACACAGACCAAGATCCAGATTTTAGGCCGCCACCATCGCTCAATGGTAGCACTGGGAACAGCGGTGATCGTCAGCACCTGCACGCCCCACCAAGCGGTGAACAAATTCCCGATCGCATTGCCGTCTGTGTGAAGCCGTTTCATTTTAACTACGATCAGGCTTTGTACTTGATGGAATATCTTGAGTTTTATGCCCTGTTGGGTGTCTCACACTTTACCTTCTACAACCATACGTTGGGACCGCATGCCTCCTGTGTGCTCCAGAGTTATCAACGGGGTCTGGTACCGACAAATCTGACAGCTTACGACTTTGAGCCACTGCAGCCGGCGCAGGCGGCACAAAATGCCACTCCTCGAGTGCTGAAATCATTACACTATCAATTACCCACGGTTAGCATTTTACCCTGGAATCTACGCATGCGCAGCCAAAAGGAGATACGTACGGAGGGTTTATTTGCGGCACTGAACGATTGTTTATATCGCACGATGTACCGTTACAAGTATTTGGCTTTGGTCGATCTGGATGAGTTTATTGTACCACGATATTCGGATACACTCAATGAGCTGATCAGGTAATGATTATACTCTGTACCGTAGGTACATAGAGTATTATAAGTTTGTGCAAAAGTATGTAACATCCAGAAGGAAGCATCTCCGACCCCATAAAGTAGCGAGTCATGTCCGTCATGTCCGTCTGTCCGTCTGTCAGTCTGTCTGTCCGTATGAACGCACAGATCTCAGAGATGGTAAGAGATAGAGGTTTGACATGTATGGGACATATGCTTCTAATGTCTGCAGGCAGATCAAGTTATATTTTCAATTTTGGCCACGCCCCCGCAATTTAGAAAAAACGTCATATCTCCCACAGTTTTGAAGATAGATGGCTTGTTTCTTTTGGACATATTTAGTTATTAGGATAACTTATCGATCCGCCAAAGGAATGAAGAAGATCGGATGAACGGTTTTCGAGTTATGATCAAAAGAAATTTTCTTGGTACAGAGTATGTTATAGTCGGGCTTGACCGACTTTCTTTCTTGTTTTATAGATAACGATTTGTAGATAAAGAGAGCGTAAGTTTAAGTCGGCCCTGCCCTTTTTCGAAATACGCGTCACTTAGGGCAATTAGTGTTTAATTTACCTCATGCGGCTCAGATAAGTATGCTAAATTTTTTTTAAATTCTGCCATTTATTATCCGATATTTATGAAAATATGTGAGATTGTAGATATTGGCCACATAGACTGCAAAAACTTACAAAATGTAGGAGATATTCAACTTTTCTTTTATTGCGTGGGCGGGCGGGGGCTTGGCCAAAATTTTAAATAAACTTGATGTGCCTCCAGATCATACTAGTCTACTTTCAAAATTTGGTGGCTTTAACTCTTCTAGTCTCTGAGATCTTGGTGTTCATACAGACAGACATGGCTATATTGAATCGACTTTTGATACTGATCAAGAATAAATATACCTTACGAGGTTAGAGATGCTTTCTTCTGCCTGTTACATACATTTGCACGACTTTAGTATACCCTTTTTACTCTTTGAATGTGACAAAATGACATAAAATATTAATTAAATCTTAAAGTATTTATTATATCAACCACTAACTTTCAAGCGTATAGCTTCGGCATTTTGGAATATAGAAAAACATTTTATAGCTTTTAGAAAAAACATTTCTGGATTCTAGACTAAAAAAAAAAAAAAATATTTTTCTACCATTTGAAAAGCATGAGAGTAGAGAAAAAAGAGGAAGACTACACTAAGACGCATAACCTCTTAATTTTATTTTTTTTTTAGTATATTTTCCTTCTGGTGTTTCACTATTTCTTTCTAAAAATCACATTAAAATTAGTAATCATTGGCATATTTTCAAATTTTACCCTGACTGGGACTTGAACTCGGGACCTCGAGAAAACCTCAACACGAAAGGCATCTTATTGTAAAAAAAACGCAGGGAAATGCTAAGCATTCAACTGCGGCTTTATTATTCCGAAAGCCAGGAGCTCGAACTTGAGAGCTTCAATTGGTGCCTTCTTATATATTTCTAAACTCTAGGTAAATTTTCTAAAATAATTGTTCTATATTTTAGGGCGAATTGCTCATCAAGCCATGCACCTTTTATATTCTGAAAGAGGGGAATTGAAACTGTAGAAAGCTTGTAAAGCGGTGTCTTTTCATAAATTTCTAAATTTTAGA
Source organism: Lordiphosa andalusiaca (assembly GCA_035044965.1). Classification (NCBI taxonomy): domain Eukaryota; kingdom Metazoa; phylum Arthropoda; class Insecta; order Diptera; family Drosophilidae; genus Lordiphosa; species Lordiphosa andalusiaca. Next base: position 737,190 of record JAWNNM010002434.1, on the reverse strand, counting down.
GCAATTTTCTAGATAAATTTGTTCTATATTTTATGGCGAATTTCTGAAGTATGTTTCTAAATTTAAGAAACATCTGCAAAAACTGCCCTAAATTTAAGAAATAATTAAATCGAATTTCTAAATATAATGAAAAATGTTCTAAAAAATAAAAATTTAATTTTTCGGGTTATGCTTTCTAAGCTTAAGAAAAACCAGAAAAAATAAACAGAAATATTCTAAAGAATTAAAAGTTAAGAAAAACGAGAGAGCGTAGCTAACTTTTTATACCCTTGCAAGTGCTCGCTTGAATATTTTCAAAAAATACACTTTTTCCCAATTTCCGACCGATTGTTCGTATGGGAGCTATATGATATAGTCATCCGATTTGGCCAAAAATTTGTAAAATTATGTGGAAGCACGTGAAACAAACAAATACAAAATGGCAGGATGCTACCATTAAAAATAAAAAAGTTTTTCTAACAAAAACTGTTTTTCAGACCTATCTTTTGTATGGCAGCTATACCATATAGTTGTCCGATTTTGATAAAACTTGGTAGAATTATAAAAAAAGCATAGAAAACCTACGATTACAAAGTTTGGAGGCGTTTCCATTGAAAAGAAAAAGTTTTCTCAGTAAAACTAGTTTTCCGACCGATTGTTCCTATGGGAGCTATGAGATAAAGTCATCCGATCCGGTCGTTTCCGGCATATTAGTAGTGTGCAGCAAAAAGAAGACTCTGCGCAAAATTTCAGCTCGATAGCTTTAAAACTGAGAGACTAGCTTGCGTAGAAACAGACAGACGGACGAACAAATCTCAATCGACTCAGCTCGTCACCCTGATCAAGAATGTATATGGTTTATGGGATCGGATTCGAATATTTCCATGCGTTGCAAACTTCGGGGCAAAATTATAAGACCCTCTGCAAGGGTATAATAAATGATTTAGGTGTGCTACAGGGTATATTACAGTCGGGTCATAAGATAGTATGAAATCTGGAAGTTTCCGAGTCCAATAACTCCCTTGGTTCAAACAAATTTTAACTCATCTTTCCAACTTTTGTATAGCTCTTTAAATCAGCGTTTCCGGAATCGCAACACTGGCGCCTATTCCTTTCAGAATGCTTTCTACTATCTGCAGTTTGCCGACGATGCTTTGGCCAGTTCGGGAGTGACAAATGGCAACGAACAACTGGCCAGCGTGCGTGCCTCCCTAGTTACACAGCGTAAGACGCGCAGGTAAGTCCTTAAGAATATGTTATGTTTTGTTATTCAACAAAAACTCCATCAAACTAGACGATACAAATTGCATCCACAAAAGCAACGCTCGAAATATATTTGCAAGCCAGAGGCTGTTGTCGAGGCGGGTAATCATTTTGTTTGGGAATTTGCGCCGGGCAAGGGATCACTGAATGTGCCACCCAAGGAGGCAATTTTGCAACATTATCGTGTAAGTGTTCGGGTCTTTATTTGTTAGACTTTTGTTGATATTCCCTAATCTAAGGTGTGCGAATTTGGTGGCAATGATTGCATCAAGGCTCCCTCCATTGTGGACCGCACCACTATCAAGTATGTGAATCGCTTGGCGTCGCGTGTTGATGCCGTTTATAGGCATCTTCGTCAGCGGTGCGATCTACCGGCTTTACCCACCCTGCCCAGGCCCAAACGTGCCCAGGCACACACGGAACAGCAACACAACGAAAAACCAAAGTTACTACAGAAAATGCGTGAATTGAATGAAAATGAAACGAAAGAGCCCATCAAGGCTCCAACGAGTGCCACCACAACGATCAAAAAAACGACGACGACGACGACAACTACAACAGCAGCAACCACAACGAAAAGAAGTAAAAGTACTGCAACAACCTCCACCACTTCCACCACTAGGGTTGCCACCAAGGTAAATCCCCTCAAGAAATTGGACAAGCCAGCCAATGTGCGCAAAAAACGAAAATTGATTGTATTTGAATTGAACGACTTGGGTATACCCGTGGCTCGGGTGGAGTATCAATGAGTAAGGGACTTAATTGGAGATATTTAATTTAACTAATTATTTTGTGTGCCAATTGGATGAGAAAAGACAAGGTAAAACCATTTGGGTTGTGCTTCATTGCGGTTGTTAAACTAAGTATATACTATGACATGAAAATACCTATGCTCAATGAAGTTATCACAAAAATTGTATGATTTGCTCAGCAAATGAAAGCACAAGTAACTTTATGATTAGAATTATAATTAAAAATTTATGAAATGGAACATTTTGCAGCGGATCTTAAATTTGAATTACCAACGAAATGGGAAAAATGCTAAAATTTCTTTCCTTATCGAATCAAAACATTTAATGTATACATCAATCATCGAAATCTGTACCTTTTGTTTGTTAAAAGCCTGCAAACAGAATTGTAATATCCCAGAAACTTCAAGTATTTCTCGAGTTTATGTTATATTATAAGTCACTTGCTGCATGCTCTTTAAATTTCTTAACATTATAAAATAGTTTAGTTCCGCTGCAAATAAATTATCATCTCATTTATCTGGGCACAAATATTTTGGTCAATGATTTTGGTATCCTAAAGAAAAACAAAAAAAAAAAACTCTATTCCTATGGCAAAATTCAGAAAATTCCTATAAGAAATAAAAATGCATATTATAATCTAAGCCTCAGTTTAGTCTTAGCATTAAAATCGGTACAGGTTTTTTTTGTTTTGTTTCTTAAATTTCCCCTTTCCCAAGTACTGCTAGTTTAAGCTTCTCATTTCATAATCAACTTTTCATTTTGTATCGCGAGCTCTGACTTTGAGTCAATGTGTATGATAGTTTAGGCCAAAAACATAGCTAGTCGCTTAGTCTATCAATAAATGGAGTAAAACATCATGAAGAGTAGTAACCGAAACGAGTTTTCACTGCTTCAGATATTTTTCACCTTTTTTGGCTTAAGCGTGAAATGTATAAGATAGAGTGCTGGCCACGAATTTAGCATTTGCTAAATTCCTGACCAGCACTGTAGATACAAATATATATTTACTAGCAAGTAAATAGATTTTAAGTTACAAACAACAAAGCAGATACTAAAATAAAAAAACCATTATGTAAAATGAAACTCAATAAACATTAAAACAAATTGTTTTGATTTAACTGGAACACGTGGACTTCCCCTTCAGCTTGGAGACTTTGGCTTAACAAAATAAGTAGTAGCCATACAATTCATCAGTTCTTACAACTTGTATACGTTTCGCTAGCTGTTCCCATAAATAGCTCTCCATCTGTTCAAAGCTGTAAGAAAAGCTATAATTGTATAACAGTAGAACACAAAAACGGTGTTCTAGCAATGCTATCATACTGAAGTTATGCCAGTTCTGACTGTCCGCTGACATTATATGCTATAAAAAGATGTAAATTTTTTAGAAGTCATACAAAACAACTGTTATATTTGTGTCATAAAATCAACAGCCATAAATGACATATCGCAGGAGAAAAAGTTCATTTTGACTGGAAATCCAAACAATTCTTATAAAACCTCATTGCCTTGGTGCGAGTAATTGCATAAATTTGTAGACTTAAGCAAATATTTAAGCAATTGGAATAACTTCAAGTATTATGTGAGAGAACTATGTAAGTAATACACAATCAAACAGCTGTCCGACGACATTTTACAAGGCACGAGTTCGGGTTTAAGGCCACTACAATTTTTTAACATGCGCGAATTGTTGATTTGTTCAATCGATTCAATATGAGCCGAGCTCCTCCTTCTTTATGGCTAGTTATTTCAAGACTGGCGCCAATAGCAAGTGAAGGTGACCGGAAAGTGTTAGTTTTTAAAGAAAACCCACACATTCTTGCCGCTGTACCCGCTTCACCAAACCCGCCCATAACTTACTATGCGATTGGGAAGCAATTTATTAGCTACTTAATTTTGACTTTCAATAAGATTTACTCAATAATTACTAAAACAAGTTCATCACTACTTTTCTAACTGTCAAATTCCAAACAGAGAAACTAGCTGGGCTTGATAAAAGGTAACGTTTTTCTTAAAGCAACTTAAGATATAGTCTTAAGAGACCTTAACTGTTACAGCTTTTAAGATAAAAAAAATAATATAGGAAAGTTAACTTTCGCTCGGCCAAAGATTGTATACCCTTGCAGCACATTTTTCTAACTAATTTGAAGTACATTTCCACTGAAAACAAACGACTTTTTCTCACTACGACTACTTTTCTGACTCTATTTTTCTATGACAGCCATACTATATAGATGTCCGATTTCGACCAATCTTTGTGGAAACATGGGAAAGCATAGCAAACTAAGAAATACAAAGTTTAGAGGCGTTTTCTTCAAAAACAAAAACGTTTTTGTCACCAAAACTAGTTTCTCGACCGATCATTCCTATGGCAGCTATTACTTAAAGTCATCCGATTTTAAAAAGACTTTGAAGAATTGTGTAAAAGCTTATAAAATAATTATTTGCCAATTTTAAAGAGGTTTACATTAAAAACAAATATTTTTCTAACCCCACTTTTCTATGGCAACTATACTATATAGATGTCCAATTTCGACCAAACATGGTGGAATCATGGAAAACGAGAAAGCTAAGCTAACTTCGTCTGTGCCGAAGTTTTTATACCCTTGCAAGTGTTCTCTTAAAAATTTAAAAAAAAAAAATCTTTTCCCCATTTTTTGACCGATCGTTCGTATGGGAGCTATATGATATAGTCATCCGATTTGGCCAAAAATTTAAAAAATTATGTGAAATCATGTGAATCAAACAAATACAAAATTGCAGGATTAAAAACAAAAAAGTTTTTCTAACTAAAACTGTTTTTCAGAAGTATGGCAGCCATACCATATAGTTGTCTGATTTCAATAAAAACTTGGTAGAATTATAAAAAAAACATAGAAAACCTAAGATTACAAAGTATGGAGACGTTTCCATGGAAAAGAAAAATTTTTTCATACTTAAACTAGTTTTCCGATCGATTGTTCCTATGGGAGCTATGAGATAAAGTCATCCGATCCGGTCGGTTCCGACATATTAGTAGAGTGCAGCAAAATTTCAGCTCGATAGCTTTAAAACTGAGAGACTAGATAGCGTTGAAACAGACAGACAGACGGACGGACTGCTTTCAAACTGACGGAGGAAATTGCATAGAAACAGACAGACAGGGTTATATCGACTCAGCCTCATGCTGATCAAGAATATATAAATATTATGTGTTCGGAAATGCATCCTTCTACGCGTTACAAACATCTGAACAATTTTAACAATTTAAAGTCATGTGCCAAAATAGGCCAAAATAGTTTAGTAAAAGTTGGTTTGTTGAATTGAGTAATAGTGCTGTCGACCAGTGATATTATTTAGGGCCGATTTTACAAAGTATATTCTAAGCCAAAATTTTTCCATTTCTGAGATAATGGCTATGTGTGAGATAATCTTAAATTTTACTAAATTGTTGACAGATGACTCTGTGTCCTAGAATATAAGAAACCAAAAATGGCAAACTTTGAAAGGATATTGCGTATACCCGTTCATTTCAGAGTAGAAAGGGTATTCTATAGTATACCAGAAGGAAGCATATATGACCCTATTAAGTATATATATTCTTGATCAGCAGCCTTGAGCGTCTGTATTAACACCTAGATCTCTGAGACTAGAAGAGCTACAGCAACCAAATTTTGTGTGTTGACTTCTATTGTCTGGGGCAGAATAAGTTTAATTTCAATATTGGCCCATTGCGATGCCATATGTATTCCCTGTTAACCCATTTTCTGTTACTGAACCATTGTGTGGACAGTTTGGAATACACCGTCCTGCTGGTTAGCAATTGGGCGATGAATCTTACAAGCGGCACATCCACTACCTCATGGTGAGAGCTGAGGTGATGGCTTTAGGTTGGACGTTATTAAAGTCACCCTCAATGTGGAGAAATTCTACTAGAGAATTATCTTTTACTTCAAGAGATTATTTGCTTACAGAATGAAGAAATGTTTAATGTTAATGCTCTAAAAATAAAAATAAGGGAAGGTTCAGTACTGAAAAACGGGTATATCAAAGTCGGGCAGTGCTAGCTTTTAGTATAAAAAGGATTTGTTTTGAGTTGGTTTTAGCGAGTGTGTCAGTCCGGTTGCGATACCTTCCGAAATTGAATTATTATTATAATGGAACGAAATTCCATAGTCTGGTCGACCATTGGACGCGAAGGACAATCAACTCAAGGCCATGATTAATTAAAATGTCGGTTGTTCAACTCAAGATGCTGCGGAGGAGCTTAGCGCATCGCTCTTGAAACAAAAGAAGGCTATTAAATACTTCAACCGCCTTCGACTTACACTCTCCTTTATTTCTTTCGTCCTTGTTTATTAAAGCACATAATATTTATTTACATTGGGAAAACTTAACCTGGAAACAACCTACCAGAAGGTATTAAGAATGTGAAGCATTTTAAATGCAATACGATTTCTTCAAGCAAGACACAGAGAGAGAAGGAGAGAGACACAGCAGCCAGGCCGCACATTTGGTACGCAATAAATTGGTCGAGCAGACTAAAAGCCACCCAACCGGCCAACCCAAGCGGCCAACGACGACGACGACGATGCTAAAAAGATATCCGGAAATGTTACAGGAAACAAAATGACTTAATGGCCGCGATTGCCAATGCGGACCATCGCCACTACTCCCGCCCGAGCCAACTGAATTGCAGGCGTGGCACGTGGCGCTTGGGTCAGCGAAAAATTGTGCGAAAATCGTGGGAAAATGGCAATGGCATCATAATTGCAATGAAAATGAATGCGCTGGGAGCAACACCAGTGGCGAGTGACCACAAAAAAATGTGCTGCTGCATTAATGAAGTTAATCGCATTCAGGTGAATCAGGCAGACAAAAATGGAGGCGAAAGCAAAATCCATTTTGTACATATGCTGGCCCAGCAGATCAGGCGGTTGTCTTCCATACAAGCAATCAGCCTGCTCATTTCCAGCATTTAGTCACGATATTATTTCTAATGAGCGGAATGAGCTTATTATTGGTTTTAGTCTTTAGCAGACAATGAGGCCACACATTATTTTGAGATGACTTGATTGGACTTGGAGTTTAAACAGTTTTGTTATTAAATTGTATTTATTTTTTACGAACTTGTTCTTTGAATTTCTATATAATGAAGTCTAGTTTTGTCCCCTTGAAATTCGCTATATAGAGGTTCGACTGTATGTATACCCTTGCAGCACGTTTTTTAACGAATTTGAAGGACATATCCACTGAAAACATACTAGTTTTTCTCAATAAGATTACTTTTCTGACTCTTCTTTTGTATGACAGCTATACTATTTCGAAGTCCGATTTCGCCCAAACTTAGTGACATCATGGAAAAGCATGGCAAACTAAGAAGTACAAAGTTTGGAGGCGTTTTCTTTGAAAACAAAAAAGTTTTTCTTACTAAAGCTAGTTTCTCGACCGATCATTCATATGACAGCTATAACCTATAGTCATTTGATTTTGATAAAACTTTGAAGAATTGTGTAAAAGCTTATCAAACAAATATATGCCAATTTTAAAGAGGTTACATTGAAAACAAAAAAGTTTTCTTTACTAAGATTATTTTTTAACCTAACTTTTCTATGGCAGCTGTACTATATAGATGTTCGATTTCGACCAAATTTGGCAGAATCATGGAGAAGCATTGAAAACTAGTAAATGCAGAGTTTGGAGACGTTTGCACTAAAAACAAAAAAGTTTTTCTCTCTAGAACTAGTTTTTCGACCAAACGTTCCTATGGCAGCTATATGTTATAGTCATCCGATCCGGCCGGTTCCGACAAATGTGCAGCGTATTTGTACCAGAAGACTAAGTGCTAAGTTTGATGGCGATAGCTTTAAAACTGGAGGAGATAGCATTGAAACACTCGGACAGACGGACATGGCTATATCGACTCAGCTCGTCATGCTGATCAAGGATATTTTTTATAACAAACAAGGAATCAGAGGAAATAATATGATAGTACTTATTATAGTTTAAACAAAGGTTTCGGAAGGGTTCGTGATGAGCGTAGTTCGTCAGGCAAGGCTGAAGGTAAATTGGATAAAAATTTCTAGAAGCGCGTTGTGGAACAGCAATATTTATACTAGATACCAAAGCGATAGAGTCAATTTCCCCAGATAAGAGTTTGTGAATAGAAAGGACACTATGAAAAATTCGGCGGTTATTAAGAGAAGGCAAGTTGATAAGGCGTAATCTGTCCTCGTAAGAAGGAAGATGGGTTGAAGGATCCCAATTTAAGCCACGGAGAGCGAAAATTAAGAACTGTTTTTGGACAGATTCAAGTTGATCTTGGTATTTTAGATAGTATGGAGACCAGACACACGACCCATATTCAAGAATTGGTCTCACTAGGGAAACATACAGTTGCTTGGTGACGTAGGGGTCATTAAATTCCTTGGACCATCTTTTAACAAAACCGAGAACTCCCATAGCCGTGTTTGCGATGACCGCTATATAACTGCAGCCCTGGCATGTTGATTAGAATTATCTTCGCTACACTCTAAAGCTTAATTCATGACCAAAAAGCAAGTAAATAAAGCCATGATAAAGCCAAAGATATGGACTTCTTATAACTTGTCGATAAAATATTGAAGTCCAATTAATTATTAAATTAAATCACTCAACTCCCGTCACATAATTCTCAATACTGTGATCACCGTTTTTGTACTTATATGCGAGATTTTGATTCCTTGGCCCCTTTCTGACACCCTTTTAGTGGAATTTTTTGTCTTAGTCCCTTGAAAAGTACTTTTTTAAAGTCGTATTTGATTTAAGATTCAAAAACACATATTTTCTTCAGTTTTTGCTCTTTGGTTATTTTTTTTTAGCTTAATTTGATTTACTTGTTGCTATTTCTAGCCTTTAATTTTTGTAAATTTAGCAGCTTTTTGATCTTACATATTGATAACACTGAGACGGACGGACATGGCTGTATTGATTCGACTGTTAATACTGATCAAAAATATATGGTATATACACTGAGAAGAAATCAATCTCAAAAACGAGATGAAACGGTAACAGAAATGCACAAAGCAGGGAAAGTATCACACTAAGATTATAATCTCATTTTTAATCCTGGTTCAACAACTTTGTAAAAATTTCGCTTATTCTCGATTTTAAGATGTAACAATCTCACTTTTAGAATAAAAATGAAGAGGCAAAATTTTTTTATTCTTTTTTAAACAAAATTTGCTGTTCATAAACTGAGTAAAAACTTTCAGCCCGGAGATAGATATGCTGAAACCGTTTCTCTAGAACGGTTAGTACTCTAGTTCAAACCGCACTGGAGGCATTTTTTATGCATTTTGGTCTCAAATTCCATATTTTTTTTAAAGTTGATTAGTGTTGATTGTTAAGTTGAGAGATGAGAATTCTTGATTATGGGATTTTCAATCTCACTTTTAGATTTTAAAATCTTTTTTTATAAGTTTCTCGAAAAAGAGATGTGTAGTTTACGGGGTCGGAAATAAATCCATATGGCTATTATATACTTTTACACAAACTTAATATACTCTTTGAACCTTCTGTACAGAGCATATCGATTCAATGTCTACAGCAGAGGGTTTGATAGGCTTTAACTGTTTTCAAAATTTAATACAAATTTTTAGCCTTTGGTAAGTTATACCCAGCTTTTTATATAATGAGTAAAAGATGTGTGCATTTTGCATTGAAAAAGATGATTTTTTATTATGCTGCTTAGACCCTACACCAAAGTGATTTAAAAACTCTCATTTACCATTAACTCTTAATCCGTGTGTGTTTTGCGTACCATTCTGTCCATTTAATTGAGAAGCTCATCCAACTGAAGCAGAATTTGTGCCTTCTCCAACTCATATTCGATCAGCGTTTCGGTCACACAAGCGCTAGCATCCAAGCCCTGTCCCAAAAGAACAAGTGCTTCCTGCTTCATATTCTCTAGGGTATAGGCTGCGTCCTGCAACTGTTCCAATGCAGAAGCGATGCCCTTACTGCACGTGTTAGCCTTGCAATTAGGACGCAGGCAGTTTTCAATTTCTGCGTACAAATTATTGGTCTTTTCGCTTAGGCTTGAGAGAAACTCTTGAACTCCGGTATCGAAAATTGTCTGTCGCACATCGAACTCCTCAACACAACTTTGGAATAGGTCAATGTATTTGTTTTGGAACTCAGTGATGATGTTAGAGGCTTCCTCCTGGGCAGCTTCATTGGCTGCGTTATTCAAACGTTCTAATTGAGCATCGGCCCAACTCAAAAATTTCTGTTGGATTATGCCAAGTTGTTTTTGCTTCTCATCGTCTAGTTGTTGTCCAATGTCGGCCAATCGCTCAGCCAGTCGTGTAGTTGCCTCTTCAATGTCCTTCAGGATCTGTAAGTTAGGAAGTTGATTTGATATTAAAATATCCATTTTCCATACACTTGATGATTTTCAGCTCTGTTGGATGAAAATCTAAGATCCATTAAAAGGATATTTCAATATCTGAATAGTGAGAACTATCCACTCCATTGGACATTTTTTTTAGATCCTTTGATTTTCAGTGCCGTTTTTGTCAAAGAGAGAAATCCATAAAAATTAATCAATTTAACTCTTTAAGCGTAATTTTTTAAGTTTTTCAAATGAAATCTTACCTGTGCAGCTTTTGTCAAAGGAATTCGGATCATCGCATCTTTCACCCTGTAAATAGCACCCGTTAGCCTAGCACGCGCTGCTTTCACATTGACCAAGAAGTTCGTTAGAGCCTCAGCCGCCGCATCATGCAAGGCTTTAGCGATTTGCAGGCCCAATTCAGCTGCCTCCTTGGCCAGCTGACTTGTGGCATTATGAAAATCGCCAAGAAGGCCACCATCCAGATCAGCTCCATTGTCGGTGGCATCCCTGATATGATCGAGAAAACCCTGTCCCGCCTTTCCCAAATTGTTCCACAGATCCTCGAGCAAGTGGGGATCTGGCTTGGCCAGCACACAGCTAGCACTAAGGCCTAGGACCAGCAACAGTAGCGTTGGCTTGTTCAACTGCATGGTTGGGTTGACTGTGATCATAGCCGAGTCTTTTATACACAGTTCGGGAAGTGCGATATATAATTTGCTAGCTCTATTTCAATATTAGCACAATATGCACTATTTAATTAATGGGTGCATCATTCTATTTAAGCAGGTGGAGTACATCGCGCTTTATTTGATGCGCGTGTCAGTGGGGTTTGGTACTGAGAGAGCACTGAATGCAATATATAACAGCAACTTAGCACCAAGAAAAAATATGAAGCCCACTTCAAATCTGTCATGGTTATGTAATAAATATTGATATACTTTTGGTACAAAGAATAAAATGATATGTTTATAAGCAAACCTAATTCGATATTGATATTCTAAAATCTGCCCTGTTCGACTACGCTAAACACGTTTCCAAAGATTTATACAAATTTATATACGACGCATGACGAACAATCGGAAATTGGTAGAAAATGCTGGATACCAGGAATAATCGTGTTTTGTTTTACATGCTACATTTAGATGTCACTCAGTTTAATTGTTTTTTAAGCGACATTAACATTAATTTAAACTAGGAATACAAACCGCTCGAACAAAAGGACTGGTTCGGTTTAGTGCTTCAATTAGTTCATACACCTCCAGTTTGGTTCGCAAAATAGTTTTTGCAGCTTACTGATCCGCGGTCTTGGTTCGGTTCACAGATTCACTCTTTTTGTAATTTTAATATTTTATGAAGGGCTGTTTAGTTTTCGAATATCCGAATAACATTTAAAAATCTTCTTTCAAAGTGATTTCATTTTGAAATTAGTCTATTATTCGATTGAATTGTTTGAAAAGCGGTTCGATCAGGTCAAAAACAGAAGTGGATTTCTGGCTCATCTATATAAAAACAAAGGTTTCCGAATACGGAGGCAATACTTAAGCCCAAATTGTTTTAGTATCTCCTGAGTGAATAGATCTTTCAAATGTATTTAGGAAACTTCTTAGGAAACTTCTCTAAACAGAAAGAAACGATTGAATTGGAAAGTTTTTAATATCTTTTTGATATATTAAAATATCCATTTTTCATGATCCATGATTTTCAGCTCCGTTGGATGAAAACTTAAGATCCATTTAACATTAAATGGATATTTTGATATCCAAAAATGGATATTAAAACATATCCATTCCAAATGGATACAAAAAATATTCAATGTATATTAATTTATGTCCTTTTTTTAAGTATTGATCTGTGGCATGTGGAACGCTAAATTTTTTCATATATTTTCAGATTTTTAATAAATGGGCATTGCCACCGAAAGGTCCACCTAGACGAAAAATGTAAAAGTTCTCAAAACCAGCATGTTTTATCACATTTTCAAGGGGAAACAGTTTCATTTAAGTATTCTAAGCTAATCTTACAATTATTAATAACCCATATCGAGATTTTCGAATGGAAAGTGGCACAAACTCAGTTTTTCTCATTTTTATCTTTGTTTTTCACGTTTTTTTTTCTAAAAAGGTGCCCATAGAATTCATAAAATTTTGATATCTAAAATCAATCAATAACAAACTATGTGATTACAATTAGCTGTAAGATTCTACTTTCCATTATATCAGAAACAACATATATTTCATGACGGAAAAATATATCCCGTGCGAACGTGCTTCAAATAAAATTTTGAAAAAAGTATAAATCATTTTGTGGTAAAATTAAAACTATTTTAAAGAGTCATCGCTGAAATCGTCGTTTGAATTGTCGCCCGCGAAAACCACTTCTATATTTATCCCGTGCGACCGCCTGGCATTTTTGCAATTATCTTGAAAACTAAAAATTTTCAAAAATCAGCCTTTGCACCAATTATAGGGCTAACTAAGAGGTATAAGTTACGCATATTGCCCAAATAAAAGTCTGATTTATTTTGACTTTTACTTAAATTTCAATGCCTACGGCTGTCCCGTTCAACACCATGGAAATTCCCATATGTTCTTTTTAATGCAAAGTAAAAACTTTTAAGTTAATTGCAATCACATAGTTTGTTATGGTTTTTAAACCATCCTGTATTAACCCTCTGTACCGTTAGAACAAATTTAAATATCAAATGACAATGCAATCTGCAGGCACTTTTTCAAAAAGATCTTCATTGTGTCTATCAAAATGAGAAAAATGGTAATATAAAAAACTAACTCTGAATATACGTTAGATTGGCTTAATTTTGTTTAATTAGATTGTGTCCCTTTAAACATGTGATAAATGGCAGTGTACTTAACTACTTTTGAATATTTACGCGTCGGTTGACCTTTCGTTGGTAATGCCCTTATAGAGTAATGAAATTTGTATAATTTTGCCCGTCAAAGAAAGGTCACGATTTGTCGTCACATATGTAGATTGATTTAATTTGCCAAAATCAGCGTGATGTCGAGTTTGATGTGGGTTTCGCAGACACACACACACACACACACACACACAGTCGCCTACACACGCATTCACATCCCACATGCGCATCGACAAAGGGAAGGACAAAGGTTAAACTTTGCTTTAATTTTGAAATTTATATGCCTGGCAAGACAAAAGGATGAGTAGACCGTCAACGTTGTGTTTTTGCCTACACGGCATACCCTTTTGGGCTGAACTTTATGCATAAGTAAGAGTGAGTGAAGGTGGGGAAAGCGGGTGGGGGAGGTGAAATGAGTGTCTTGTGCCGGCTTTTATTATGACTTTAATTGTTGGTTGACAAACGACGACACACACACACACACACACACACACACACACACACACACACACACAGGGGCAAACAGAGAAACGCAGAAGAATGTGAGGCCTTGAGCGACAAGCAGCATACACATTTTATTAGTCTGCTGTTAGTTTTGTTTAATTATGCTGTCATTAACTTTGTCGCAAACACACACACACACGCACACAACTAAATTTAAAACAAAAGCTTACATGTCTAAACGCAATTATTGCATCCCACAAAGTGCTGCCCGAGTGGACAAGGCAACGCCGTGACTGGCCTGGAGACAATAACTTGGCCGTGCCATCTGCCTGCCCCACCCCCACTCCCCTACTTCCGCCCACCGCTGGGCCAGACATTTAATTTGCATTTTCCACTAATTGGCTTGCATAGTTGCCACATTCTCGCTTCGCTTAATTAATTTAATTAGAAATATGTTTTGGCACAAAAGAAATGCAAACCTCGAAATCGTTTCAATATTATTGCAGAGCCCCTGCAGCTGATGATAATTATAATGGTAAGTATGAGAGACCATTGCAATTATGAGTGGATTTGCTCATTTGGTCTAACCATCATTAGGCTCTTTGAATTAACTACCCTGTAGAGTATGTTAGCTTTATTATGGAGTTTGTTTGTATTTTAAAATTCAATAACCGGTCGTATTCAGCAGCTATTTGAGGTAATATCCACTCTTATGTGTGAGGGGGTATTTGCTGTTAGATCCTCTATGTGAATCTAGTTTAATTGGAATAAATCTACCATCATTTAAATATTAATCGGCAGACTGTACTTTAATTTGAACATTTTAAAATAATTAATGGACAAAAAACAAAGGCCAGGTCTTGCAAATGAAGGAGTAATTTCAACTTCGATTCAACACTTTTGCTTTAAACTATTATCCAGTTTAGTGATTCTTTCATTTTGTCACTAAAAGGTATCAATAAGTTGTCTCAATACTGTCTGTTTCTACAGTCTTCTGAATAGGTGTATTATTAATCAGTGGCTTATCCAATTGATCTAAAATCTTGGTTTTATTGTTTACGTTGTGACTTTGGCTTGATAGTCAGTCAGTCTGTGATCTTGCATTGGGCCTATTTTTGTTTAAATTGTTCTTTAATACTTAAAGTTTATATATATGTACTCAACTGTGTAATCTATTCGCACAAAAATTTTAAAATCTTCGGCAAAATACAGTAATTCCTTATTAAAGTGTTTAGATAAACGTTCTAGCTTTTTAAATTTATTCCGAATTTCAAGAAACCAACTAGTTTTGACTTTAGAACATAAACAACTTGCACAGAATCGTCAAAATTAATAACTGAATAAAAATATAAATGATTCTATACCATGCTAAGCTTCTGATGGAAACCTTTAGCTAAGGATATTTAGCTAAGTTAAGCTTGAAGATGATGAAGATCCTTAGCTAAGTTAAGCTTAAGTTTTAGATTAAAAACGTAAAGAATCTAGATTTGAATGAATAAAATGTCAAATTTTCTTTCAGTTTATATTAATGTTTCCTAAATTAGCGCAAAACAAAAATGATGACTGAACCATGCTTCGAGCCTGAACCTCGGTTCAGCGATCCTTTGAGTCCCGTTCGTAAGCCCGAGCCCAAAAAGTTTCGTGGGTTCAAACCCCAGAGGCTTGAAGAAGGCTTGCAGCCCTGATATTAACTTTTTGCAAAATGTATGGAACAGCTAATAGAAAGCGTCTCCGAACCTATGAAGAACATATATGTTCTTGATCAGCATCAACAACACAGTCGATATAATATGTATGAAAAAACAGATCGAAAAGATGGTAAGAAATAAAAGTTCGACAGAAATTTGTCTTACTAAGTAATCAGCCTTATTCTTATTTGGTTTTTTATTTGGAATTTTTCATGTATTGTTGAGGCAGGATCAGTACGAATCCCTTACTTAAGACCAAAGTAATAAATGCTTAATAAAGACTTTCCTTCTCTAGGATTGTTCCTCCCCGATGAAGATCGTATTTTTTGCTGGTAAGCAACTTGGTTAATATGCGATCATATTATTGGGGATTGTTAAAATAATTCTGTTAAAAAAATCATAACTTAATTCTTTGCAAGAGCATATCCAATCCGTGTCCTAGTCCACGATAACCTTTCTTTAATATATATATTTATTATTTTGCTTATGCTGACCCCAGTGACTGCAATGAATGGCTCTAGCCCGTGGACCATGGAATGCTGCCATGTCGTGGCAATCGCGGCCATTAAGTCATTTTGTTTCCTGTAACATTTCCGGGTATCTTTTTAGCGTTGTCGCCGCTTCGAGTGGCGTAGTGGCATGGTTTCAATTGGGTGGCTGGCAGCACCAAATGCTTTTTAAAGTAAGAAGATGGTGGCGTAGTTGGCCGGCTAGGTCAATTTATTGCTTACCAAATGTGCTGTTCGCTGCAACTTGGCTTCCCCTCAGAATTGCAACACGTTAAGTGTTGGCCTCCTCCCTCATCTTTATGCCTGGGCCAGATAAAAATGGTTGAATAACGTTTCCATTAACGATGGGCATTCGTACTTAATGTAAGAGAAAATTAAGCGGCATGGTGGAAAATATTTTTAAAATTGCTGCGATGGCATAATCAATTGGTAATGAATTCGATGAATTTTTTATTGACTAAAACCCAAATATGAATTGCTATAAAATTTGTTCTCAAAATATCCAAATAAATGTCCACAATTCACAATTTCCCAATATCAATCTATATAAGCCTCTTTCCGAGTATTTCACTTACAACTGACGAATTTAAAATATAAAATTCCCAATGACAGTCACTCAGTCTTATACTGTATTATCGATTGGCTTTGCCTTCTATGTACACAACTTTCAGTTTTATGCACTTAAATGTACGAAATTCGAAACAGAGAAATTCATTTATTGGGCATTTTTAATAAAGTCTCATGCATACGCAATGCATTTGTTTATGTCACAGACACAGACAGATGTTCATTTATGTATACCGGCATCGCTATGTAAAAAAAAAAATCGCTTCGAAGGCAACAGAATCCAGAGTCAATGACAGCGGCGGCGCTCGAAAGCGACGTCTGAGCTGCCTGAATTCTGGGGCTGATTAAAACTGATTTATTGCTTTAAATTATATTTACATAAATATCTGGCACAAAATTGGACTGAAAAATCGAATTGATTTTCAAGTTGTAAATTTTATTTATGAACAGAGTAAATGGCTTAAAGAGGGTAAGGATGGTCATGCCACAGTGGTTGCGTTTATATTGAGAGAGCGTCCATAAATAATTCTATAAAGAGTAAATACTGTAACATACAAAAAATTGGCGACGTTTAGCATATCCATGATGTGACTATCTGCGATGCGATCTTTACCAATCTTTTGGTGGATCGATAAATAATCCTGATTCCTTTTAGCAATATGTGTATAAGGTATGAAAATTATTAATACATACAAAGACCTTAACTATAGTTAAAAGGTCTGTGGTACAAGCCAGTGGAGGACTTGCTTTTTTTTACAAATTGCGGATTGATGTAGCTTGTAAGCTTGTGATCCCATAAATCTACTGCAATTTCCCACCGAGCTCTTAATATAACCTGTCATCAGACTGTAGACCTGTCATCAGACAGCATACTTTTCGTTGAACTTGCTTATTGATTTGAGTGAGAATATCATTTTACTCCTGAACCTAACCAAGTTGGAACCGAACCGAACTGCTTATTCCAGCTGGTGAGCGGAACCGGCTTGCTTTATGAAATGTGGAACCGAACTAAAATCAACATAGAAAATCGACTTGGTTCGGTTCAGATCTCTAGCGAGTTTTAAGATGTGAATCGCTTTCCTCTGGCCAATGAATTGAAATCGTTTTCTCAAGATAGTTCTTATACGGCATTTCGTTCGTGACTTGTCGTGGACATTATTTTCAATATTCTGTGGTTATTTTTTACCTTAATTTAATCATAGCCAGGAGAGATTGTTTTCGTATAGTGTGTTAAATGCATGATTCGTATTCTTTTCTGGCCGAAATTCTTCGTTTTCGAGGGCCGTTTCCCTGGAAACTTATGGGCGAATCATGCAAATTCGACATCATAAATTTTGGACATTCTTTTAAGGATTTAAAAGATATTCAAATGGTTTATACGAATTTCATTTTCAAAGTGTGCGAAAAGTCATTTCATAATATACCTTTATAAACCAACGAACCGAACCGAAAGAACGGTTTATGTAGCTCCAAAAACCATGTAATGAACCGAACCTGCGGTTCAGAAACTGTGTGAACCCAAAATGATTGCATGTAAATGTTGATCTTAGCGCCTTAAATAGTACATACGCTAAGTCTAATTTTGGCATACTCTATTCAACATATCTTCGGTCCGGTTCGATTATATAATGAACATATAGTTCACGGTCATTAACAACACAGGCGAATACTGATGCGATATTGTCCTCTGTGCAGCTCTACGTATGGTGGTTTAATGTCAAATATTGCGAAATTTAGTAACGAGAATACGAACAGACGCCTTAGAAGGTCGCCCAAACTGACCTTAAAATGGAAGAAGTGCACGATGCATTTTCTTATAAAATAGCAAGCGCTGTTCGATTCTAAGTCGATTCATGGTTAAATTAAAGACCAAACTGAACATGTTTGACAGTAATATGTGACACAAAAACAGCTGAGCTGGCAAAACCAGTGTTGCCAAAAAGAAAGTTGCTAAATCATCACCCTTTACTTGGTCAAAACCAACTATATACCCTGTGCTCCATGCTTATTTACCTAATCGGGCATTAGCAACACTTAATTACTATTCATACCATGGTGCAGTCGCTTTTAATCAAATAAATTGCCCAGAATCCTTATTCTGCACCTTCTTTTCATACCACATGACCAATTCAATAACAGTGGCCAATTTCGGCAAAAGTACGAAAAAGTGCACTGGCTTTTGCGGCTGGCCGCATATGTGGGCCAACTTAGTGGCAATAAGTTAAATTAGCATAAACTTAATTAGCATAAAAGTGTGGCGAGATAGTGGCACACACACACACACACTCTCTCTGTCTCTTTCACTCTCCATATTTCATGGGGAATCCGCAGCGCATTAAAAGAAAATACGTGGCGAAAAAAATAAAAAGCACAGCAAAACAATGAAATGGCAGCAGCGGCAGCAGCAGCGAACGCCATGCGTCTGGGGATTGTGCCAATGAAGTAACGACCGCACAGCAGGAGGGGGAGTGGGGGCATGCTAAGTGACTGCTGTTACACATTTAGCCGAGGCTGATGGGATTCGGAGTTAGAGCTGGCATTTTCATATGAACAAATGTACACGAGTTGCTGTTGCTCTTCTTACCTGCCGCTTGATCCCTAGAGCTGGGGCAGAAGGAACGCGACAAGATAAAAGCTGCTACAGTGCCACACTAAATCTGCCTGTATGTGCGCCAAGGGGGCAGCCAGCCAACCAACCATTTTAGCCATGCACTTCTCTCGCTCGGTGAGGCCTCCACCTGGATTTGGCATCGGGCCTTTTGCATATGCAAAATAATGCACACACACACACACACGCACACACATAATTCAGCTCGCTGAATTCACTTAGACCAAATGTATGGAAAAATGAGCAATCTGTGCTGAAGCTGCCTGACGCATTTTGTGGTGCATTTCTCCTGATTTTTGCATTTTTTTTATGCATGTTGCGCCTCTTCAAATTAGTATTTATGAGGGTCGAAAAGGCCTACCATCTTTGGGGACTTCTATTGGCAAATGTTTATTAGTTTCATAGTGCGATTTAAGTTACGTATTTTTGGGATAAACCTTATTATGGAAATTAGTCAAATTTTCAAAGAAAAATAAACGTTTTTTGTAAGAGAAAAAAATATATAGAAATTTGGTCAAAAATGATAAGCACAACTGTTCAGAAAGCGATTGAAATAATCAACTCTACCCAACCACCGTACATAATAACATTAGTAGCATCTAATAGCCGCTTTCCACATAGGAAATTCTCCCATTGATTAGGCATAAACATCTCTTGCAAAAGTGTTCCAAACAAACAAGCAATCTTCAATGTTGCATTCTAGAAATTTTCATTACACTGAACGTTATTGGTGCACCAGCTGTTAAATTTATCTGTTACAAACTAATGATTGTTAAAAAACTAAGAGCATACTAATATGCTTCGATTTTTCAACTGCTAAAAAGTAATTGAAACAAAAGCTTTAATCCAGAATTTTTGTTGAAATCCTTTAGTCTTTTGAAATAAATCGTGGTGTGCTTGTAATTCCGGGTATTTGTTGGGAAGAGAACAAATTAGAATTTTGTAAGGCCCGATTTCACATCTTCCCGGAACTACTATGTGTCAGATAAACTTACAAATCGGCTAAATTCAACTTCACAAAGAACTTCCAAATTTTGCTTAGATTTGCTAATACTGCGACGTTTTGCTCCTAATGGAACCGCCTATTCCGATTCACTTTGCCCCAATGTAAGCTCTGTTTGGGAAATTTTGACTTTTAATGAGGGATGTAAAACGAACCGAACCGCTTATATCAGCTGATGAACTGAACCGCAAACCGAACCGGCTTCCTTTCAGAATTGCTGAACCGAACCGAAAAGCGCAAATAAAAACGGTTCGGTTCGGTTTAGCTCTCTGCCAATAACACTTATAAATCTTATTAATTTGGGAATTTAAAACGCTTCTTTGAGATAATTTTAATACATTTCGTTGGACTCTCTACATCCTTCTAGATGCCAGATCGATATAAATTTTAAGGATGACTTGACGAAAATTTAAGAACATGTAATCTTGCAAGTCTTCTGCAATTGGCATTCGATCTCTCAATACACCTGCCATTAATCTACAATCTTTCCTCTAGTAGACAATATTTTTAATTTCTGTAGTTCTTCTTTACCTTTATTCAATCTTAGCCAGAAGAGTTTTTTATTCTTTTCTAGTCTATTCTTTTTTAGCCAACATTCTCTGTTTTCGAATTTCATTCCTCTGAGAACTAAGAGAAGAATCCTTTGTGAACCACTGAACCGAACCGGAACCGAACGGTTTAAAAACCATGTAATGAACAGAACTGGTGGTTCAGAAACTGTGTGAGTCACTGAACCGAACCAGTACTTATATTTGAGTGGTTTGCAACACTGAATAAATCGAAACAAAAAGGAGAAAAGCACAGGTAGAATTAGCACAGTCTTTTGCGATGCCTAGTCTAACAAATCCGAGCCGAAGAGTTTGGTTGCCAACTTGCATTGAGGGGAACGCATTGATTTGATCTCTGCTAGGAGGTGGATCTGAGTGGACCTTGGCAAGTCCCTGTCTTTACGTTTACCTTCTTGCAATACTGCTTACTCCATATAAACAAATTGTATAAAAGGTTGCCAATATTGAAGACTTTTCTATGGAGCAGTTTACGGATGTAGAAAGACTTCCTTTTGGCAGTTTTAATATCAGATCTACAATTGCACCTCAAAGCAATGTTTAGAATTGTTGGAAAATTTAAATAAATTTAATTTAATTAAATAAAGTTATAAGAAATGACATAGCAGATAATTTTTTTGATAATATTAAAAGTTTGGTACGGTATTTCAATTTTAAGCCCTATGGTATTATCAAGTCTTTCATTAATTGTAAGAATTGGACTTGGAACGATTTGCTGTCCTCTAAGAATAGATTAACTTGGTCGCAGCTCTCTCTCAACACACCAATAAATCAAATGTTTGCTTTTAAAGCTTAAGAAAAAGTCCTTGAAAATGGTCACAATGTAGTAAAAATTTGATCAAATTATTAAAAGTTTTTTAAATGCTCCGATCATTAAGTGAAGTCACCCAGCCTAGGTCTTTCCCATGGAAAATAAATTCGCATCTTCGACTTAGACAGTTATTTCATCGTTTGACAATATTTTTTACAATTATTTCTAATATTTAGGACGTATTTACTTAAGACGTATTTTATTAAGCGAAATAGCCAATACGGCTATTAAGTACAGCCCAAGGCGATTGATTCTAACTGAACTTTCAAGAAGTAAATACAGTTTTATTTATACTCTAAAATGTTGGAAAGAACTCAACAGAATTTTAAATTAGAAAAAAGACTATTTTATGACCCATTTAAGGTTTGTTTATTTATTCCATAGTGGGATTGCATCTCGTTGAAAATTTAGAACAGCAACAACAACCTCATTGGAGCCAATTAAATTGTTTATTCGCCGGACCCACACACACACACACACATCGAAATGATAGCCTATCGCCTACTCAGTGCCAGCGTTTGTGGCCAAACTATTTGTAAATGCCGCTAATTAAATTAGCGACTACGCCAAAGAGCGTTGGCATTTAATTGTGCAGCATAAATCAACGCACAAAACAGCAAAACAAAAAAAAGGGACAACAACAGCAAAAGCAAACAGCAAACTTGAACAAGCGCTTTGGCCCAAAAAAAAAGTGATCAAACTTTTGTCAGCGCCAAATTATTTGGCGCATGTTAAATTTTACACACAACCCAAAAAAGTTGTTGCTATTGTTTGGCATTGGGAGTCCAAAAACAAAAAGTTAATTCGAGGCAATTATGTTGACATGCCAAATGTCCTGGTGACTGGGCTAGGGTTCGGGTTCAAGTTCTGGACCTGGCAACACGCCATCGTCCTCATACCCTGACGGTGCGTTTTTGAATTATTCCCGTGGCTGACTTTGGCTTAAAGCGCTTTTGGCTCAGGTCTCTTGTTTCTGAGAAACCAAAAAAAACAGTTTTAATGCCTCAACTGGGTGGAACTGGCTGGATTTAATCAATATTTGAATGAGTATATCGGGACTGAGGAGAGATTTACTTTGATCTTTAATTTTCTCAAAATGTTAGAGTCCATGTTTAATAACCAGAATCCATACATTTAAAGCCTTAAAAAAAACCATTGGAAAGTTAATGTAAAGAAATGAGAGGAAAAAGGAACGAGTGCATGAAAAGGACCAAAAAAGGACACAGAAGATTCATCAAAGAGAAGGCAGGGAAAAAGCTGCAATAAAAAAGGAAACAAGAGCACACGACTCTTTCAATTTCTTCAACCGCTGAGTCTGAGTTTTACGAAATTTATTAGGAAAAAGTTTTTTCGAACGCTTGAAATTCGATACATTTTTTCATTTACACAAGAGTTCGTTTACAAAGAAACTCAACTGGAAATGAAAAATGAAGAACTGAATTGGGAAAAGATAGTATTTGAAGATAAGGGAGGAAAGTTCGTAAGGGGAGATTAGGAAGATGGATTCGAAAGATAAACAAGGAAGCTCACGAACGAAGTGAAAGAATAACTTTACGTTTGTTACTATATATATGTTACTTTTTCAAAGTCAACGTCTTTCCTCTATAAGTTTTTGCAACTTCTTTTGAAATAAATAAAAAAAAAATAATGATAATGTTTTGTTAAACTTATATAATTTCATATAACCGCACCCCTTGAAAAGCGGTTCGGCTTAGGATTTGGCTCTTGAACTCGAACGTGGACCCGAGCTGAACCGCCTTCTGTTTGAAAAAAGGATAACTGTCTCTATTTATTGACTAGACTAATATACATTTTTAGTGCGGAGCCGGAGCATTATCAATTCAAAATCGAATTCAAACTTGGCAGATCACGACTTCGAAAAGAAAATTAAGCAAAAGTTTAGCTGTGAAATTCCCTTATTATTTTTCGATTGGGTTTCAAATGACCCTAGGAGAACTTTAATCGAAAAGTGTATTCGAAAGGCAATAAAAAATGTAGGCTACTAGTTTATAGGAAAGGAAATCCATACTCATTACTTAAGAGTCGGTTTCAAATCTCTCATCTTTTATAATCTAATCTAGTAGCCGGCCTTGCACTCTGGAAATTTTGAAGCAGTCTAGGTTCGAAATCAAACCCTTTTTAACGGAAAAATCTCTGGAGACTACCCCAAATATATTAATTTATACCTAGAAGTTCAGTCTAGCTTTGCATTTTAACGCAGAGGTCTTAAGAATAATACCTAGAATGAATGTGATCCATTCGGGTGTTGATATTTGTAATTAATAGCTTTCTAAGCTGGACACTGCCTTCGTATCAAGCATGGTCGTATTTAATACCAATATATGTCTCAATGATCTTTAACTCTACCTAAGAATTTTTAACGATTTCAAACCCCTGCACAGAGAAAAAAAAGGATGATTTCCGGTATCCATTTGGGAAGAATATGTCTGAAATATCCTTTTAATCATCCAACGGAGTTGAAAAATCATCCAAAAGATATGAAAAATGATGATCCTTGCGATGAATTTTCAGCT
This sequence comes from Lordiphosa andalusiaca, assembly GCA_035044965.1. Lineage (NCBI taxonomy): Eukaryota > Metazoa > Arthropoda > Insecta > Diptera > Drosophilidae > Lordiphosa > Lordiphosa andalusiaca. The sequence goes on along the minus strand of JAWNNM010002434.1, from coordinate 713,235 downwards.
CCGTTGGATGACTAAAAGGATATTTACTTTTTCCGGTGTGGGACGAATATTCCACAGCATTTTAGAGGTCTTTGATCTCTTTATAAGAACCTCTATGTGAGAAAGTAAATTTTAATACGGGTCAAATGACATCTTAATTACCTTATTAAACCTGATTATTTTTTGAAAGTTCGATATCATATTGCTCAATGTGAAAAAAATTAAAATGAATTTGAGCTGGCTGCCTTGGCGACCTTTGAGCCGAACCTTATCTACTGATCTACTGATCTATTACTATATTTTATTAGATTAATTCTCGAAAGCTCCGAAATAGTGTGTTACCTGTTATGTTACCATGTGTTTTTATAATCGATTCCGACAAAAAAAACCTTGCCACTCCCATACCGTTTGTAGTTATTGGGTCAAATGTGAAATTTTAGTTTAAGAACACAAAACTATTGCTACTTAATAAAGTATGGACTGCAGCAAGGTTCGAACCTTAGCCTTCTCCCAAAAAAAACGAACCTTAAATTTCCGGACCTTAAACATTAGTTAATTATGGATCGAACCAGTGAGCCGGAGATCCGAATATTTTTTTGGGTGTGCAGCCCCGATTAATATCGAAATTAATCAATCAAGAAAATCCAAATTGTTAAACGTTGAAAGTCAAAATCGGGGAATTTTAACGCATATTTTACGAACGCTTAAAAATTCCTTGAACCAAATTAAGATCGCAAAGCGGAATAATAGATAAAAAAAAAACCCAACAAACACACACTGAAACGGAAAGTAATTTGATTTCTATATACACTGAGTAATAATTGGTCCAGTTTGTGGCCAGTTCCTAATTGTTTTTTGGATTTGAACATGGCTTGGCCCATTTGCGCTTTCCATTCGCCCATCCATTTTGCCCTCATGTTGTGCAGTTAATTTGATTTAAAATTCGAGAATTTGATTTTAGAACATTTTTCATGTGTGCTAAACTCGCACCCCCACATCACGCTCCCCCCACCCCTAACTCAGCCCCCCTCCCCATCAATTTTTTCACCCACTCTTTTGTTATCAAATTTGCTGCTCTTGGTTCTTGTTTGGTGTTTGGCGTTTGGTTGGGGTTTGTTGTTTTTGCTGCGGTTTTTTGGCGCGTTGTTTGTTTTTGCTTTTTCTTTTGCTGCGTTATTTTCGCCGTAATTTGTCGCTCTGACTAGGCAAGTTTTGTTGCTGCTGTTGCCGGGTTATAGTTCAAATGTTTTATTATTTATGCGCTTTAGTGGCCAGCTATCGTTTTGTTGTTGCCGTTGTTGTTGTTGCCGTTGCTGTTTGGCCCCGAACATTTTTAGCTGACATGCCAAACTTTTTTGCCTCAATAAAGTTTTGATTTTTGGCATGGCATACGGGAGCGGGAGGAAGACAGAAGGCAATTACATGAAAATGCATTTATTATTGTTGCAACGTGTGAAATTCATGGGAGAAGATGGACGGTGGGAGGGGACGGGCGGGCGGGCGTACGATAGGTAAACTGAATGCGTTGATTTCTGAATGCGTCCTTGTCATAAATACTTTGCATTTATGTATAAATTGTGAATTGTTTATGGCCATGATCAGCTTTAAATGTTTTCTGTTGAATTTTAAATACTTCGTGATGGGTTTTAATGGAAAATTTCAGCTAAAATTACATTTCATTTGCTAACGCAAAACGACATTGAGATGATTGTGGTTGAAAGCCGTTTACAAATGTAAGCATCTATTTGTTGCATCAATTTGATAAAACAAAATTACGGGCTTTGGGCATCAGAGAAGATATGAACATGATCATGAACAATGTTCATTAATGTTCACACTCATGAGCGGTTTGGGATTGCTCTTTAAACGCTTTATAAACGGTTTGGTCATGCCTCAAAATCAAAGAAAAAAAGTTAATCATGGAGAAAGGTTAGGGAGAGGCACAAAATGTTCTACATTCGTTCGGCAATTAATTCTTTCTGAAAAAAGGTACTGTCTGTGGTAAATAAGGCAATAATCATTCAACAGTTAAGCACTCAATTCCCGCACACAAAAAGAATTCGGTAAATATAAAATTTTTCATTGGCAAAATCGCCAATGTCAGTAGTTGTTTTGATCCATAAGCTTTTCCATTTAAAAATTTAAGGTCTGCACTTTCGATTTTAAAGTTTTCCACTTTAAATTTCAAAACTTTTCCACTTCTGATTTAAAAATAATGTACAAAAAAACAAAAAGATGGCAACCAACCTATATTATGCTCTATTGTTTAGCCCCCTTGGTTTTGAAAAGCTAGTGGGTCTTAGCCCACCAATTTTGCTTCTGAAAATCAACGAACTATTCCGAATTAAAAATGTAAACATTTTTACTTCCTCTGCTGGGGTTTGATTAACTCGGAAACCTTTGGATTTGACGCGATTTTAATGCCGCCTTAGCCGACTGCGCCACCACGAATGATTGTTGGTTCGCGCCAAATATGACACTTATTTGGAATTCAATCTACCTTTTGCCTAAATCTTGTAGTTTCCAACTTCAAATTCCGCGCAAAAAAAAAATAATTTTATCACGTCACACTTATGATTCAGCTACTAAATCGGAAGCGACACTCTTGATTTTTCTACGTTAAAAATCAAAAGTGTCTGCACTTTGAAATCAAAGACCCGCACTATGGTTCAAAGTGTCATACATACAGACAGTGTTATACCGTCTTACGTATAAATTGAAATGAACATAGTTGATTTAACAAAAGTGTCAGCATTTTCAAATCAAAGGCTCGTACTATTGATTATAAAATTCCAACAATTTTGGTGTGACTACATTTAAAATTCAAAGTGTCAGAACTTTATTAACGCTTAAATTAGTAAAATCAAAAATTTATATAGGTAATTTTAACAATTTTTTACCACAGATAAAAAATGTTGATATTGCATTTTTTTTTTCCTGTGTGCGAATTCCCTTCAAAACCTGTATTTATAAACAATAAACATTATCTTTTTTTAACCCTGTTCCCATTACAAATGGGAAAAGAGGGATCATGAAGTTGTGCGAAAGTATTTAATAGGCAGCTGAAACCGATATAGCCATGTCCGGCCGTCCGTCTGTTTGTATGAACGCGACGATCTCAGAAACAATAAGAGATAGAATCACAATTTGCATGAAGGTAGGTGTATACCATGCGCAGATCAAGTTTGTTTCAGATTGGAAAATCCCCTGAACGATTTCCTTGAACAGAAAATTAATATGTATGTGGGAGCTTAGTATTACATTTTTGTAAGACTTGTCATCCTTATAAGCGAATGAGAGTTAATTTTTTTTTACAGTACCTATAGCTTATTGTACTAGATTGCTGATGGCAAGGTTTTCGGGCACTAAGTGTTTCTACTCAATTGTGGACAACGGCGATTCCTAATTTTTAACTAAATTTCTTGCTTATATTATTTCATAATATTCTAACATCCCCGCAAACAGATGCACAAATAACAAACAACTTTGATTCTTAAACAGAAGCATACCTTAAAAACTTAAATATAATCCTGGTTCTGTTGGAAAACAGTTCTAGTACGTAAGACTCAAAATTTCAGTAAAAAAAAAACAAGTGACATGTCTTTTTTTTCCTGCATTTGTTTAATTTAATTTGGGAGAAATTTAAGTAGCTTGATTTAACTTCAAGATGAAACTTTACCAGAACTTAATTCATCTGCACCAACACTTTTATATTTCAATTGCCACCTAATTCTTTATTGCACAGATATTCATCGTTGAATTTTTGTTATGCTGCCAGCGCCTTGTCCATAGATCATTATTAGAAAAAATAATAAAGTCACCTGAAGAAAATTTATCAAAATCATAAATCATGGCAAATTGCTACAATTTCTTATGCCCCTGCATCCAGGCATGTGCTGGAGGAAGTGCGGGAGTGTGTTTGTATATGTGCACTGTGTGCGCAATAATTTCTCAATACATGCATATGGCGGTGTTGAAATATTTGCAAGCTGGCGCTGAAAAGTATGCTACTGAAAATTCGCGAAAGTGCGCCTCAATGAGTGAGTCCTCGCTGAGCTACACTTTTGAGTTGAGTGAGCTGTGTGCGTGCTCTTTGCCTTGTTGAGTAGCAGTAAGAGTTAAGTGAACTGAGTGAGTTTGTTGCTCAAAGAGATTGGAGTATAGTTTGAGTTTGAGTGCTCTGCCTGTGTGCTCTTACTTTGAAACTTGAGTTGAGTTTATCTTGGCGTGTGCTCAAGAGAAATTAGTTTGTTGAGCTCGTGCGTGCTCTTCACTGAACTAAGAGTAAGTGTGTAAGGCCCTGTGAGCTATTAGTGGCTCACCTTTCTCTTACACAATTGAGAGAAGAACCGTGTCAATGTGTTGAGTGTATATATTTGTCATTAAAGTAATTTTGAGTTGAAGTTAAAGGTTGCAGGTTGAGAGCAGAACTAAAGAAGATTATGCATATGCAAGTTAGTCTAGAATTTAAAAAAAATATTTTTTTTTAGTTCATTTTAGTAATTTGCTTATATTTAAGTAGACACACAGATTTCACAGACAATTTAAAGTCAATGAGGACATTATTTTCCAATTTTCTGGTAAATTTACATTTCTGTTGAAACTCTGTTTGACATGATATCTCAATTTGGTTACACAGATCTTTAAAATTTATAGAAGTTAACCTTAATGGTTATACTACTAAAAATATATCCAAAACAATTTTTTTAAGGTCACTCACTTTAATTCGATATTGAAAATATCACTTTTCGAAGGAAATAAAAGCCGACCAACCGCAGAATTTCCCTTTTTTTCTAATTTTTAAATCCAAATGAATGAATCAGCGGGTAATCTACCCATTATAAATTTCTTAATGTTGATTTGGGTTCAGCGTGAAAAGCTTGTCTAGAATCAATATATTATTTACCATTTAAGCTCGTGTGTCTTACACCTGGCAGTGTACTGCCGATTAAGTGCCATTTGACTGGTGCCATATTTGGTCTGAGAAACCTGTCAATATTCTTATGAACTTGTCTGAACAGGCTGCAGTTAGCTTCCATACAAAAATATGACAGTCTGTAAGCAAACCTTTAATATTGTTTACTTACATAATTTTTATACCCTTATTATAATTTCGACCAGAAGTTTGCAACGCATTGAAATATTAATTTCCGACCCCATAAACCATATATATTTTTGATCAGTGTGACGAGCTGAGTCGATTTAGCTTTGTCCTTCCGTCTGTCTGTCTGTTTCTACGCGAACTAGTCTCTCAGTTTTGAAGCTATCGAGCTGATATTTTGCACAGTCTTCTTTTTGCTAAACTAATATATCGGAACCGATCGGATCGGATGACTACATCTCATGGCTCTCATAGGAACAATCGATTGGAAAACTAGTTTTAGTATGAAAAACTCTTTTCTTTTCAATGGAAATGACTCCAAACTTTGTAATCGCAAGTTTTTTATGTTTTTTTAATAATTCTGTCAAGTTTTATTAAAATCGGACAACTATATGGTATAGTTGCCTTACAAAAGATAGGTCTGAAAAACAGTCTTAGCTAGAAAAACTTTTTTGTTTTTAATGGTAGCATCCTGCAATTTTGTGTTTGTTTGTTTTACATGCTTTCACATAATTTTACAAATTGTTGGCTAAATCGGATAACTATATCATATAGCTCCCATACGAACTATCGGTCGGAAAATGGGAAATCGAAAAGACGGCAGCTCAAACCAGTCGACGATCTACTACACACGTCTCTGTACGACAACTTACAGTACACAATTCAGTTAAGGCCTCACCAAGCAAGAATCCCGGTGGCGTAGATGGCAAAAGTTTTGCTTTTGGGCGGCGAGGTCATGGGCTCTATAAAATTGTTTGTCAGAACATAGAACTTTATAGTTAGGGTGAGTTCAGACATTGCCAGTTGCTGTGTGTAGTTGTGTGAACACTAGAGCGCACAATTTTTCTATGGAAAATATAAGGTCATACTAGCGCCCCTTGATTCGGTAGTGTATGGTGTATATTTAACGAGAGAAAAATCAAAATGTTCAAAAAATAAATGGTCGCGACGGGGTTCCAAAGTTTTTCATATTACTCATACGCAGAGTTGCCTTTCAACTTTACATAATTTTGTAGTTGGCGTTAATTTCTAACACGATGTTTTCGTACTTTTTAAAGGATACTTTGACTTGATCTCTAGTTGGCAAAACATTGGGCGATTTTGGGAAAAGTTGTATCTTTTAGATAATTGTAACAAATCGCGGAATAAATCGTGGTTTTCGCAGGTCAAAATTTAAACACCGATATGGACGCATTATAAGTTAGAAAATAAAGTTAGAAATTCGCAGAGAATATGTAGAAAATCCCGCTTAAATCAAGAAAAATATAAAAAGACACTGCCTGTAATTCTCTGCTTTCGTAATATAAAATACAGAAAAAATTCCGTAGAAAATCTCACAAAAATTTAGAAAAACTTAAAAATATAAAGCTTGGATTTCTCAAGTTCAAGTTCTCGAGTTTCCTGATTTTGGAATATGAAAAATGCAGCTGAGTGCTTAGCATTTGATTGCGTTCTTAACAGTGACTAAGTACATGAAAGCGATATGACGCCTTTCGTGTTGAAGTTTCCCCGAGGTTCCTTGTTTAGGCCCTGACAAGCTAAAGTACGAAAATAAAATAATAGCTACTAATATTAGTGATATTTTTAGAAAGAAGACTTTAGTGGACCAGCATTAAAAAATATAAAATTATTATAAGAATTAAAATAAAAAATTATCCCATAAAAATAAAAAGTATAAGTGCAATCTTACTCTTCTGACTCTACTCAATTTACTCCCCTTTTTATATATAAAACTTTTATAATAAAAGTGAAAAAAATATTTGTTTTTTCTAAAATCTAGAAATGTTTTTCTGAAACGTTTTTTTTTACAATTATGAAAACATTTTCTTAAATTTTTGTTCTACTATAAGAAATTCTTCTTGGGCTCCGTTTTGACCTGTCGTCCGCCTGCAATTATGATTCGAGGTTTTGCAACATAATGCACCTTACGGTCTTCTTTCCATGCTGTGATTATGGCGTCAGTCATTTTTTATTCCGTTTCGGAGCCCCGCTTTACGCCTCCTGTGATGGTACAGCCATTAAAATATTTATTGTCTGCCTTCATATCGATAAATAAAAACTATTGTAATTTTTCCATATTTGGTTCTCTCTGAATCACCTCGCACACAGACTCTGATCCAACTGCATTATAATTGCTTTTCTTCACAGCCATCGATTGCGTTTAATTAAGAACATAATCTATCATTAATAAAGCAGCTATAATCGGCCGATAATCAACAACAGCAATAATATACCTAAAGCCATTTGACTCCACCCAAAACCGATCCGGTGCAATGGAGTTGACGTGGGCGACTTTTGATTGCCGGCAAGCAGCGACTCAAAAGAACAGGAAAATAAACAAAAGCAAACAAAATGAAGCCATAAATACATTTGGCATCGCGTCCAATGGCCACTTGAATGGTCTTGCAGCTGCAGTCATGTATTCTCCGCATTCGCTTTGTGTCGGTGTCGGCGACTTTTTTAATTAAAATAAAAATGCAGGCCACACATGCAATGCAATGGCTGTGGATGTGACTGCTGCTGCTGCTGCCGCCGATGATGATGATGATGATGAGGTAAATCAGGACAACAATACACAAAAATTAAGTTAAAGCTCATTTGAAATATCAACACTCGACGCGGCATAAGTTTAATGCAGTTGGGAATGCCATAAACAATTCGAACGCACAGAAAGGAAAATTAATTTTCCTCGTTTTGTTTGTTTAATAATAGGCTTATAAAATAATTAAATAAAAACGGCTTACATTTCGCTGGTAGTCTGGCAAGTTTTCTAGGGGCCATAAAAAAGAGTCCGCCAACAACTGACAATTAATTGTTAAAAATCAATTTGCAGAGCGAATGCGGTTAACTCGCTTTACTGTTGTTTTTGTTGCGTCATTTAAATATAAAAAAAACGTAACGAGCGGAAAATACATAAAACCAGCTGGGAAAGCCAAAGTCGAGAGTGCTCACACACAATATGCGAAACATTCAGTTGAGTTGAGGAGCAGAGACAGGCGCCGCTGCGAATTCGCCGCCAAATATTTGTGGGCATATAAATCAGAGGTTGATTTAATTGATAGAGCCAACCAAAGTGTGCTCGCACTTTAAATTACGATAAACAATATTTCGCAATTTATAGTGCACTCGCTTGTTAAATCAACAAGTTGAGTGTAATGCAACTAAAGCTGTTTAACCTATTTTATTCTGCAATCAATGGATTGCAAAGTGTTAGGTGGCCAGCCCCTGGCTTAAAGTTGCTTACTTTATAATAACCCACAAGCAACAATGTAAAATCACAAAACCGGGGTGTGGACTGCAAGATTGCTTTGGATCTTTAAAGCTTTGACGAGTATCAGACGGCTAAACCAGTAATGGGTTAAACTTCCTGAGCTTTAAGTTTCACGCTCAAGAGTCTGATTGCGGAAATCGACCTCAACATAAAGCCATTAAAGGTTTTAGTAAAAACCTTTAGTAAAATAGGAAGAATTACACTTGCTCTTTCAAGTGCAGGTGCTTACGAATTAACACAAACAAAATCAATGCAGAATTATTGGTACTGTGATTGAAAACATTTTAGCAATCCGCTTCTATTACATTCAAATAACAACTATGATCCCAAGGGTAGACTGAGTATGCTTGAGGTCATGTTATGCTTTCGCACATCCTTAAACGGAACTGATTTTATCAGCTCAACTGTTTCGCTTATAACTCCGGTGTTTTTTGTCCGATTTGATTGTACTATTCAGAATAGCTTGATGTATACTAAACCACTAGGATGGCTAAAGGAGGTCTTGGTTTTTTGGTGGGACGGGGTGGAATTTTCCAAATCTGAAACAAACTTGATCTGCGTACAGCATTAGTCTACCTTCATGCAAAAATTTGTGGCTCTATCACTTATAGTCTTTGAGATCGACGCGTTCATACAGACAGACAGACGGACACTCGGAAAGTCGGACAGACGGACACAGCGATATCGACTCGGCTGTTTATGCTGATCAAGAATATATATACTTTATGGGGTCGGAAATGTTTCCTTCTCCCTGTTACATACATTCGCACAACTTCATGATCCCCCTTTTCCCATTTTCAATGGGAACAGGGTATAAAAAGCTTATTGATGAATTCGAATGTTGCTTCTTAAGAAGCTTGTTGCTATGGTTCTGAAATAGGAAGATTTGTCAACTGAGAGCATCATTTTATGATAGTGCAACCACACGAATTTCTGCTACTTGCGTAACATAATAATTAATAAGAAGGTCTGCAATGTGCTTCCTGAAATACCTGACACTCCCAGTAAGAAAATCGAACTGACCAAACATGCGACCATTTTGGACCCGTCAAATAGGAAGAGCGGATTCAGGTCAAGTCGTGACGCTCAATACGCGGATTAGTTAACTAAAAACGAGCTGGCGTTCATAAAAGCTGAACTTGTGCCCACAATTAGTGTCAAAAAGTACAAATGCTTTCAACATAAGATCCAAAAATGTGGATTAAGCAACACAATTCTCACAGAGTCTCTGAAATGTAAGCCGTCTGATATTTTATAACTAAAACATTAATTTTTGAATTTATGATTTTAATTTCAGAGCTAATCTGCTATGAATTAATAATTGTTTTTTGAGGTTGATATTAGAAATGAAAGTGTTTAATTTCTTCACCTGATATGATGATTTGTTCAAAGTCCAAATCTTTCGATAGCTTAATCGATACTATCGACGGTTTACACCAGCGATGTTCAAACTATCAATGGTGTTTACTATCGATGTTTCACAACACTAGATCGTACAGCTGTTTCAAGAGGAAGCACCCTCTCTCATCAGCGAACAATGTGATGGCATAACTGATTGGGAATTCCAAAGAACCATGCGCGCAAAAACATCGAGAGGCAGCGTAAAACAGACAGTCGCCCTTGTGTGTGTGCGTCCCCATGGCAGGATGATCATTTGTTATTTCTTTTGAACTGAACTTGGCTAAGTGTTCACACTAGTAAATTTATAAATTTTAGTAAATCCGAACAAGCGAGAAATAAGTGCCCCAGGAGACCCTTCCTACTCTTCAAGTAATATGTATAAAAAAAGTATACCTTTGTAAGGTAAAAGGTATCCTAGATGAAAATAAAAGTTCTTTTTAAGAATGGTTTAACCCCACCAGCCGAACTTTTAAGGCTTCGAGTAGGAGTACCTTAAGATATCGTTCTAAGACCAATCCTATAAAGCCTTTTCACTGCAGTCATGAGCACTGCTCTCGACATACGCATAGCAGAACCGCAAGACGTTCTCATTGCAACCTTTGAGCAATGATACTGTAATAATGGCAAGAGACAAGTGGATATACATAGCAACTGATGCACTTCAAGAACATCTCAAGAGGTTTGAAAACTGAGCTTGCCGTTGTAACATCTCCCTCCATTTTAACTGAGAAATGTGTCTGTGTTGAGTACACTCTCAGAAAAGACATTAGTCCTGGTGTCTTATTGTACCGGGAGGTCTTTTCGTACAAGACGACCTTGGATAAACGTATAACATTCAAGCAGAATTAGCTAACAAAACGGATTTGTCCAAAAATTTTTACTCATTTTTTATAAGTCCTCATCCATTTTGAAGTCACTTATTGCATATCTCGTCCTTGTTATGTACAAACTTACTTCTGTAGCGCCAAGGAGTTCAATAGGCGCGGATTCGGTAGCAGCGGCGAAACTTTCAACACAAGGAGCCACTCTAAATACTTTGTGCAAATCCTATATCGGGTCTTGCTAATGTATTCGAATTCTCCTAACTACTTTTGAATAACATGTCGTCTCCATCTGGCCTATGTTAATGTCGTTATTCAAAGGGTTTCAAATTAATGTTTTTCATTTCTTAATCAGCTGGCTGACAAAACAACTGAAGACTTTTTAGAGTTGGCAATTCTTTTTCTGTTCACTTATTTTGATCCTCCAAAAATATTAGCCTTTCACATCTACCATACTCCAATGGAAATGTTTCAACTGGTATCCAACACCATGTCACATGGTCACAACTTTATGCCTTGGTTACTTTAATATAAGCAGCAACCGTCGCAAATGGGAAGAGAGAAGCAAATTATGCCGTTTGCCTCGCCTGAAATTACAATTACAATACAATTGTTTTGGGAAAATATGAGCCACAAACATTGCTGAACAACAATTTGCTCTTAGAGTCATCTTTTCTTTTTCCCCTTTGATGTTTTAATATTTTGCAACTGTGAAATTTCATTAAACAGGTTACCAAGTGAGCAGCGTAAAAAGCATTTGTGCAAATAGTTTGCAATTATTTTAATTTTTAGTTAAGCGATGTTTGTGTTTTTCATAATATTTGGCAACTTTTCTGTTGCTGTTTGTGCGTTATTTTCAGGCAAAGTTTTGCCCACAAAGTTGTGAGAGTGTAGAAAAGCAATAGAATAAACAATGATTTTTATTTGGTGTTAAATAAGTTTTAATCGGTTTTGCTTACAGATACACACACCCATGCAGGTGTTATCCCTGGCACTCTCAATTTGAGTTAAGCGCGCGCGCTTTTAATCAACAATCTGTTGAGGCAGCATCGACACGCCTAACCCCCTTGCCACGCCCACTGTGCTACCAAATTGGCAATTTTGCCATATCGGCAGTTTTGTGAGCAATCAATTTCGATGCAAATGCACTTGCACTTGACGACTCAATGAATGAGGCGAGACTCTGCGGCCGATGCCACAGTGGCGTATGAGTGATGCTGCATGCTGCAGTAGCAGCAGAAGGCGGAGAGTCAGCGACAAAGGCAGACAACACGCATCATCATCATTCACAACAGCAGCAGCTGCAGCTGCACAATTCATTCCGATAGGCCTTGCCCTTGCTGCTGTTCAGTAAATTTTGAGTTTCATGCCACAACAGTCAGCCTTTGTGCGCATCGATCATGGTGCAGCGGTTTTGTAATGGCACCCCAAAAATCTGCGGCGAGCACCAAAAGAATACAAATCTATTGTTTTAATTAAGCCTTTACAGATTTGCAATAGATTTACGTATATCTATTCAGTTTCAAATGGTAAACTAAAATACTCTGTTTCAAGCAAAAAATTCAGATTTCGGGAAAGTTGGCTCAAAAGCAAGTCACATTTATGCGATATGCTAAAAAAAAAAATGATGAAAGAATCCCAGAGAAGGTATAAAGTCAATGCATAATTATGCCATTCTTAGTTTTTCAGAAATAATTCTAATATAGGTTCTGCTTTGGACTCATAAAAATCAGGGATGCAAACCACTCGAAAATAAGTACTGGTTCGGTTCAGTGGTTCGCACAGTTTCTAAACCGCCGGTTCGGTTCATAACATGGTTTTTGGAGTTAAGTGAACCGCGGTTTCGGTTCGGTGAAGTGGCTATTCGTCCATTTTTGAAATTTGATTCCTATAATCCATTCGAATATCTTTAAAATCCTTGGAGCAATCTGAAAAGATTATTATGTCGGATTCCCAGGATTCGTCTATCAGTTCCAGGAGGAATTCCCTATTTATTGGCAGATTAAGATTGAATTAAGGTTAAGAAGTACCACAGAAAATTGAAAATATTGTCTAATGAAAAGACAAATTTAGATTGATGACAGGTAAGTTAAGAGATCAGCGGGAAATTGCAGAAGACTTGTAAAATTCTCTTCAGGTCATCCTTAAAAGTTGTATCGATCCGACAACGCTAAATATGTAAAGGGTCGAACGAAATGTTTGAAAATTATCTTCGGGAAACGATTCAAATTTCCTAATTAATCAAAATCATTGGCTAGAGGAAAGCAATTCCCTTTAAAACTCGTCAGGGAACTGAACCGAACCGAACCGTTTTTATTTGTGGTTTTCGGTTCGGTTCAGAAATTCTGAAAGGAAGCCGGTTCGGTTTGCGGTTCGGTTCACCAGCGGGAATAAGCTGTTCGGTTCGGTTCAAAACCGGTTCAGATCAGAACCGGTTTGCATCCCTGATAAAAATAGTAATTAGGCTTAGGTTAGAGCATAAATAATTATTTAAAAAAGTTCAATTTTCCATTTTAAATTAAAAATGTTCCCACTTTACGAATATTATTTTTAAAGATAAAACTTAATTATTCGATTTTAAATTGTACCTTCAAATCTTCGTCTTTTTTTTTTTATGACATTTAAGAAGTGAAATAGCAATCCTTACTGAGCATTTTTTGGTTTTGCCACTTCCTCAAAGTTCCCACGTGATTAGACAGACAGAAAAATATAAGTTTCTAGAGGCTATTGAGTGGGGGACATTTAGAAATAACTCTTAACGATTTTCTATATATATTTATTACACTTTCCTGTCCATTTTAAGACTCAGTCGCACGAATTCAACCAGATAACGGATGAAGTCGTGAGGCAGAAAATCAAATTTTCTGAAGCCGATCTTTTTTCTTCAACCAAACCGAAATTATGGGTTCGCAACAGGTTTGGGTTCAGCTTTTATTTTCAAAGAGGTTCAAGCATCGCTGCACAGTAAAATAAGTCGGAATTCCGACTGATAAGTGAAGACCCCCTTGCCCGTATTAAGTTCTCACAAAACTCGACTGTAGTAGATTAGTTTTCTAAAGAATTTTACTGACGTCTGTCATTCACAATGCTGTGGGAGGAGCTAACTTTAAGTAGTACTAAGGTTGGTTTAAGATGTCTTTGGGCCATTTTCATTCTAAATTTTCATGATTGTTGGGATATTTTCGAAGGTTTCGGATGTTTTGGGTGTTGTATGCAAATTCTAAAAATTATATTGGCGAGCATCCAGATCAATTTTGATGAGTTGAAGCATTTCTATCAAGATGTTCAATGCTTTTAGACATTCAGCTTTATTTGGCAGTGCATAATTAAGACCCCAGACAGACTCATCAATGATGATGACCTCTACACGACAGCAAACATCAATCAGGCGCACAGGCACAACTACACACATCTTTCGGCTACTTTAAGGGGTTCCAATTATGGCAGCTTTGATCATCGTGAGCAGTCGGCGAGCCACATCAATCAACAGGGCCAGACACCGTCGTACGATTGACCCCAAAGATGCAGACACTTACAGAATCGTGTGGGCTTCCAACTAATAAACCAAAGGACTCAAGAGCCCTCTGTGTGTGTGTGTGTGTGCAAATTTTTGACAGCTGCCAAACAAACGTTGCACATTAACGGCAATTGCTTTTAAATTGATTGATTTGCCTAGACGAGGCGTCGGCGGCGGCGACGATAAGCGGCAAGCAGACAAACAGCGTCTGAATGTGAGTGCGCATAGGCAAACATGGCCAGAACGTGCAGGACGTGCACCGTCACTGACACAGCAACTTGATTGCACTCTGCTTTTTGGGCAAACAAAATATGATTGCCTGCAATTAGGCGCCGCGATTTTGGCAGCCGTCAAAGTTCGGGCCTCTGCGCCGCTGCCAACCACTTGCCAGCGCATTAAATAAGAAATTTCTAAAATTGCCGCACAACATGCCAAAAACTAATTATACACGCGGCCTTTCGGCTGCACTTTCCGCTTTTCAGTTGCATGCAAATGGTGAGGTGTGGATGCGGGGCTGGGTAAAATGTCAAAGTCCCATAACAAAAAGGTGGCAGGTGACCAAAAAAAGCCACTTCAAACAAAATTAACCGACACCAGCACAGGCGCTGCTGCAGCACAGGAGCCAGGTTTTATTTAATTTTTGGGTGTTTTGTTATATTTTATAAGGACTAAGTGTTTTCAAGAATTAAGTGCAGGATCCTTGTGAGAGTGAGGAAGAAGATCTGGGATTTAAGAGATTAAACAAATCTAAATACGAAGTCAAACCTAATATGCTAAAATGGCTTCAGTGACTATACGTAAGCCAGTTCTAGGACTGTAACAAGGACCACATCTCCACCTACCACATCTCCACAAGCTGAGTCATTAACTTTTATTCAGACTCTTAGGAGAAATTCATTCTAAACTAAACTTCGTTGGCCAAATAACGAAGGCGTTAACGATTTGCTGGTACCTGGGTAGTGAGCACCAGACACCAGCGTAAACACCAGCCAAGTATTTGCCTATTGTTCATGTTGTTGACTGTAACGTTGCTGCATCACCTGTCGTTAACGACCGACAAAAGCTCAATTGTGCAACAGGTCGTTAGGTCAGGTAGTTTCTTGACACCATCTGAGCAACAGGGAACTTACAGAGTTCAAGCACATTCGTTGACATAAGTTGAGTAATATTTTTTAGTAACAAAAATTTTAAAACTTCTGTAAAGTAGTGCTTTTTCATTTCAAATTACTGTATTGTCGACCTCACGTGTGACAGTGCGACAAATCACAATAAGGAAGGCTAAGTACACAGCATGCAAGAAGTTTGGTGTTGTAAATGGCAAACTATTGCCTTGGCAAAGCTATTTATACCCTATTTGCATTAAATGTGGGAAAGGAGGATCCTAAAGTTGGGCAAATGTATGTAATAGGAAGAAGGAAGCATTTCCGACCCTATAAAGTAGATATACTCTTGATCAGCATCAACAGCCCAGTCGATATAGCCATGTCTGATTGTCTTTTAAACTATAAAAGATAAATAGGACTTATTACTTTACTGATTGTATGCTGCCTAATTGGTTTAACGATTTAGGAAGTCAGCATTTCTTTGGTATGACGTGCTGTGCAGGTCAACAGCAACATTCAATATTAATAAAAAAAAACCATAGTCGTTAGCATTGTCTGGCGACACTGAAGCGGCTGCACTTTTGCGATCAGATTGTCCAAAAAAAAATAAAGGAATGATGCATGCTTTGTGTGGAGAGCACCTAAGCTCGCGTAGTCACCACTACAAGTAAATAAAATAATTCTGACGGAACAACAATCATAAGAAAGCGCTGGATGTGTGTGTGTGTGTTTGTGGCTAGTCTGAAGCAAACCAAATCATTCGACGCACAAAACCAAATCTTACATAAACAAACAAGTGAGAATTTTTAGTTGTGTTCAATTCTGCAAAATTTATGGGATGGAAAGAAAAGAGAGCGACACATACGAAAATGTTGTTGCCATTTCGGTAGGCGCGGCCTTCTATGCGCAATTTCTTTGCGAAAGCAACAACAAATGCGGTCTAGGCGTATAGCATGCGTGCACCCCTGGGTCAGATTGTAGAAGCAACTATTTGGCAGATTTAATGATAATAAACCTTAACTGAAATAGACCGAATAGTTGACGCCTTGGCTGATAACGAAAATCGATTCGGTTTCAAAACCTACAGTTTCGAACCCACTATAAAGATCTCCGGTTATACGTTCACTTCGTAGTACTGAAAGCGCCGCAATTCATAAATGTAACAGGGCTGAAAGCCTCAGCATATGCTAATAAATTTCTAATTGAATAAGCCATAAGCAAATGTGCCGTCATATTGGTCCAATACACCAGCGCACACATTCTCTGCCCTTTCTCGAACATACACGCACACACACACACACACACACACACACATAACTTATAATGTCATGCGAATGGCTTAAAAGCGTTATCATTTCTTTATGTTTTTCCTTATTGCTAAGCGGACAGACAGAGACAATGGAGGAGTGCCACAAAAAATGGCAAATATTGTATGCATAAGGCATATGACCAGCCAGCAAAATGGCAGACAGTTGGCAGGGCTCTAGGGAGGAGAAGAAAGTGGGAGAGGGAGAGGGTGAGAGAGAGAAAGTGGCACATTTGCATTTGCATTTTACAAACAATTGAAAAAGTAGTTAAAGTTTTTCTGCTGGCGCTGCTTTCACTTTATCGCAAACACACTCACACCTAAAAGTATGCTACACGCTTTTTATTTCGCTTTTTGCATATGCAATGGCTCAACACGGTCTTCTTTTTGGGAGCTGCTGTTGTTCTTGTTGTTGTTGTTATTGTTGGCTTTGGCATATTACAGTCAATGCCAGCTTGCCCTCCCCTCAGCCAACTCCTCCGCCACCGCCACCTGTCCAGTGTTTTTGCCTCGCCAGTCATGCACTCGTACAAGCGCAGAGTGCCCGGATGCAAGAAGTGTACATCATATGGAGCTCTAGTTTGCTGTGCTCATTTTTTCTCACACTTTTGGTGCAACATTTTGCACACTTTCGCCGGCCAGTGCTGTGGTTGCTCGAGTTTTTTTTTTTGTTTACGCTGACCGTTTTGGAGTTGACACACGTTTTTAGCAGCGCAGTTGCCTTTGTTGCATTTGGAGGCAAAACGGACATTCTAATGAAATGAAGATAACCGGTCGCGCTTGTCTAAATAATGACAAATTCTTGGTGCAGCATATTAGGCTCCAAAGTATGAAATTTAATTAAAATGTCAATAATTACTTATCGGTCAATTACGGAGTATTTTTACATTTGTATTGGCTTCGGTGCATTTCGAGAGAAATCGGATAGTACGGTTTGAGAAGCTTTTATGGACTTGCAATATCAAAAAGACAAAACAATAAAATTACTTATTAAAGCCTTTTCGACTTGTTTCTGGTATTATTTGGATTCAAATATAGCAGTTTAAGGATCAATTCGGTTCCGGTTTGATATAAAACCCTTTTTTCTGGATGTTTCTGAACGATTTTTACGCCATAAGAAATATTGCTTATATTTATTTTCGTCGTGGAGTTCATTTACCGTTGCTTACATGCGTCGGCTCAAAGCCAACGTTTTATTAAAATAAGTTTCAAATTAGAATATTATTGTTCCATTAATTTCGCATGTTATTCTTACACAGATCATCACAAT
This sequence comes from Lordiphosa andalusiaca, assembly GCA_035044965.1. NCBI lineage: Eukaryota > Metazoa > Arthropoda > Insecta > Diptera > Drosophilidae > Lordiphosa > Lordiphosa andalusiaca. The sequence continues at coordinate 695,466 of JAWNNM010002434.1, read as the reverse complement.
ATCACAAATAATATATCCTTCAATCCATCTCCTCGCACCGTTTTTTAACTAGACGGTGGACTTTACCAAACTGTAGAATTTGTATGTCCTTGCAGAAGGAAGAATCTCTGACCTCTTAAGGTACATAGACCGAAGAAAAACCAAAAAAGAGTGGGCGTCGTGGAACACCCGGTACGAGCGAAGCTCTTTACGAAGGATAATAATAATCTGATTTGAAACTACAACACTTTCAAAAGAATATAAAGTACCATTGTTTTTGTATGGTTATATCCAGATGAATTTTATTTTTAATCCAATTTACATTTTGACTAGTAAAAAGTGTTTCCCAAGAAAGGGGCTCTCTGTCTTTAACTTCCATCAAAACAATAAAGAACCTCTGACTGCGTGTTCTGTTTAATGGTTAAAAGTAAATGTCGACAGTGCTACTTGTTTTTTGATATTTTTTATCAAAGGCCTGTATCCAGCTTTGCGGGAAATAACTGCCGGAAATTTGCTATTTATTTTGAGTGTGTGGAGCCCAACTATAACAAACTGTCGCTCATAGCGTTCTCTGTCTCTCTCTTCCAAAGCCTTCTTACAGTCATTTGCTAGCTAGCATACACAAAATTAATGAACTGCCTCTACGCTGCCTCTCTACGTTTTTTCCGCGCATTCTGCTTTGGGATTCCCAAACGGTTATGCCTCCGCTGGCATGGAGAGACTTCTTAGACACGTTCAGTTGGTATGCATTGATCGCTGATGATAGAGGGTGGTTTCTTTTGAAACAGCTGTACGATCTACCAGCCTCCTTTGTGGTGTTGTGTCTCTGTTTAAAGTTGTGCGAAAGCATAACATGACCTCGAGCCGGCTAAAAAAAACTGCAGGTTTACTAAGAACAAAGGTCACAGAAAAACCAGTCACATGAACTTAATAACTTTAATCACAATAACATGTATCTCCTTTATTTAAAAGTGCTTTTTCCAGAAATGTGAGATTCGTCAAAGACATGGTCTTGCCTCAACTGCTTGTATCAAAGCAATTTTCTCCTCACAGTTTTTGCCTCTATTTTTTTTGACAAATCACTTCCAAAATAATTGTAAACATTATGTTCCTGAGCTGTGTATCAGCTGTTTCTCGAACCACACACGCCTTCGAAACGAAAGACAAAGTGTGGATTTTGTTCATGTTGCTGGACGGACAAACGAAAAATTCCTGACACAAATTTTTTGATATGAAGTTTGGCAGGAATTTTGGGTTTCCGCGGTGCAGAATACCCGGCTTAACCAAAAAAGTTGTTGCTGAAATTCCTTAAAAATTGTGCATTAATTGAGTTGACAAAATAAAATAAAGCCAGAAAATAGCCTTAACTTAGCACTTTTCACTGCTTTGGTTACTGCTTTGGTTACTGTTTCGGTCACTGTTTCTGTAACTGTTTCAGTCATAGTTAAGTCACTGTTTCAGTCACCTTTTCGGTCAGTGTTTTGATCACTTTTTCAGTCACCTCTGATCTCCCACCACGACCCCCCAACTCACAACCCACCTGCTGCTATGGCTGTTTTGTATAGGCCAAAGCTGCTGACTTTGCAAACCATAACCGTTCTTTTTTCTGACAACTGCAAAGTGAGGACCGGTTGTTGAGAACTCTGCTCACAACCCACATGCTGCTATCGCTTTCTTGCACAGACTTTCTGGCTTTCGACCTTACAAAATACCTAGATCTGGTGCGAAAATAGTTAAATTGGCAACACTGGTTAGCAGACTCCAGTGTAAGCAGAGACATGATGCGCAATATATTAGGTGGTCTCGTCGGCAAAAAGTAGTCCGTTAACAATGCCAACAGTAACAACAACATGCGAAAAAAAGGAAAGCGTCGGCAGCAGAGAGTGCCAGAGCGTGAGAAAATGAGAGAGCGCATATAATTTGCAGCATACATTAAAGTTGCATACATACATATACACGCACGCACTGAGTGAGCTCACACACAAACGCTGCTGACTTTGCAAAGTCAAAAGCGTAGCCAAAAAATCTGTCGCAAAGACAATCGTTTTCTGGATTTACCCCCCAGTCTACCGTCCGTAAAAGAGCTTCGCTCTAAAAATAAAATCGGTAAAGCCCGCCTATATTATATAAGGAAAGGAATGCCAAGGAAAGTGTATGCTCAGCACGAATTTTAATACTGCACTAGCAGCTGAAAGCAGCTCTGCAGCAGCGAACACTCTTTTGCTGATAACTCGACAATCATTCATCCGTTCTTTACTAATTTTTAGGCGGATCAAAAAGAAATGTTAATTACTAAATATGTCCAGAAGATCCGACTCCTTTATCTATAAAACTTTGGGAGCTATAACGTTTTTACCGAATTTCGGGGGCGGGAAAGGGCGTGGCGAAAATTTAACATAAACTTGATCTGCCTGCTAGTATAAGAACCATATGTTCCATTCAAGTCAAACCTCTAACTCTTACCATCTCTGAGATCTGTTTGTCCATACGGAAGGACGGACGGACAGACGCACGGTGGGCAAAAATCATAACTTTTCAAGCGTTTTTTTTATTCTACAGTCTTAAACTTCAAATAAGACGAGAAATTCCCTCTGTAACGCCTACAAATTCGGGCGTAATTAAATCTGTAATCTAAAATTTTAGAAAAATCTGCTTCTTAGTCAATAGTCTTAAAGTATTTTATATCTTATCCATTTAAACAAATTGAAGCTATCGCGATAATTTACCACCTTAAACTTGTGGTCTGATCGGTAGAGTAGCACATTGTGGTGATTAGGGAATTTATCGAACGTTTCTCATATCCATTCATTTTTCTCAAATTTGACATTAAACTTGTCAAGATATTTGCAAAGAGCCAATACAATTTAGATTTTTATAACCCAAAAATGCTACTTTATGATTTCAAATACCGACGCCCTTAGTCGAGCAGCATTTCTTCAACACACACAAGCCACTCCAGTTCAATCAATGTCCACTTCAAAATGACTATAAGATCGTTCGCAACTCCGTTGCAAGTAATGTACACAGCAAACGAAAATACAAAACATAACCAGTAAGCAAGTCGGTCGAAATATACTCTGTAAAATGCTCGATACCTGTGAAGTATCAGACATCACCACTGCTCCAGCGCTGCCTTGGACTTTCCATGGCTTCTAACTGAACTATCAATTATATAATCCTTAAGTTAACTTCATCTATCCACAGTATAAAAGAGTATATGTAGCATTCAACCATCTCTGAGACTCGTTTGTTCATTTGTGCACGGCCATATCGAATTGGCTGTTGATGCTTATCAAAAATATATATATATTTCATACGTTCGAAGATGCTTTCTTCTGCTTGTTACATACATTTGCACAAGCCCAATAAACTCCGTGTAACGTGTCCCATAGGACAGAGTATAAAAATCCGACTCCAATGCAAATGCAAATCGTTCATTATTTCGACTATCAATAACTGATTTACATTTGTGCTAAAGCTGCACAAAAATAAGCGCAAAAACAGAGCAAGAAATGCCAGGGAGGACACCCCGGGGACGGAGGCAAAAACAAACCCAACGAACTGAATGCGGATGCGGACGCATGGCAAACAATGGCAACAAAATATGCTGCTGCACTTAAATGAAATGCCAACAAACCAAACAGTTAAATCGCTTGGCTAAGAGTGGAAAGGGGTGGGATTGTGGATGTGGGTGTGGGGGGGAGTGCAGAGACGGACGACTGGACTGGTGTTGGCCGCAGGGCGCGACTTGAAAAGCAGCTTCATTTTAGCGTATAATTGAGCGAGCACCAAATATGCGACAAGCCAGAGGGCTGGCTGCAGTAGAAGAATGTGGGCGTGGCAATCTCGCTTTGTGTGTGCGTTTGCCAGTATGCGTGAGGATAACAAAGATTTGCGGAAGAATGAAATTTGACTATTATTTTGTCGCGGCAAATAGAGCGGAAGTCAGTCAACGAATGCAATCCCAAGTTCAGGCGACTTGATTGTGACTCGCAGCAGCGAAAGAGCTCAGCTGGAGGGCAGAAATCAATGCAACTGAAACTTCTCCTTCTGTTTGCGGTGCCAAGTGTGTGAAATATTTTTGCCATACACTCCATACACACAAATAAATATATTGTTCCATAATAAACTGCTGAATGGAGGGAGGGAGAAGACAGGGGGATGGGCTGCAGAGTGGCTACACCTGACTGACTGCAGCAGGGGGCGCTCGGCTACTCCTGACAGACACCTCAAATGGCATTTTGCACTTGAATAATTTAAAAGCCATTGCATACTTCTGCGGGCAACTGTTTGAGTTGTGCGGTTAAATGATTTATGAATTCCTTGGCCATAAATGAATTGATGGATGCGGCCTGGGCGTCCATAAAAGCAATCGTGGCAGAGCGGGAAAGTACAAGAAGTAGAGGCGGGAAATTATTGGACGAGTGAGCCAACGATATGTGAAAAAAAGTTGAAGGAACTACGACGCGACGTAAATTATAGTCCGTCTTCGATATGTCCATACTCAGGGGATGTTTGAGAGATTACAGATTTTGGGGATATAAATGTGAAATCGATATCATATATATTTCAGGAATTATTAAATTTTATTTTATTTGCAATTTGAATATACGCTCCCTTACTCGTCGGTGGAAGTCCTTGATGCGTGCAAACTCTAAAGTGTGTCTGGTCGTTAAAATCGCGAAACTAAACCAAAGATCCCGGGACTGACCAAGTTCCTGTTGAGTTCTTCCTCACTTTGCGTTCGAAGCATTATCTTCCCGATTTTCAAGAAAGGAGACCCTACATCAGCTTCAAACTACAGGGATATATCTTGCGCAAATGAAGCCATTAAGTTGACCGAGTTCCTGTTGAGTTTTATAAGAATGCCTTCTCACTTTGCGTTCGAAGCATAATCTTCCCGATCTTCAAAAAAGGAGACCCTACATTAGCTTTAAACTACAGGGGTATATCTTGCATAAATCACCTACAAATAGAAGCTGTATGTCTGTTTTATAGACTTTAAGGCAGCTTTTGATACCATTAACCGTAGAAACTAAGCATCTTAGGAGTATGTATTAATATGATTTCAAGCCTCTACGAAGAAAACACTTTCGCTTTTTGGGACGGACGACAGCTTTCATATCAGTTTCCAAATAACTCTGGAGTAAAACAAGGATGACTCCTTAGTCTACGTCTGTTTTCCCTGTATGTCGCCGACCTTACAACCTACGTTCCAGGAGGCGACCTCATTAAAGAATTATTATAGCAGAGTCCCTCGAGACGCTTCAAACCATGATAAATAAGCTTTCTTAATAATGCAAACTTTGGAGTCTACAGATTAACGTGGATAAGGCGAAAGTGTTGATTGTGAGAGATGGGAGAGGGCGTAGTGCAAGGTCCGAAAGATGAGTTGGTAAGAACCCCAGATCACATTAATACGCCTGGGGTTAAAGACTTCCTCAGGTATTTCGCTTCAATGTTCAGTTTAACATCTAAGCAGCGGTCTAGGGATGGCTTAAACTAAAGATGAAAACGTCGACAAAAGTTGTTTATGGGCGTCTAAACACGATTAGGAAAACGGATTTAGAAATCCAACCAGTATATAAAAAGGTGGTCAGCACCCAATTCAACAAAATTTTAACAAAAATACATTTTTGGCCCACACAAAAAATTGCACAGGAACGCTCTTTAATACTTTAAAGTTGCTCGAGTGAGTTCATTTTGTGCGACTTGGTCATCAATCACCAAGAACTCATCGCACGTCGTTGGCTGTCGCGTTCAATGTTCGATGGCCATAATTTTGGATTGTATCAATTTATAGATGAAATGTTTGTGCCTTAGATATTTGCAGTTTAATAGTTAATTAGTGGCATTTGTGCAAATGTTAATTGTTCTTGTCGTGTTGTAAATTCACTTGACTGCTGTGCTGGCCATAATTGTTTATCGAGACCCAATGACCGCGCAAAGACAACGCACAGACCAATTCCAATCTCAGAGCTGCAGATGCCTACAGAGGCATGCATCCTGCCTGTTCCCTGTTCTCCTCTGTGTGTGTGTGTGTACATAAATTGTTGCATACCAAGCAGACGCTTTAAGGCATTCGAGCATGGCGTGCTGCGGTTTGGAGCCTCAATTGCATAGCAATCTCATTTTGCGTATGGATGGCGTTTTGTTGATTGATGGTTAACCAGAAAATCAATATCACTATGCTAATGAGACTTGGCATTGATGCACACTACAAAGATGAACTCTGGCAACATTTAGCCAGAAGATTGCGAAAGAAAGTCAAAGAAAAAAGTCAGCAAATGGACAATTTGTTCAATTATGAAATTCCTCTTTGGGCATTGTCAGTGATGTGTGCGGTGTGATTGAGCAGAAGTAGGTGTGTGTGTGTGTTTGAGTGTGAGGGCCATGCATTGTGCATTTGGATGTGCGGATGGTTGGTTTGCACCTATTCATTTTGTCAATTGTCTGCTTGGCTGCTAATTTAATTAGATTTTAATATATAATTATATATTTTTGCTCATGCTGTGTAATTATTAGCGGTGTTGTTGTTGCTATTGTTTTGTTGCCTTATTTCAGGCGGTTAATTACAAAATGAAATGTATCATATAAATAGCCCAACGATGTCTATTAATGTTTAATGGCCAGTGCACTATAGGAAATTTTCTCATTATACTGGCATTAATTAATATCTTCACAGTTGAGTCAAGCTTTTTGTGGAAATTGTTAGGTTTTCTTTTGTCTGAGACTTTTTTTAAGATTTTAGTACCGTAAGACAAAAGTTCGGACAATACAAAACAGTTCCTTAAAGTAAAAAATACCTTTGCTAAATTTATTTCTGCACAAATAGGATCTGTTGGCATAATCTCAGTTTACCAGCTTTTAGAAGAAATGTTTAAAATTGTAATGTATTTAGATAATCAATAATATAAAGGTTAAGGTCTGCTAAATTTAAAAATTTTCATTGGCGTGCACAACTTTCAGTGCTTTATTTCGAAAACATGTTAAACATGTCACAAGGCAATAAAATAGCAGGTTTTTCAGTTCAGTTTTCCAGTCGTGATTTAATATGTAGTTTGTATGCAGAATACTGCATTTTCATATACGTTCCTTTCAAAACAAAGAAGTTTTTCTCACTATGCACTGATGTAGCTTTACAAATAAAAAGCTATCCCACAATACTCAATTTTAAGAGCAATCGTTCTTATGGGAGCTACTTGATAAATGGGTTTTTTTTTTTAAATAAAAATGTGTTTTGTGGCGAACCATTGAAAATACATCTGTGCCAAGTTTTAGCTTTCTAACGTTGAAGCTTTGGTCACAAGACTTAAGTTACGTTACGAACATCACAGGGTTCTTGCCATAAGAAAACTCGCGTTTATTGGTACAAGTGAAAAACTATGAAATAGCCCACTAAGCCATCATAAATTTAGCTCTTAATAAAAATTTTAAGCTATTTAAGAATTTAGATTTGACCTTCTTTGGAGGTACCTTAACCAATTTTCAATATTATGTTCCCAATGACCCAGTCCAAGTTTGCTGAATTTTGTAGATTTTTTTCTTGAACCTTTAACAGTTAAGTTTCAATTGCTGCAGCTGTGTGTTGCTAAACACTCAAAAAACTAACAGAAGTCCTTTCTGTCAGAATTTTTAAGTCTCATCACGGGTCCTTTTATATTGTCGAACTGTGTAATAGTTGCTCAAAGTGTATATTTTAACACTTTTAAGACAATTTTTATTGGAAACCTTTGAAATTGTCTTCGCTCTGATTGCTTTTAACGGTAAGTTTATCCTTTTGACCTTAAAATAAATTATAGTACCAGTTTTTTAAGCCAAGATTTATCATTTTGAATAAAGATGTGCTAAAACTAATAAAAGTGTATATTGCCCATATGTATGCCATGCGTAATCACCATAATTAAATTCTTATTGACACAAATTGAGGTACTTTTGAACACATGTATTTAATATGAAATATTTCCTTTTAAAACAAATCTAACAAATATTTTGAATAGATTGAATAGATTTAGGGCTTATAAATAGTACTTTACGGGGTGGTTTGCGTAGAAACAGACAGACAGTCGGACGGACAAAGCTCAATCGACTCAGCTAGTCACCCTAATCCAGAATTTGTATGGTTTTATTGGGTTGGAAATCTGCTTGTTTATATGGACAGACGGGCAGAATATAAACGTCTTCAGCCTATTCGCTTAGAATGAGAAGTGTTAAGTTTATAGTAGTTAGTTACGTAGTCAGTGAAGTGAGCACAGATTGAGCTCCCCCACCTTACTAATTGCCAGCTGATTCCCACTCCCACTCTTAACACAGAAGTCCAACCAAATGCTCTGACTTATAACTTTTATTTATATTTAATTTATAATTAAGCGGCTTTGCACCTTAATCAGCGCTGACAGTTGGCAACCGCTTGTCAATTATGCATTGAAATTCCTGAAATTCGCTACATCCACGGGATACCCTTAGGCAGGATATGCAGGCGAGACTTTTGCGCTGTAACGTGCATTTTAATTATTTTGACATTTTGCCATTAGCTGTAAAAGATAATTAACTACCGCAAACACGATTTAAATGCAAATAAACAAGTTGAAAAAGCGAACAAAAAAAACAAACAATAAAAAAGTATTAATAAATTCGTTTGCAAGTATGTGTAACTTGTCTTGCATTTGTCGATAAGTGAAAATGTGTTGCAAATATCATGGCTCTAGGAATTGTATAGCATTTTAATTATATTTTCCTGTTTTTCACTTGCGACAAATGCAAAAATTAATTGCATTAATGTGTACACATGCACATGGCTGCAAGGCTGTGTGTGCGTGAGTGTTTTTTTGTGCGAATATATGTATAGATATATATATATATGTATTTATCAATTAATTGAGTAACACGGCATTACATAAATGTTTGGTTTGCTGTCCACCCCGAAGCGTAAGCGCATTAAACTGCCACAAAATATGCGCAAATGATATAGACGCGTACGATTGGCATGACAGATTTGCCCGATTTACAGAATTAACTGATAAATCCATTTGACAGTCGCAAAAAACGCAAACACCGACACAGATAAACAGGCATTAAATACATATTTCACATTTCAATTTGCAAATATTTATGGATATTCGAACTGGTTAATGAGAAGGCGGGATGTTGAAAGGGAAGAATTCGTGGGAGACAGCTTTATTTTTTAAATACTACAAAACTGAGATTATATTTGATATACCATCATGATACAAAAACTGCAAGGCAACGCATTGGACCGATTCAATATTCTAAGTCTCGATTTGCACGGCGTGGTTCTTAAAGTTCTTACACCTCTTTTCTACAACCAAGAGCTTTTTAAAAAACTTATTGAGGTTAGCTTTCTCCGTGTAAAACCCATCTAGAAGACTGTTCTATTTTGAAAACAGACAATCCTATCTTCTTAGACATAGGCCCTAACTATGGGCAGTTTCCCGTGGGGTTGACCTTTAACACTCTCTATGAGTTTGATCTAGTACTGCAACATGAAGCAGTAAAGAATCGTCGGAATACTGCAAATCAGATAACATGTCTCGTACTGTTCAATAAATCAGCTGAAAGACCGCTCCAACTCGGGATTGATGAGAAAACTGTCAGCCAAATCCTGTTCAAACTGTAACACATCCTCTCACAGCAACGATTTCTGATACTTCTACTTGCAACAGCAACAGCAGCCACTCAAACCTTGCAGCAGTAGCTTAAATAGTTGAAACACCTGCTGGTAGTTCGAATGCAGCCTGGGACCTTCCTTGGTGGATCTTATTAAATGTGCCGCTTGACGTCTTTCTAATACTTCACCGACACTGCTTTCAGTATCAACTTCTACAGCCAATTATCTATTAAAAAATCACACAATTTGAGGGGATTCTAGAGGCCTTAGAACCGGGCCTGCCAACCTCAAAATTCATCAATGGTTAAAGTTGAAATTTGCGGTTCAATTATTTGAATAAAGGCCTTGCTTCGGCTCACGATTTTCGGAATTTACCTTATTATTCCAGAGATCAAGAACATTAAAACTTAAAACAGTTCAAAAATCTGTAGTCTTTCGCAGTAGAAAAAGTTAAACAAAAAAGGTAGCGTGCTTTGATATGATAATAACAAGAGAAACGGATATATTATCATTTAATTGGTATGCAAAACCCATCCAGAGTACCTCTCACTACATCTAGTTTTTTATTTAACTTATAGTTCCTATGTCGGCTAGTCATTTGAACAGAAGACTTCGTATCAAATTAGGCAAGATAGCTTCAAAATTGTCAGAGGAGATGGCATAAAAACAGAAGGTCCGAAGTGGCTACGTCAAATCGGCTCGCCATGCTGATCAAGAATAGTTTAAAGTACATCCATTATGTGGTCGGAGATGGTTTCTTCTATGCGTGTCAACCTTCTGGACCAAATTATAATGACCTTTGCAAGGGCCTAAAAAGTGAGCTTGAGAAAATTGTAAAAGTACACCAAAGGCTTGCCAAATTCATGACAACAGACCCAAAAATGTGTGTTGTTAGGTCAAGAATTAAATTATAATAGAATTCCTCTTATGAATTGAGAAATTCAGGCAAACATTGAATTTTACAATGGATTGAGATCATTTGTCGATTGCTCAAAATGTTGTAGATTTTTAGATTTTCAGGAATTCAAAGAGAAGTTCCTCAGCTCTGTTCCGCTTTTTCTGTTGAACATTGTGTTATCTTTAGTATCGACTCGGAATCCGGAACAGGACCCTTAGGTTTAGTCCTACCGCACACAGACAGCAGAGCGGAGCAAACCAGACCTGGCCATCCACAGCCGCTGGGGATCGTAGTCACTAGGCAACTGATATGGAGTGCATGCCGATGTCAATCTTCAGTGAGTGTCTGAGACACGTATTTTTAATCCTCTTCATTTGGGCCGGGCCTATACCAAGCACATACACCAACAGCTTAACGGTGTGGAGAATTTGCATTTCAAACTCGTAAGCTCCTCTAGTTCTGCTCCGCTTAGCTTTCTGTGTGACCTGGCCTTAGGGTATGGGTATGCGGGATCAGCGGTTCCGCTGGGCAGTACTTTGTGGGCCATAAATGAAGCATTTGCAACTGCAAAGTACTTAAAAGACTACACAAAAGCTGCAATTAGTAGCAGATCTTGTCACGATCTTGAAACACAAATACCATCTAAGTCCCCAGACAACTGGCCAGGCAGGGCACAGTCCATCGCCGCACCTCTTCAAGGAAAATATAGACACAAGTGGAAAAACGAAGCAGATCTTGACATGATCTTGAAACACAACTTCCTTCGGAGTCCTGGACAACTATACTGCCGCCGCACCTCATCGAGAAGACACAAGCACTTGCGGCGAGATTATCAAGCGATGTCCAAATGTAATTAAGATTATAAATGCATCACTGACCTGGTTTGTCCGCAGCAGTCTCACATTTTGGGGGGCTCCTACAACAACATGAAAAAAATATGTAAATGGTTGGCTTGTTTGCGTGTGTGTGTGTGTGTGTGTGTGTGTGCGCGCGCACCCAACTTACCAGCATGTGTAACAGCTTCCCGGCTTTTGCATATTGCGCAAGGCAACTAAAACATTTTAATTAACACACAAGATCACTTCAAAACAATTGCACAATAAAAAAAAGAACAAAAAACAACTTAAACTTAACTTTTCACCGGCGGAATCTACCAACAAATATGGTAACACTATGTATGGGAGAGGACGCTGCTGATCAGAGAGCAGATCACTGATTAATGTGTTTGCCTGCGTTTATCAGGCGGTGACAAAACTTTAACAAACACACAAAATCCCTTTAAAAACAATTGCACAATAAAAAAAACAACAAAAACGCACATTTTATTTCATTCACATTTCTTCTATTCCTCTTTCAATGCACTCACGACACGAACAGATACATACTGGCCAAATGAAGTGTGACCGTGCAGCGAGTGGAAGTTTAGCCCAAAACCTATAGAGGGTGTTCTTTTTTGGCAGGCAGATCACCGTTTAAGTCACGACTTAAACAAATTGCACGAAATCACTTAATATATACGTCGACTTAAAATACAAGCTAAAATTCTGACCACATTTGTTTACTTCTCTCTTTGTTTACATTGTTTAACTCGCTCACGGGCGCGTGCGCTCGATATAAAATGTGTCGAGGGCCGATAACCAATCGCCGATATGCAATCGGTTGATCGATGAAACTTGAACTTTGGCGCCTGAACTGATAAATTTAAATCAAAATCGACTTTACTTGCTTTCTATGGCTAACTTTATTTGGCATCGACTTCGTACTTATTATTGATCTAATTAATTGTTAATATTCGCTTTTAGGAATGCTAGCTGAGTGAATTATTAAAATAAAAATTTATAAATAAACTTTATTTTTAGTTTTTTTTATTAAAATGTAATTTAAGAGTTTTATTGTGATATTTAAATAAAAATTTAAATTTAAGACTTATTTCGATATCTATTTTTTTTAAAATCAAAAATAAGACATAAAATTAATTTGTATAATAAAAATTAAAAATAAAGGTTTATCCTCCTTACAGAATCCTGCATACTAAGTAAATATATCTAAGATATTTCCATTCGTCTATATTAATTATTTAAGGCTTGATTTTTATAAACTCATAACTCTTATTTGCGATCCCTGTTAAAAACAGAGGCTATTATGGGCGGGGATTTTATAATAATATAATAAATATAATATTCTAGGTTTTTATTACAATTTCCTGTCCATTTAAGTCGCTTAAAATCAAGCAGATAACAAATAAAGGGCTGCATGTTTCACTTTGTTGAATCGAAATTTTGGGGTCAGGTTCACTTAAATTTTTGTACTTTTGCATCGGCTTAAAAAATTTGTCAGAATTTTAGCCCATCTTGGAAAAGCGCACTCAAGCTTGTTTGTTTGCTTTTTTAGCAGAATATTGACCATATCCAAACTCAGATAGCCTTATTTTATTGCCGGGCGGATGGCGTTTCGCCGTAGCCCCACATATATATGAGCATGCGCAATGGAAAAGTGTTTGCACTTCTTCTTAAACACTTTCTACATATATTTTTCTTCCTAATTAAGCAACTAGCTTTTTGACGATTTCTTAAGAGGAGCCCCTCTAAAAACAGATATCATTCTTATTTTTTGGATTGGGAAAAATTCGCATTATGCATTATGCACTGGTTCACACAGTGTAATCAACACTCACCATCTTCCTCACCTCCTCCTCCAGCTTTACAACTCGCCTTTCCTCGACTACCATTTGCTCGCATAATTAACAAACAAAAGTAAATTACAAACATTGTCTGTCTGTCTGGCATATGTGTGCAATTCACATTTTCTTTGAGACGAACTCTTTGCTTCTGTCTAATTTTGCACTTTACTTGTGCAATTTTCCGCTTCAACAAAAATTTCATCCGCCCCCCCCTTCCCACTCCCAGCCAAGACTTGCAAATTGCCAGCCACCTGTTGCCTGAATTTGCGCTCCTATTTTTTGGGACTATTTGCTCAACTGCCAATGAAAATTTTCGACATCTACGCCATTTGCTTTATGCATGAAAAATCATTGCCAAAGTGTTGGTAGGAGTGGGTTTGTGTGTGTGTGTATGTGTGTGTGAGTGTGAGTGGCTGTGTGTGTGTGTGTCTGTGTGCTACAGCTGGCTGCCTATTTGCTTCCAATCACAACAATTGGCAATTGCCAGCAAACTATTCGCAATTCCATGCCCCAAAATGATGATAAATGAGTGCATTTATTTCTCTGCCTCACTCCGTTTCTGTGGTAATTTATGTGTGTATTGAAATTGGCCTGCATTTGATGTGCATCAATGGGAATATGCGAGCGTGTGTGTTTGCGTTTGATTTCTGTTCTAGCAATTGGCAAGCAGTTAAAAGACAAAGTAAGGATGTCGACAGTAGGAGTAGGACTCATGATTAAACTCTCCTAATTGCTGGTCCAGGCACAGAATACAGAAACATTTTGCACAATTGAACATTTAAGGCGATGGCAAGTAATAGCAATAGAAACAAAAATTCAGGCAACAAGTCTTAAATATAAAAGTTTTTATTGGGAAATCCTTAAGAAAATAACAATATTTACCAGCAAGGCTGCAAACCGGTCCGGAACCGAACCCCTGAGAACCATTTCGGTTCGTCTTTTTCGGGGTTCGCGAACCGGAGTATGAACCAGTCGACTTACATTTTTGACTTCTCGAACCTGAACCCGAACCGGACCACTTTTTCGAAATATGAGGTTCGGTTCTCTAATTTAATATGCTTAATGAGAGAATTCAAAATTCGGCCATAAATGAATCAACGTCTGATTGATGTGTTGTTTATGAAAGCAATAAACAATTATCAAATATAAAATCTTTGAATGATGGAATATATTCCTTTGAAAATCAACAAAATGTTTCAAAATTCTGGAAAGGTCATATAAAACATAAAAAATACAAAGTATTGATTTCACGGTACCAGCAACTCAGGTATTAGTTGAACGAGCATTTTCAATACATAAGTTTGTTCTTTACCAGCAAACATTTTATGTAATTTTTAATCACATTCGAGTCTTTTTCGAATCCTCGATCTGATTAATGTAGTCATAAATGCGCCCGTTTTCCGATCGTAAATGATACTTTTGTCGGGTGAAAATGGTACCCTAGCAGCGACACTTCTTGAAGACTGGATTTTGACCGGTTCTTCTGATCAGTTTCCAATCATTTTCGAGTCATTTGAGAGTCTTTTTTTAGTCGTATTTCACTAAATCATATTTTGAGCATATTCATGAGACGTTTTCGAGTCTCAATTCATCGCATTTGATAGGAAATTCTTTTTAGTCAACTGAAGGAGTCGAAAGAGACTCATCAAAGTGATTTTAGTGAAAATGATCTTCCAAATGTTAAGTGGGTTCTGATTAAAGAGCCCAGCAAACATTTTATGTAATTTTTGATCACATTTGAGTCTTTTTTGAATCTTCGATCTGATTAAAATAGCCAGAAATGCGCTCGTTTTCTGATCGTAAATATTACTTTTGTCGGGAGAAAATGCTCTTCAGCGACACTTCGTGAAGAGTCGTTTTTAGCCCGATTTTCTGGTCAGTTTCGATTCATATTCGAGTCAATTGCGGGACCTTTTCAATTCGTCTGTCAATAAATCACATTTCGAGCATTTGCATGGGCCATTTTTGAGTCTTATTTTAATCGCACAAGATGGAAATCATTTTTGAATCATTAAAAGGGCTCAAAAAAGACTCATTAAGATGATTTGGTTAAAGTGATCTTCCAATTGTTGGATGGGTATAGATAAACACCCCCTGGAAGATATAATGCTAATAAACCTAAACCAAGCCGTTTCTAAAAACTGATAATTGACATAATTATGATTATGATTAAGTCAAACTATTCTTTTATATGCAATCGAACCACGGTTCGAACCTGAACCTTGGGTTCAGGGGTTCCAATAACCGGTCCACGAGCCGAAACTTGGATTTAACAATGGGTTTGAACCCCCGGACCGAACCTTATGGATAATTTTAAAGGTTTGCAGCCTTGTTTACAATTAGCAAGTATAAGTATTTCCAGCAACGCGATTTTTGCTAGCTCCCTAACTAAATATGTCCGATAAGAAATCGTTACAGTATTGTTGTATTGTATTACGTTACAGATCGATAAAGAATCCTCGTAACTTAATATGTCCAGATGGAATCAACCTTTTATCTATAAAACTGTTCGAGGGATGACGTTTTTTTACTATTCCAAGTAATCTTGATCTGCAAGTAAGGTTAGGAGCTTTTGTTCTATACTAATAAATACATGTCGAACCTTTATTTCTTATCATCACTGCACAGGTAATTATAATGATAAGATCTGGGGCTCCATAATTATACCCTTGCAAAGGGTATTATAACTTTGCCCAGAAGTTTGCAACGCATAGAAATATTCATTTCCAATGAAACGCCGATTTTATACACTTGAAACCATAAAACTAATATTCTTCGAGATAGGGTGATCGACGCTGTCAGATCCGATAATTGAATGAAAACTTTGTCGCGTCCGTCTTGGTCTGTTTCCGTTACGACGCCAGCTTTACTGTAGCTTCCTCAGGTTTTAAAGCTAA
The DNA here is from genome assembly GCA_035044965.1 of Lordiphosa andalusiaca. Taxonomy (NCBI): domain Eukaryota; kingdom Metazoa; phylum Arthropoda; class Insecta; order Diptera; family Drosophilidae; genus Lordiphosa; species Lordiphosa andalusiaca. Next base: position 679,384 of record JAWNNM010002434.1, on the reverse strand, counting down.
TCGAGCTGAAATTTTGCACAGAATCTAAGATACGATTTTTGCTGCAACACTTACTAATATGTTCAGCACCTAGTTTACTTACGGATCGGTTGCACTATATCTCATTAATGACAACATTTCCTTCGTTAGGACTCAAATACGGTCGCATAAAGCTAGTTGTTGGACGGTGAAACATGATAACTGTTTTGCATGTGTCAAGCGGTATAACGTCTCCAAACTTTGTAATGCGTAGGTTTGCTATTGAATTTTGAATTGTTCATAAAATTGGCTACCATAGTTTTATTAAAATCGGACAACTATATGCCGTATAGCTGCCATGACAAGTTCCCAACGATAGGTCAACTGCATAATACCAGTCTTAGTTGAAAAACACTTTCCTTTGGTTTTAATCTCGGTGAGCCAATCCTCGCAGGACTCTCTTGTAGTTTGCTTCCGTTTACACATGCTTGTTCACCATGGACAGATATTGGTACTAATTATTTGGTGCCAAATCCGGACTGTACTATGGATGCATATAGAACCTCCCATACGAACTCCCGGAGCTTCTGGTGCGTCACCAAAAATGTGTGTAACCTGGCGTTATCCTGATGGAAGACAATTAAAGAGAGCACTGTTGATCAAAGATGGCCTCTTCTGCATGAGTGCTGCATTCAAGCGGTCCAGTTGTTGGCAGTACAAGTCCAAATTGAGCGTTTGGCCATAGGGGAGCAGCTGAAAACTGGATGATTCCCTGCCAGTCCCACCAAACACACATGAAGAACCTACCAGCTCTTTGCCGATGCTACGGCTGCTACTATGCCGGTCTCTTCCGATCAAGACAGCCACCTTATCGCAACTTTTCAACGACAGGCCTTCCTCAGGACCGTGGCGCAGCTTCGATCACCTCTGCACCAGTTAACGAAAACAGTTCCTAGAAACCTTCGATGTGCGGTGGAAATGGAAACTGTATCGGGTCCATTAACTGCACAAATTTGATTGGCAGCACTGAAATGCATTTTTGCCTTTACTCGTACTGTAAAATATGCCGTATTTTGCTCCATGTTTGTGACGCTATAACTCACGAACGACTAAAGACAAACAACAATAAATCAAGCACGTCGTTAGCGCGTGCAAAGAGCTTTCCGATAAAGCTCTAGCGTGAACCGATGCGACGAGTACAACTAGAACTACGCGTTTGCAAAGACAAGCTTGCGGAAATACCGCAAGACTTTTTTTGACAACCTAATATATCACACTTGCAGCATGTGAGCAACATACTCTGGGCTCCGAGATATTGCCCGATTTTTAGCAATATCTTAAGGACATTGCATAATAGAAACCCAAAAATAGGCTAGTTCATTCTGATTTGAAGTAACCTATTGAATTAAAAAGGAAATTTGAAAATTCCCGTCATTGGGCCGCACCCCGTCCCTTATCGGTCTAGACCCTTTACATATTTCGCGTCTGCTAATAACGGCAACCCACACAAGGCATTTGTTTCCTTGGTTAACTTCTCTTTGCTGCTATAAATGGATTTCTAAGAATTATTTGGCTTCAGAAAAAATTCCTTAAATTTAAGCAAGGTTAAAATGGCACAAAAACTTAAAGTAAGGATAAGCTCTCTTTATGTCGCTATTTGAAAAATAAATTGTCAAAATAAATGTGCTTCCTTTTAAGGTATGGATCATATTTGGTATCTCAACCAGGATTCTTTTGCTAAGTTAGAAAAAAAGTAGTTTTCCAATTGTAAACATCCTTGTTTAAACAAGCCAGCAGTGTTTCTCGAATACACAATTAAGGTAAGTTTTTAAACTATTTTTTAATCCTTGCAGCTGTACCGAAAGCCGGCTCAAAGCTTTCTAGTTTGCACATTTATATTCAAGTTTAACTGAACAATATTGTATGTCTATTTAATAGTTAGATTGAGCTTTCGAGGTGCCTATTTCCAATCCACAATCCATAGTTAATGGAGCTTTTTGAGTTTTTTTAACCACTTAATTTTCGGCTGAAGCTCAAGTTTAGAACTAAGTGAAAACTTCAACCCAAAGCTGTAAAGCTTAAGCAGCTTTATACATTTAATTTGGCGCTTCGAAGTAAATAGTGTTGATAAATTCTTAATCACATTAACCGTTAGCTAGAAAATTGAATTAAATTTAAAAAAAAAATGATCTTGTTTTGCCTGTTTTAAAATCTATATAAGATTTTTGAAAGTTTTCAATCTGAGTTGCCAAACAAGAACTAAAAGTCAAAAGATTTGACTGAAAATTAATTGAAGCTTGGTCCTTGGTCTCGCATGAGGATAAATTCCATAAACTTTCACAATTATGTGCACTCTGTAAGTGTCTGCTAATCAATTTTTAAGTCAAAGATGGAAGGCTACAAAAAAAAAACTAACAATCGTCAGAGCAGGCAATTAACTCTTGCACACTGAAAGTGAAAGTTGGCCGGGGCAGAAGGAGCACACTTTCACTTCGCCCCACCCACCCCTCCCACCCTCCTCCTGACAACAACCAACCCCTGCAGGTTGGCAGCAGGTAAGCAAACAACAAAAGGGACAGCTTCATTTATCTTTTTCTTTGTCCTCCTCCTCCGCTTCTTCGGTTGCAACATTTTTGCCACTCCGTCAAGGTCTGTGGCGCAGCCACGCCCACACCTTCGCGCAAAAAGCTCAGCGCACAGCTTTTGCCTGTTTAAAATTTCATGCTGCAGCAGCAGCGGCAGTCGGGGCCAACAACAACAGCAACAACTAACCTTTCCTAATAAAAAATTATTACGACGGCCTTCAGCGGCAGCGACGACGACCCTTCCTAGACAGGAAGCGCCTGCATGTTGCATGGTCCCAATCATCACAAAAGCTTTTGGCCAGCAAAGTGTTACATGAATTTCAGCAGAAAGCTTAAGGAGGGAGCGCCAGTGCGAAGCTTTTCATTGAGCAGCCACATTGGAGCCCAGCGAAAAGGAGAGGGAGAGTGAGACTGAGAGAGAGAGAGAGAGAGAGAGAGACAATTGTGTCTCAGAGTGGCGTCCTTAGGCATGTTACGGATTTTATGCTTGGAAACAGACGACGCCGAGGTGTCTGTGCGTGTGGATGATTAGATTTCAGGCAAGCCAGATGCTTGTGGAGCTGATTGCGATACATTAAATATCAGACATCCTTGCAGTAAAGTTCGCTGCAAAAACGCTTCATTCTTTTATATTTTAAGTTTAAAGTTGTGCGATTTGTTAGCCTATTATTTAGTTCTTACATGGTTTTTTCTAAATTAATATGCTTAAAAACTTGGGTCCTTGGCGTGACGTTACAAAACACAGAAGTGGGGCTTGAATTGTATTAATATGTTGCAAGACTCTGTGAATTTGCAAAAGCGTTAGGTTAACACCTTATTTTGAAAAATTTGAGAAACAATTAGTTTATTTTCCGAGTAATTATATGTGGAAAAAGGCGCTCGAGTTTTGTCTTAAGCATTAGTGACGTGACGTAAGCTAAAGTCGTGTTACATTCCCTTTCTTAGGCTAATTTTAAGCTTAAAAATTTAAACATCTATGGGTCATTGTGTTCTATTCTTTATTCAATTACATGTTGTTAATTTTAACCCTTAATTAACCCTTTAACCCTTAATTAAATCTGTACCAACTAAAGTGTATGCACACTAACCGCAGCTTAAGGGGGGAAGCTGGTCTAGAGGGTGAAAAAAATGGGCACATTTTTTAAAATTTTTTTGTGACTCAACAAAAAGATCAATCGAAAATCTGTGAAAGAGGTTTTATAATTTAGGTTTTAATATACAAATACAAATTTTTCCCGTGTCAATTAATTTCAAAATAACGGCTGTCCAGCATTTCTTCGGAGGCTCCTAATTTTTTAGACGGGTCCATGGCCGAAGATGTAACCAAAATTACCTTGAAGATGTGATTTTGATCCTGGAACAAAATCCCGAAAATTTGTAGTTTCTATATAACAACAGCAAGAGACGTACGTAGGATTTTTTCGATATTTTGTTTTTTCGCGAAATGACGCACGTTTGAACAAAACATTAAAGTTTTCACTATAAAAAAACTACAAAATTGTTGTACGTACGTCTCCGGAGAAAGGTATTTCGAATGTACTGTCAAAATTTCGCCCAGTTCAAAAAAAGTGATTTCGAGAAAAAACGCTTGTAAAGTTGAGACGCCTTGAAAGCATACCTGAGAGGCGCTGCCGTAGAATGGAAAGTTTGGGTATTCAGACAATTTTACCGGCATCCATCCTTTGGTATGTTATTTTTATGACCTTTTAGTACCTTTTAAGACAAAACCAAAAATTTTTGTTTTTTCAAAATTCTAGACCAGTTTCCCCCCTTAAGCTCTTGTCAAAAGTTAATCGCGAGTTCAGTCCCCATGGAACTATTTATATTTTTTTCGATTGACAAACAGCCAAAGTTATTATAAAGTTAGTTTATTAATTGCCATAATAAAATGTTTTTAAATAATCTAATTTTTTATCTCCGCTCAATGGAAATGGAATTTATAAAGGCAGTGCATCGAATAAATAAAGCGAGAAACTAAAAAGAGAAGCCTTATTCTAGATGATTTCAAATTTGATCAACGATTCAGGTTGGCAAACCAAAATATCAAATAACAGAAGGCATACAAAATTCAACCCCATGAATGTTTATTATAAGAATTCCCACATCACTGCTTATTTTAAAGACAAAGCAAAAAATATGAATTTTGGCTAAGATGTCGACATTTCGAATAATGTGGCCCACATAAATTGCAACTCTTTGCTTGCTTACCACTTGAAATAAGCTCTTAAGGTCTTAAATTTATAACATTAATTGTTCTTAAATAAATAATCAAAATTGAATCTTCAACTAAAGCCATTTAACTAGATTTTTAATTTCGGGTTTTGTGTTATTTATCAAGCACCGTAAATGGTAAAGTTATAACCACTTATAGCCAATTCAAGGGTTTTAAATTTAAATTTGGGACATTTTTTCTTCCATTTAGAAAATCTCATGACAATCTGTTAAACTTTTAATCAACAATGTTAATGGTTCAAGTTTAAAATCCACAAAATTCATCAAATACAAGCAGGGTCATTTGGGATAAATTAAATTCGCTTGAACCCAAACTCTTAAATATGTTTATATTTTATACTATAGATTTTGGTTGAAAACTTTACTTTTGATGGTTTAATGGGCTAAAGCAAGCCCCTAAGAAAATTTATTTTTTCAGCCAGAAAAACGTGAAATGGAGTACTATCTCCTCTGCCAGTTTTAAAGCTATAGCCACCAAATTTTGCACGAAGTCTTCTGGTACAAATACGCTGCACATTTGTCGGAACCGGCCGAATCGGATGACTATAACATATAGCTGCCATAGGAAAGATTCGTCGAAAAACTAGTTCTAGTGAGAAAAACGTTGTTGTTTTCAATGAAAACATCTCCAAACTCCATATTCACTTGATTTAAATGCTTCTTCATGATTCTGCCAAGTTTGGTCCACATCGAACATTTATATAGTATAGCTGCCATAGAAAAGAAAGGTTACAAAAAAAGTCTTAGTAAGAAAAACTTGTTTGTTTTCAATGTAAACCTTTTTAAAATTGGTAAATATTTATTATATAGTTTTTCATACAAATGTTTAAAGTTTTGTCAAAATCGGATGACTATAGCATATAGCTGCCATAGAAATGATGGGTCGAAAACTAGTTTTAGTGAGAAAAACATGTTTGTTTTCAAAGTAAACACCTCCAAACTTTGTTTATCTTAGTTTTCTATGCACTCCCGTGATTCCACAAAGTTTGTTAGAAATCGGACATCTATATAGTATAGCTGTCCTACCCGACCCCATAAAGTATATATATTCTTGATCAGCATCAATAGTCGAGTCGATATAGCCATCCGTCTGTCTGTATGAACACCTAGATCTCAGAGACTAGAAGACCTATAGCCACCAAATTATAAATGTAAACTATTATTCTCTGCACGCAGATCAAGTTTATTTAACATTTTATTTTACTTTTTTTAAGATATTGAGCTCAGATTTTGCTGTGCAGTGTATATGGACAATATCTACAATCTCACAAACTTTCATAAAGATTGGATAATAAATGGCAGAGTTTTAAAAATGTTGCATACATATCTGAGGCGCATGAGGTTATTAAATACCAATTGCCCTGCGTAACGGGTATTTTGAAGTCGGGCAGGGCGGACTTTAACTAACGCTCTCGATTTGTTTACCTTCGAAATTTATGTCTTTAAATATAAATCTATGTTAAAGAACCGACTCTTTTAAGGGTACTAAAAGCAGTGCTGCAAATATCAGGATCTCCGGCTCACTGGTTCGAATCAAAATTGACCAATGGTTAAGGTTTTAGGTTTCTGGAAGTAGGTTATGGTTCGAACTTTGGTACAGCCCATGTTCTATAAAATGTTAATAATTTTTGTGATTTTAAAATCGCATTCAATTACTGCACAAATCGTATATTTGGTTCGGAGTCGGTTAGCAGAGCACATGGAAATATTTAATATATAATTTTCTGTTCATATCGGAGTTTTCTTAGAACTATTAAGAATTATTTAAAAAGCTTGAGAGTCAAGGTGCTTAAAAACAAAGGCTTTTATGGATGGGGACTTTATAAGTAATTGTTTATTTCAGTCTCCTGCCCATTTAGGGAGTCAGTCACACTTAACCAGCAAAATAACAGATGAAGCCGCAAGGCAGAGTGGCAATTTTCTGATATCTAAACTTTTTTTAACCGAGCCCGCATCAGCTTTTCTTTCTAAGGAGATTCGGTTTAAGGTGCGGTTCAAGGTTCGGTTCACAGTAAAATAAAAGTTGGAATTCGGTTTGGTTCATTCGGTTCCTTTCAATTCGGCTCAAAACCGGTTTGCAGACCTGATTAAAGCATCCTTACAGCAAAATGAAACATTATTCTTCCTATTCAACGTGTTCTTCAATAAAATGCAAAAAAATATTAGCCAAACATATACCTAAATTAATTAGCTAGTTGGCCAAATAATTACTAACTTATCAATCCAAATTCTTGTACTGACCTCCTGCCCCACCTGATCTGCCTAACTGCCTTTTACTAATTTCGCCACATTTTTCACATTGAGCCATCGCCAATCCGTCCGACCGACCAACCGACCAGCCATTATTCATCCATCATTCATAAGCCCACCTGCCTGAAAGAGCGTCAATACCTTATGGTGTTGTCTTACCCTTCAAAGCAGCCAATATACCAATACACTTTTTGTATCCCCCCCCGCCCCCACCCCGAAAAAACTTCCCTTTCACAAACACTCGCAACTCTCCAGCGCTGTGCAGCTAGCCGGCTTTTGCCAGCAAAATAACAACAAAAAACAGAAAAATCGACGCCACATCAGGTGACGCCACTGCCAGCCAGAGATGCGGAGCGAGCTTTCGAGAGCGGCTTCAAGCGGAGAACCATGCGCTTTCACCCTCACAGCTGACGTGCCATGTTCACGTGGCTCCTGGCCAATTGCCCCGCTCTCTGGCACTCACAGCTTTCTGCATTGTCGTAGGCTTGAAGCGCTTTGCCGCTTGGCCCGTGAGCTCAGTTGGGCGATAGACTCTGCAAACGCTAGACATAACCAAAAAGTTCGAGGGCGAAAGAAAACAAAAATGCTGGGAAATTCCTAATCCGTATACAAAATACAAAAAAAAAAAAAAAAAAATACAAAAAAAAATGGTTGGCAATTTTTCACTGAAAGTATAAGATCAACCGAGTGCGTGGAAAACACCAAAAACCAATAAAAGAAAATCTATTTTTGCTCAACAAACCGACAGAAAATGCCAGTCAAAGTGCTAACAATTGTGTTGCCAGCCGAATTAAACAATTTGCTTTAACAACAATCTGCACAGCGAAGCCTCAAATGTAGCGCCAAAAACAAGGTAAGAAAATTGTACAAACAAAAAAAAAAAAAAAACTGGGAGCCTGCACCGTGCAGCCAATCAGTGAGTGGCATGCTCTGACATTGGCTGCCACACAAATGTTGTTGTAGTCAGTGGCTCGCATGGAGCTTAAATGTCAGGGGCATGTGCACCCAGCACAGGATGCTAGCGATTTTAAAATAAAGTATTTAAAAATAATTTTGGAAGAGTACATTTTCAAGTTATTGGAAGTTTTGCGTGCAGCACGAGTTTGGGTTGGTGGGTTCCTCCGTTTGCCGGCTGCTAACCGAAAACAATTAAAGTACATAAACACAATTTTCTCTTTTTTAATACTCACGCTTGAATAACCACCACAAACCAATGATCCCCCTTACCCTCGCTACCACTCTTGCTCTCGCTCTCTCTCTCTCTCTCTCTCTCTCGCTCGCTCGTTCCCTCCTGCGCACTCTTTGACCCTTGTTCTCATGTCCTGGACAGGTTAGCACGCGACTTTCGGGCTGATTATGCCAAATAATTGTGAGTCAAATTCAAGACGAAACAAAAGACGAAAGCAGAAGAAATGACGAAAAAAGAGAGAAATAAACTTTTAATGGGATTCTTGGTAAGCGCTAAGATTTTTGTTCTGCCCTTCAGTTGAGTTGGGGCATATTTTGTTTAGGATGTGACAGGACTCTCATTTGAAATGGGTTCTGATTAAGTTGGCTCAATAATGCTTATATGAATATTTGAAATAAGAATATGTGTGGGTTAAGCAACTCACTGGTATCTGTATGGAAAGTATTATTTGCTTTAGAAAGTTCTAGTATCTTTGTGTGTATTTCTAAACAGGTACTAGATTTCCCCTGAAATATGTTTTTGTTCGGTTTTGATTTAAGCCCAGTAAGACAATCTTTGTTAATAAGTAAAACATTAGTATTTCGAGTTCATTCTGCATCAGCTATCGACTAGTACGTATACCCGCTTGATCCGTGGCACTAACGATTTCACTGACGACTCGTCGTGAGGCCAAATTATGAGTCTAAGCGATATCCAAATATGATAGCATTTACCCAGAGATTCTACTAGATTAAAGTGATAAGCAGTTTACCCGGTACCAATGCCAATGCTGAGTTGTGTGTTTCGGATATTCTTACAAGAGATATGACGGTTCTTTCACGGTTTGTTACTTCGCAGCTGGGTGGCCCGGTTGCGTAAGCTTAAAAAAAACATATTTTTTCAAGATATCTTGCATCGCAGGCACACACACTACCCGCTGCACCACACCCGGCTAAAAAATATGAAGAAAATGAGTTTGTATTTGTTTCAAAACTTAATGTTTGCTCGTAATTAATTTGAGGACGCCATCATTGAAAACAGAAAGTTTTTCTTACCAAGATTATTTTTAAAAACTAATTTTTCGATTATGATCAAACTTGGTCAAATCATGAACGAGCATTGTAAACTTACATTTATGAAGCCGTTAACTCGGAATCGGAATTTGTAAATTTCAATCCAAATAAGAAGATTTGTAATAACGTTAAACACACCAAAAGTTAAAAAAAATTTGTTTTTTGGCCCATACCCATTTTTTCACAGTTCGTTCCTATGACAGATTTCGGATATAGTCATACGACTTTGACCAAATTCAGCAAATTCAAAATGCAATGAAATTTTTCTCATTAAGACCCGAACGGTCGTTCGTATGGCTTACAAATGCTATAGTCATCCGATTTTGAAATCTTGCAGAATTAGGCAAAAGCATACAAAATTAATAGCAAATTTTTACACTGTGCCATTCTAAACAGAAACGTTTTTATACTAAAACTATTTTTAGACCTACCTATATACTATATAATTGGACGATTTTCATCAAACTAAGAAAAAAAAAACACTAAATAAAAATGAAGCTGAGCAAAGATTCACGTCGATTGCTTTAAAACTTAAACACCACTGTGCATAGAAAAACAAAGACGTTTGTAATATAAATGTAATATTTCTCTGATTCGCAAACTTTAAGGCAAAATTATAAAACCTTTTGGAATCATTTAAATATAGCTATTCAACCCAGCAACGATTTTATAAGCTGGTTTATATTCTGCTACAGATTCTTAAAATAGCCAGGACAGTCTTTGCTTACAAATTATCATAAACACAGAATTACTCCACATTACCCATAAAAATTAAACTGCAAAGTTTAATTAAAATAGCATAAAATATATGATAGTTCCCATAATCTAGTTGCTTGTGGTGAAAATATGAAAGTCAATATACCTAAAAACCTGGTGCAAGTATTTCAATTTGAAGACTTAAAATTATGGATATCACAAACGCACTTATCTCCTCGGCATGGCCACAAAACTCCGAAAGCTTTGATTTGTATACAACATGAAATCTACATTTTATGGCCGTTTTGTCATGTTCCGGTTTTTCCAAATGGAATTGCAAGAACTCGAAGATGATAAATCGATCATTAGGAGTAATAAAACCTAGTTAAAAAAGGATCGGATGAGATGAAATAGTCATAAGCTGCAGTTTGCAAGATTGCCAATCATAAAATCAGGAAAAAATATGCCATTTCGGCAAGATTACATAACACAAAATAGGCGCAGGGGTCTTAATCTTGAGATTATGCCTCATGGACTTTTGACATGCCAAATTTTAAATTTTACTTAACAGATCTGATTAATAATCCTGATCGCAGTGAGTCACACCAAGTATAATCCAAAATTACTGTCTGCAAGAACATATTGGCCAACAGACCCACCTTGACGGAGTTTGGTGCGCCTTCAACAGAAGTTCATTAGTGTAAATAATTATTTATCTCTGGTGTGTTTAATAATATGTGATGCTTCCCCTTTAGCATTTTAGTGCTTCATTTGTCTAATCACCGTTTTCTGGCGTGACGACCTTTTTTGAGCGATGTGAACGTTCGGCTTCACTTGATGCGACCTCAACGGTGTAGACCACTTATTAACCGTTTTAGTTGATGGTACGAAGTTCCCAATTTATCTATGAAGTCTTTTCCGAGCATACGAATTTAAATAATTTTTGTTTATTTTGATTTATATTCACGAGGTCTGGTGATGAATAGTATTATTAACAGATTGTAGTTGGCAGATGCAGTGTTATGATTCGGTATAGTCAGAAAGTTACGGACTCCAACCAAACTTTATTAAAAAAGGACGCAAAGCCCATTTTAAGATCATGAATCATATGCATTTGCAGAGCCATTATTATGGATCCCTATAGCATGTTCCTATTTGATCCATTTCACATATTGATAAAACTAAAAATTACATATTATGGCTTATCATAGGGATGGATGTAACATGTGCTCAGTGTGATTAGCCTACAGAACTATAGTAGCGGCCATAAAAGATGCTCACTTTCAGCATACGTTTCGCAATCTGACTGCTGTCATTCAAGAAGATCTCGCATATTAGGAAATATCAAAAAAATACTTTTAGGGTGCTTTCAGGCACACTGGCACTGTCTGCCAGATATTTGATTGCCAGTTAGCTGGCAGCCTGTTTAGATTAAGTAAAATGCTTGACATTATATTCAGATTTTACTGAACTGACGAGTGCTTACATGTGTATGGCAGCAACTGACACCTATGAGAGCTTGGAAAATTGCTCACACATTGGATAGTTCTTTCAAACGAAGACCTACAATCAAAATGCCTGAACTATACTCGCTATGACAGCAACTCAGATGACAGTTTAACGAGCATTTTTAACAGTTAGGTAAGGTTAGGTCTGTTCTGAAAGCTAGTACAGCCAGAAAAAATAGAGAGAAAACTTAAGAGTGAACGCTCTTAAAAAAAATATTTATTCGTACTTGAAGTTCCAATAATTTCGTGAGGAGAGAAGGGAGCAGGCACATTTGACAGAACACAGCGTTCAATTCGCTTTCTTAGTTTAGGAGAGGGGTGTGCGGGGAAGCTATCGAGCGGAGAGCGCCATCGATTTTTGCACATTTGTTACTTTGAAATTCCCAAATAGTTATGGCATTGCTGGCATGGAGCGACGACTGTGCGACTGGCAGTTGACAAGTAAAGACTGAAGCTGTGTATTTCTGGAGAAGGCTAAAACTTGCCACATGGCTTAACAATTAGTTTCTCATAAAATAAATTCAAACAAAATGCAAAATATAGAAAGAACATTCTCGGTTTTTGACAATGCAGTATCCTCTTGATTCAAGAATGAGCAATATTGAATTTGAGTATTATTAGCGCTTGATTCAAATACTATTCTGCTTGATACGAGACTGATTCGTACTTGGATCAAGTATAAAAAATCTTGGATCAAGAAAAACGTGAACAAAAATTCATACTTGTATTAAGAATTTCGGTCTAGGATAAAGAATTTTCATTCTTATCGAACTTCGGACCTGGAACATTTTTAATCCAAGTATGAAATTCTCTATTTGAAATAGTATTTTTTCTCTGAGTGTATGGAAGAACAGCTTCTGGATGATAAATTATGAAATAGTTGTAAAAATTGTTAGTGGCAGCTAATGAATTTGATTTAAATAACTTTACTAAGGAACATTATGTTAAATAATATATATAGAAATGTATTTGATTTTGATTATCAACGTATGAATAAGTCAAACGTCAAAGCATTCTGTTTTGCTCAAGTGAACCAAGGTTCGAAACAAGCAAGGGGTTAAGGGGCTTCAGGAACCTTTCCGCTAACCGAACCCAGGACTTTACAATGTGCTCGAACCTTCTGCCGAATTCCAAAGATTTGAAGATTTGGCTTGTTTATGTTTAGCCCAACAATCAAAGTGGAAAATACAAAAATATCATTTTCTACTTAGCTTCCAATAAAGTAGATATGCAAAAGCATTGAGTCCCAACCAAATCTATTGGAGATAGATCTTAAGACGGAGTTTAAGAGATCTCAATGATCGTTTGAAATTAGAGTACATCAGTTTCGGTATTTTCTTATCTTTTACATTTTATTTGCCTCTCGGCGCAGCAATCGAAGTCCGCGAAAGCTTTTTAAAAGACACAACAGCAATCAGCAGCTGGCGAGAAGTGTGCGATTTGCATGCTAAATGAAATTATACTGGCCCAAGGACCACCGCAAGATGGCATGGGCAAGTGGTAGTGGTAGAAGCCAGGATGAAATGGCTACAAAGATAAGCGCATAATTACCCAACGCGCAAGTTTTGTTTGCTGTTTTGCTTTGCACTTCACTCACCCCCCCAAAAAAAAAACACAGAAAAATTAAAAATTAATGCCAAACTACTTCGGCAAGTACCGGCAGCTCATTGCTGCCCTGAGCTGTGGTCGTTAGATAAAATTCGAATAATTTGCGAAACTGCTTTAAAATGTGCCAGAGATTATTGCTGAGATGGGGAAATAAATGAAGTAAAAAACGCAAAAACTGCTTGCCAGCGAAAAGTTTCACAGAAATGTGGTTAATTTCATAAATTAGGGAAAAGTTTTTACCAAAATTTAAATATTTGTATTAAATCATTTTGAAAAAGAAAAAGTTACTTTAATTTTATTCTCTTAAAACTATATGTAACTCTTGTAATTCTTGTAAAAATTAACAAAACATACAATTCTTTTCAGTATTTTCTTGTTTGAAGCCACGTTTTTTTCCCCAAAACATTTCTATATTCAATGTTCGTCATTCGGTTCGCCAAGTTTTTCGCCTAATGTATTTTAATGGACGACAAATGAAAATGAAATGTGTTTTTGGCGGCGCACAAATCTCAGTTTTTCCCCACATTCTCTCTCTCTCCCTCTATGAAAAAATAAACACAAAACAGAAAGTTGAAAAAGCGAAAACCAAAACAAATTAGTGAAATGCAATGAAATTAAAATTGCATTTTATTTTCGTGCATGTCGAGTGTGGCAGGAGCAATTTTCCGTTGCATACTTTGGTGCGTTTTCGCTATTTTTGGTCTCAAAAGCGCCCTGACGCTGGCTGTGTGCATGTGCCAGATTGTCCTTGAATTTACACAGCCCAACCAACACCACCCGCCCCACCCACTGCGGGGTGGCGCGCGGAGACGAGTTAGCGCTACTTGAAAGCATAAATTTCATGCAGGCCTCCTCCTGCTCACGTGTGTGTAGAGGTGTAGGTGGTAGGCCATAATCTCGCTCAATTGACATCTGCTTTGACCTTGGCCACACGCCACATGGCACGCATCAATTACGCGGCACTTTCTTATGTGGGGGCGATCAGCGATCAGTTTATTGCATGTGGTGCGGCGGCTCTCACGACGTCATCGAGACCGGTCAATTAATTTGAACCAAGACGGCACACACAGCAATGATCAACGATGACTGCCCCAAATTGTTGGCATCTGTCGCATGTTGCACGGCAACAGCAGCGGCAGCAGCAGCATCACCTTTAATTAGCATCAATCGTTTAGCAATGTCAAAGTCAATGCGTCTTTTTTTTTGGGATCTGTCTACTGCATAATTGGCCTGATTTGAATTTGTTATTTATTACCGACTGAACAGCAACTGATTCAATTGATTCAATTGAATTTCAAAAATTGAATTATCTCTCTCACGCCACTCGCGGCTCGCGGCTCGCACTCCCTGATATTGATAAATGGCATCGAAATTGCAATCAAACATGTGGGAAAATTTGTGCGGTGGTTAATAAAGTGCGTGAGATCGTTCAAAAAGACATTAAAGCAATTTTAATTGAACCCTACCCAAGTTAATTGAGCAGATTGATGAACCCGACAGGCAGGAAATGTTGTGATTGTGTTATACATGAACTACAAGTTAATTAAATTAAATATATATTTATTATAATAAATGATTCTTTAAAGGTAGAAATATAAAGCCTCATTAATATTTTGCTAAGCCTGAATTTCAATTGTTGAGATTTCATTTGAGATGGTTGAAAAATACCTCAGTTCTTTGTGAGTTGGCTGTTAAAAAACTCATAGGAGAAATCGTTGGCAGTATATGGTCACACTAAGAAAATGTTTGTTTAGAAAACCAAATAACTTAACTGCTGATTATCTCAAACCAAAACACAATGCGGATCTCCGGCTCACTGGTTCGAACCGAAATTAGCCAATCGTTAAGGTTCAGAAATTTATGGTTCGAGGTTTTTGGAAGAAGGTTTTGGTTCGAACCTTGGTGCAGTCCATGCGTTATACAATTTGTATAGTTTTTGTGTTCAATTTTTTGTTATCTATTATCATTCATATGTTCTTAAAATTACATTCGACCCAAAAACCACACAAATCGTTTTGGAATTGGGTTTAAATCAATTAGAAGGACACATGGGAATATTCAATATATAATTTACTGTTAAGTAATATTCATTTTGGTGTTCTGGTAAAAAAATATAGCCAATATAATGCTAGATTCTTACTTTTGACAACTATTTAAAAAACTTGAGAACAGAGGCTATTATTTGTGGGAATTTTATAAGTAATTTTAGACGATTTTCTTGATTTGCTATTTAAATTTCCTGCGCATTTTAGGCGTCATTCGCACTAAACCAAACAAATAACAGATGAAGTCGCTTGGCAGAAGGTCAAGTTTCTGATGTCTATCTTTTTTTTTGAACCGAACCGATATTTTTGGTTCGGATCAGTTTCTGGTTCAGTTTTAATATCTAATGAGGTTCGGTTCAAGGATCGGTTCATAGTAATCTGAAAGTCGGAATTCAGGGCTCGAACCGGTTCGGTTCAAAAACGGTTTGCAGTCCTGATCTCGAGCAACAAATTTGACTGGCGTTTTTTTTTTTTGTTGCTTTTGCTACTTAATATTGAAAATAGTTACAGACTGCTCAAAATTTTGTATTATCATATTACCATCTCATACTCAATATGAAGTGTCTTTTCACAATTCTAGAATTTGGTTTTTTTGTTTTGGGGTACATTTTTGTAATATTATTTACCATTTAAAATTATTTCAATAATATTTTAGGCTGCACGTAAGCTGCAGCTGGCGTTATTGCACTCTCTACAATGTCATAACGCTCGCGGGATTTGTGTTGCTTTCATATTTTGTGGGTCCGAAATAAACGAGTGCTTCTGGGAAAACATTGGAAGCAAGCGATAATTGATTTCGTACTGCTCGTTGATCACACAAGCTCTTAAGCTATAACAATTTTAATTAAGAAACAAAGAAACGGCGAAATCGGTTGAACGCTTGTCGAATTATAGTTATTCATTTTAATGTATGCAGACGATGTCAAAATTTGTATGCAACTAAAGGACCCGGATTCTCATATTTTATTACGAAATGACATAAACCACCTACATTCTTGGTGCATCAACAATTTGCTGATCCTTAACCAGTCTAAATGTAGTGCTTTGTCTTTCTATCACACTGCCCCATTTATGGGTAACTATTGTCTCGGCCAGCATAACCTTGAGCGCATACATGCCGTGACAGACTTAGGCGTTTTATTCAGCCGTAACATGAACATTTCTGATCACATTGGCATCATCGTAAGCAAAGCAAAGGTACTTGCTTTTGTTAAGCGCTGGTCTAAAGAGTTTGATAACCCTTACACCACTAAGCTCCTTTTTGTCTCACTTGTTCGTCCCATACTCGAGTATTGCTCATGCGTATGGTCTCCACAGTATGCAATATACCAGGGCCTCATCGAGTCGGTGCAGAAACAATTTCTCCTGTTTGCCTTACGTGGACTAAACTGGGACCTTCTTCGTCGTTTGCCATCGTATGTGGATAGACTCCGCCTATTAAGCCTACCGTCTCTATAAGATCGTAGAATCTGCCTTGGAGTTATGTTCCTTCATAAACTGATACATGGCCACATTGACTCTTCTTTTCTTCTGAGTCAAATTAAGTTCCGGCCAATTTTCTTATATATAAGTAGATCTAATTTTGAATCTCACGATCCGTTTCGTATCTTATGTATGCTTTATAACGATTTATACCGTTTGTTAAACTCTGAGGGATCCATGTTTGTTAATGTTTCTAATATTTTGTCATACTTATCGACTCAACAAATGTAAATTTTTGCCTCCGCCCACTTGATGTGAGTCGGAGCACATCGTAAAAATATTCTCCTAGCTCGGACGGATTATGGCTCGGCTGGATTATGATATATAATTTTTATTATGTTGACAGCTACTTTGTGGAATCTATTAAATAAATACAAATACAAATAGTGAAAAGAAACATTTATGCTGGGCAGCACCGGCTGAAGCAGTAATGGGCAGCACTTATAAACTTTGGCAGGTACTGACTTTGTTATAGACCAAATGACTAACTCATTGATTCACAGTTCTTTAAAATTATTCGTTTTTGTTGGATCATACACTCAGAAAAAAAAGGCTACCGGCGTTCTACACCAATCGGGATACAATTTAAGCCGTTTTGTACTTGAAATTTCAAGTACGATTCGTTCTTGAGTGTACTTAACTTAAGTACGAAACATTCTAAGCGCGAAATATGACTGGTAATATTATTGAAATGAGAACAAACCTTCTTGACTCAAGAACATTTTATACTCACAGTAAGATAAAAGATTCTAGAAAAGCGAGTTCTTAGTTCAAGTACAAAATATGTTAGATTGTGTACAAAATAGACTCATTATCCTAGCTCCACAAAGTGTGCAACATAAAATACAAATTATTTTTAAGCGAGTCTGTTCTTAAAATTCCCAACTGGCTCTAGCACTTTTGTAATGGAGTGATTGTAAATTTCTGAGCTACAGTAGCTCTAACTTGCTCTTTGGTTTTGGGTCTTGGATATTTCTTTGGTTTAATATAGAGACCTCGTTCAAGAACAAAGTGGGAAGAACATTTTGTTCTTGTTTGAAATACTCTTATATTCTTCCTAGAATGTTTATGGGCTGGCAATAGAATTTATTCACTTTAAGAACGAATGTTTTGTACTTATTTTGACACATATTTGGGCTTGACTTGGTCTTAAGACCATTATAAGCTAAAAGTATGATTAAAAATATTTTAATCGTTCAAAACATACTTAATATATCCCAAAACAGTCTAAAATCAAGTATTTTGGGATTGAAAAAATCGTACTTGATATAAGAATGTTGTACTTAAATCAAGTATTTTCGTACTTACCGTACTATTGACACCGTTTGTACTTAATTCAAGTACAAAGTTCTTGGTTTTTTTTTCTGAGTGTAGTGTGCAGCAAAAAGAAGACTCTGTGCAAAATTTCAGCTCGAAAGCTTAAAAACAGAGAGACTAGATCGCGTAGAAACAGACAGACAGACGGACGGACGGGCAAAGCTCAATCGACTCAGCTCGTCACCCTGATCAAGAATATATACGGTTTATGGGGTCGGAAATTAATATTTCAATGCGTTGCATACACCTGGGCAAAATTATAATACCCTTTGCAAGGGTATATAAAGTCAGGTGACCCGCTGGAAATATGATTATTAACCCAGAAACAAACTGCAATATAATTTAAATATTAGTTAATACTTCCTGCCGGTTTCTCATCTTTATCTGTTTATGTGAAAGATAGATCTCTATGCAGAAGTTTAAGAATCGGCCCTTAGTGTAATGAATTGAGTCTATCTGCATTCCCATTTGAAGAAAAAAAACAAATAAATTTTCTCAATGGTCGCACATGAACGACTTTCTTACCCAATAAATTGCTAAAGCCATGTTCCTGATTTAACTCAAGATTTTCTCCCCTTGTTGCTCTTCAATTTCTATTGTGCTAAGCTGACTTCTAGGGTTTCGCTTTGTCCAGCCAATTGTGGCCACCTTTCTTTGCACCAATCTAACAATTAATTTAGGCCAACACTTGACTCCACTCCGGCTAAGCGATTTCAGTTTACAGCTCGTCGTCGTATCATTTGGCGTTTGCAGCGTTGCTCGACGAAACGACAGGCCGTTAAATCAATGCCACATGTTAAATATCGTGGGAAAAATACAAATACAAGATGCCTGAGGAGAGAGAGAGAGAGAGAGAGAGAGAGAGAGAGAGCGTGCGGTGAGCAGTATGGTGGGGAGGAGCGTGGAGAGTTGAGACAAATTTGCACAGCGGATAACATAATGAACATTGTTGTTGCGTAGCTGCTGGTGCTGCTGCTTTTTGGGTCATAAAAGGACGAAAATACTTCAGGCTCACAAAAGCCAACGGCAGTGACGAAAGTCAACGCTGCCTGCTTGCCAGCCGTAAAGTATGCAATATTTATTTTGTATAAAACGCGTGCCACGCATTACAACAACGCAAAGGGAAGCCATTAAAAGGCCGAAAGGCAAATGAGACGCGAAAACTGCGGAAAGAAAGCAAGGTTTCCTCATTCTGTTCTTGTTTTTTTGTTCAAGGGAAACAACAATTTGCCATTGTTTTGAGATGGGGTTGTGCACTCCACCTGGTCGACGCAAACATTAATTGAAATATTTATGCCAGGCTGCTACATCATTCACAAATGGCCATCAACAACATTGCCATTGTCCGCAGGAGTCAAGGAGTCTGGATGTATACAGGTTTATATTTAGCACACGAGTTAATCTTGAGGCAAAGAGAGTCAAGTTTTGGCTGAAACAAACACAAATACCCATCCAACTGGAAACTACCAATCTGCAAATTGTTTACGAGATAAATATATATAAAAAAGTGTGGAAATACATATTTTGGATATCATATTTTCCACAATGAACTCGCCCTCCGAAATGTCAATGTCAATTACGCTTCACCTGATATGTTGCAAATATTGTGAAATTTGATTTTTGTAATTACCCTAAAGTGACATTTATCTCGTACATCAAATTTATATTTTACAGAAATGTTGTGCATTTGCGTCGCTCCCCAAAAATAATGTTGATTCGAGTTGGAAGCTGTGGTCTGGTCTTCTCAAACAACGATTTGATGTTCATTAAAATTAGCCAACCATTTTATGGGGCGTAATGTGTTTTGACATGTTGATAAGTCGATGGCAAGCAGTCGACCATGTAAATAGCTGATTTAATACAAATATTTTTGTTTTCGTTTCAAGTGGCAGGGCAAATGCTGAAGGTCACAATTAGTTTAGTTAAACTTTAAGTAGGATGAATCGGGTGATAAACAAGAGGGCGTCACTTCAGCTGATTGGTTTCATAATTAGCTCATGCAATCAGAATTGCATATCTTCGCTGGAAAAAAATGCCAGAATGTTTTGGTATAGTTTATTTTAAAGCTAAGAAATAATACTTTACAATAATGTCAAAGAGTGTCATGGGTTCCCATGTTATGGGTTCGATATAAAAGTTGACAACTTGCTTTAAATCAATAAATGATGTAAGATTCGTTTCCAACCATCTCTTAATATACATAATTCGATTGTTTTGTGTAATCTTTCTTTTAATAAGAGAGAAATATAAATACATCTAGTTGATTAATGATATTTCGTTGATGCGCTTCTATTTAGTTGACGATTTGGGAATTCATTTTATGCCAATGTTATGCCTTACCAATCATAAATCAATTGTTACAATCAAAGCTAAGGGTATTCTTGGCTTCATTAAATGATGGTCTATTGAATTTTTTTTGTGTCTTGCATCCTCTGTACCAATCATATTAATTCAAGACCAACTCCAAGAAACAATTGCAGTTTTTCGACCACCGAAACTTCAACTGAGATCCGAACATTTATTGCCCTCTATAGCAGCATTAGAGCGGGCTTTTGATATAGGGAAAATTGTAAGGTCAAACAATGTAATTAGATTAAATTAAAAATTTAACAAAAAAAGTGAATTCTGGTGTCTGCAAAATGGATTCAACGTTTATCACCCATACGCACTGTTAGCTTTGCCTACATTTTGAATTTGAAAGAAGTTGGCGTAGACTTGTTTAAACTCATAAAATTGGATGAATTAGCCTCTTTAGACGTCTTATAATAACGCGACTTCTACTTTGTTTTCTCAACAATCGTCTGGCAAGTCGGTTTGGATCAGGACCCGGAATTCCGACATTTATTTTACTATTAACCGACCCTTGAACCGAACCTATTTAGAAATTAAAGCTGAACCCGAACCTGTTCCTGTTCCTGTTCAACAAAACTGACACAAAAATTTGACCTGTTTACCGACTTCATCTGTTACTAAGTGCGACTAAACTCCTGAAATAAAAAACAATCTGGCAAAATGACTAGATTTCCTTATAAAATCCCAACCCACAACAGTCTCTGTTTTTAAAGCTCCTCTTAAACTTTAAAGCTCCTTGAATAATACTCAAAAACAAGAGTCTAGCATTATTAATATTAATAAAATATTAATTTTTCTATGAAAAACACGAAATGGATTCTCACTAAACTGTAAATTATATTTCGAATATTTCCACGTTTTCTATCAACCAATTCCGACCCAAAAACCACTCGGTTACCATACAATTTGGGGAGTTTTAAGGTCGAATGATGTTTTTAAACACACATAGTAGACAAAAATTAGTAATGTTGTATAAAGCATGGACTGAACCAAGGTTCGAACCAGAACCTTCTTCCAAAAACCTCGAACCTTAAATTTCCGAACCTTAACCATTCGGTCATTTGGGTTCGAACCAGTGTACCGGAGATCCGAATAGTTTTTTTGGTTTGCAGCTCTGGTTGGGATGACCCCTTAGTTGATCTAAATAGTTTGCGGCCTGTATATTTATGGTGTCACCCATTTTCGGGTCATATAATTCTTCTTTTAGATATTATTATTATTATTTATTTTATTTTAATAGCAACAACGTCAACTGGACACAGTTACAATATAATATGACTTAAAATGGATAAAAAAGGAAAACAAAGATTAAATTGAAATCCTTCTGATCCATTGGGGGTTCTTTATTTGTCTTGGTAATCAGAAGGAAGTTCAAAAAAAAGAGTGCTCAAAGCCATGTAAGATTGTAAAAAACAAAAGACCTAAGCCCTTCATCGGAAATGTTACCACTGAGAAGAGGAAAGATATTATTATAATCGCTACATAGAACACGAAACGGACCATTGGTGGTATATTAAGAAGAAGCCAAAGAAAGCCTCAAGGGTATAAAGTTCCCTGTTTGTCTTGATGGGACATTAAAGTTCACACACCCAATCAGGTACTCTGCGTCGATGTTACCCTTTATAAGTTACCCTTTATGTAGTTAAGTCTGCAACCAACTCTTTTACAGCGAGTGAATACCAAAATGCAACAGTAAAATGTGCATTGCTATGCTAAATATGCGAATGCTCTTAGTTATAGTAACAAACGAACTGTGCAGCTACGGCTCAAATGTGCTGTGATTATATCCTATATTGAAACAGGTACTAAAAATATAAGCCTTATAGGGTAGAAAATGTATGCTTTCAGCAGCAAACTCACATTTGCACAAAGTCATTAAAGCCTTTGTGCCTTCTACACAGAGCATGAGTGTCAAGGTACCAAAGGTTGAAGTCTCAGCCCTAAAGTACCAGCGAACTAGAGGTCGGAACATCACAAAGTTAAACTCATCTAGAGCGATTTTATTTTCCCAGAATTTCAAAGTCAGTTAACAACTTTTTTCTTTTGGCGCTTTGTTGTCGTTATCTCTCCATGTCTAGCATTTTTTTGTTTTTTTTTTGTAATGAAACTCGCAACCCCTTTGGTGGCGTCGCATTCGTGCAACCAAAAAAAAAAGTGACTATGAGGGCATGAGGGAAGAAACTGTTTGTCACCTTTTTTTTGTGCATTTTACTCAAATGACATGTCACCTCTTCCCATCCCTCTCTAGTCTCTAGATATTAAAAATCTATCGCTTTAAAAAGTAATCTCACAGCTAATTAGACCCTCGACCATCAAGTGCCAATAGCCATTACATATTGCAGTCAAGCGTTTAAATGGCCCAAATATTTCAAAGCTAATGTGCCGTTATATAATTGACTGTAATTTGAGGCAAATTTGACCCCTCCCTTTTTTTTTTGTTTTTTGTTTTTGGTTGGTTGTGGTTGGTAATCAAGCCCCAAGATTTGCATACATTTCGGGTAAGCGCAAAAGCCGCATAATAGGGCAATCAATCATGAGGTCTGACTTTTATTTTATTGAGAATAAAAGTAATTAAAAACCCAAAGAAATGCAAACATCTGTTGGGAGATACCAAGAAGAAAAAAGTAAAGCAAATATGTAAAGTGGACAGAAAGGAATTTTTTGAAAATCAAATTGCCATGAGTGGCAAGAACGTTGCCAGCACAAAGGCAGCAAAGCAAAGGCAATACAATACAGTGAAAAGCTTTTAGGTTAAATAGCCAATATTCCAAAGGGGGAGTGGGGTATGCCAATGGGAAGATGCTCAGTTTTTGTTTCTTTTGGTAGGTAAGCAAATAGCAAATGACTGTCAATAATTTAAGAAGAAAAGTTATAAAAATGAACGTGAGTGAAATGTAAAAAGGGTGTAATCGAGTTTGAAATATGAATCAGACTGGTAAGAGAATGATGCTTCAGAAGTTGAATAAAATATGTAAAATAAAACGATAATACTTATGCAGAAATATGGTTCAAAACTAACTTCAATTACAAAAAACAATCAGAAAATTATTTTCTGAATTAAGGCAGCCTAAGGTAAATTTCTATTCATAAAAATCTATACCAATAAATACAATAATTTGTGTCTCCCTAAAATAGTAAGCGTTTGAAAGGTGAAAAACGAACTGAATAACAATTAGTCGTTTATTATACTCTGTACCGTAGGTACATAGAGTATTATAAGTTTGTGCAAAAGTATGTAACATCCAGAAGGAAGCATCTCCGACCCCATAAAGTATATATATTCTTGATCAGCATCAACAGCCGAGTCGATATAGCCATGTCCGTCTGTCTGTTCTTGGTACAGAGTATGTTATAGTCGGGCTTGACCGACTTTCTTTCTTGTTTTTATACTAGCTGAATACCCGGCCTTGCCAGGGTCGGCGAACCTCTTCCTCCTCAGCGGTTTCATTTGCTCTGACAGTGAGAGCTCGAGTTCTGAGTCGTCGGAGACGTTCTTCTCGCTCCTCAGCTGCTTCACTTGCTCTGACAGTGGACGCTGGAGTTCGAACTCCGCTAAGTCGGACATCTTGCTCCTCAGTGGTTTCACTTGCTCTGACAGTGGAAGCTCGAGTACTAAGAACTCGTAGCCGTACCTCTCGCTCCTCAGCTGCTTCACTTGCTCTGACAGTGGACGCTCGAGTTCGAACCCCACTCAGGCGATTTTCACGTTCTTCAGTCGTTTCATTTGCTATTTGAGTTTGCCGTTTCGAAGCTCTCTCCAATATATGATTTGTTTCGAGGTATTTTTTAAAAATTTATTGACAAATTTATCACAAATTTATTTGACAGAAACGGCAAAGTCACTTTTTAAAATCAACACAATCGGATGAGCGGTTGAATTTAGCCATTTTAGCGGTTCTTAGACCAAGTCAAAGACAAGAGACATAGCCTATGACAATTTCCTGATCGACATGAACATACTGTGAAAAATTTGTGAAGATCGGTTCAGCAATCTCCACAACAGCAGATATACAGACCGATTGCTAGCCCACACAAACCGTTTTGCCAATGAGCTGACGACAGCAAGGATACGGAGGCGGCTCAAAAGGAGACATCCGTCCGACCTATGGACACACGGACGGCGACCAACAGGCCGTCTGCTTGCCTCGCCTTAAATGGAATCTCTCTGTCCGACCAGTAAAATTACTTTTTCCAGCCAGATGGCAAAGTGTCCCCGTTCCAGTCTTCGTCAACCTCATAAAAATTTGTAAGCGGATTAAGTTCCGCGAATCTTTTTTCTCTCTATATATTAAAAAAAAAAGATCGGTTCAGCGGTTTAGACGCCCATAAGCAACAAATATACAAACATACTTTTAATTTTATATATATGTAAAGATTTCTAACCAGAATTGGGAATTCGGTTCGAGTCCAAACAAACCATAACCTTTAATTGCTTTATTTTATTGAAAAAACTCTGACCAAGGTGGGGATCACTGCGCAGTGAGAGAGAGCACCTGTTCAGATCACCTAGCCCCAAAAAATTATTGCCTTTAACCCCCCGCAAATAAAATAAAATTTATGGTAATTTGGATTAACCTTACTTTGAGGTTGCTGTTGACCTTAACTTTTTCGGTAATATTAGCCTTGATATAAGGCAAAAAACTGCCCAAATGTTAGAAATTTTGTTCCTAAATGTAAGTTCAAAATTTCAGTAACATGACATAAAGCTCATAAGAAAAATTTTGATCACTACTTTGAAACACAACTCATAACTTTAGGGTGATAAGTCCTCATTTAGAATGGAGTTTTTTGGTCCACAAATACACTTCGTAGAGAATTTTAATATATACCGTAAACTTGTATCCAATGTAGAACAAAAATTGCGGAAACTCTTCTTGGAACATATTCAACAGCTAATAAAAAAGGTTAATTGGACGACAATAGATGGCGGTTTTATAAAAACATTTAAAGCGCATACTTCTCTGCCAGTGGACCGCAAGTACTATGACTGATTTGAAACCAAATATAGCAGGTAATACAGACCGCACCAACTGAACTAAGAAACGAGAAAGCTAAGCTTACTTCGGCTGTGCCGAAATACCCTTGCAAATGCTCGCTTAAATATACCATTTTTCCTATTTTCCAAACGATTGTTCGTATGGGAGCTTTACGATATAGTCATCCGACTTGGCCAAAAGCTTGTAAAATTATGTGAAACCAACAAATACAAAATTGCAGGATGCTACCATTAAAAATAAAAAAGTTTTTCTAACTAAAACTGTTTTTCAGTCCCATCTTTTGCTTGGCAGCTATACCATATAGTTGTCCGATTTTAATAAAACTTGGTAGAATAATACAAATGCATAGAAAACCTACGATTACAAACTTTGGAGTCGTTTCCATTGAAAAGAAAAAAGTTTTTCTCACTAAAACTAGTTTTCCGACCGATTGTTCCTATGGGAGCTATGAGATATAGTCATCCGATCCGGTCGGCTTCGACATATTAGTAGTGTGCAGCAAAAAGAAGACTCTGTGCAAAATTTCAGCTCGAAAGCTTCCAAACTGAGAGACTAGTTCGCGTAGAAACAGACAGACAGACGGACGGCAGGACAGACGGACGGGCAAAGCTCAAACGACTCAGCTCGTCACCCTGATCAATAATATATATATAGTTTATGGGGTTAGAATTGAATATTTTAATGCGTGCAAACTTTTGGGCAAAATTATAATACCCTTTGCAAGGGTATAAAAAGCATCTAAGCCATTAGAATCAACAACAAATTTTGAAGTAACCACCTACTAGGTATATTTTCAAATATTCTAGTTTTATTAAAATCAAGTAAGGGAAACACTGACCCCTACGAAATACCCTTTTCATTTGATTTCATTTATTTGTTATTGAATTTTTGAATTTGAATGTAACCTGTTTTTGAAACAGCTATTAAAGGGTCATCCTGAAAGAAGGCAACACTATTTTGTTATTTTAGCGGTTTCCCGACTAACTAACGTCAAGCTAAATTGTTTCGCTTATGGGTCCAGTGTTTTTTGTCGTATCTAATTGTTTATTTTCAGAATATATAGATATTGGACCTTGCTTGATGTATACTTAACCCAGGGGCTCTAACTTAAAAATTGTCAATCTGACGGTTTTTTGGGTCTAGGATCTGGCGTTTTTTTAGTCGTTAAAAGGGCGGAGTTTTCCATATCCGATACATCTGCAAAAATGTATGGCTCTATCTCGTATAGTCTCTGAGATCGACGCATTCTTACAGAAAGACGGACGGACGGACTGACAAACGGACATGGCTATATCGACTCGTCTGTTCATGCTGATCAGGAATATGTATACTTTATGGGGTCGGAAATGTTTCCTTCTCCCCGTTGCATTCGTTCGCACAACTTCATGGTCGCACTTTTCCCATTTTTATTGGGAACAATGTATAAAAAAGGTTAAAAACAACTGCCATTTCAAAATTTCATATTTTTTAAGAAGACCCACAAGACGATAAAAACTTTTACTTCTATAAATTAATGGAAGAGCAGGAAGCCAGGTCATGTGCCATCGAGCGAAATCGATATCATCTGAAGAATATTTACTACAAAGGCATGTCATTACAGTCGTCTTGGACATCGAGTGGTTTACCAATGGTAATTTTAGCTTGATGCCATGGCTCAAATGCACCAACTGTAGAAATAGCCCAGTCATTTTAGCTGGCAAAATTGTTACTCAATTTATTGTTGAGGAAATAGTCGCCTAAATATAAATGCGTTGTAAAGAAATAAAGATATATTTAGAAAACAAAATAATTATGTCAGCAGTGGGGACTCGAACTCACAACATCAAAGTACTAAGGCAATGATCTAACATCTGAGTCAGGCGGCTCCTTTCCACCTGAACTCTTGAACTAACACTGATTCAAAAGACTTTTCAAACGATTGGGAACATTGACCTTATATTTACAAAAAAAATACACAGAAAATTTGACTTTTATGTCAAATCCTGGCCGTTGAATTAAGGGCAGTTTTTCTTTTTAGTAACTGATTAACGATAATTCGAGGTTTCTTTTTCTTTTCTTACTAATATTTGGTTAGCTGAAGATAATCAATAGCCTGCTAAAGTACAATAGCAAAGCAAGGTTGGGGTCACAATTTGAGAAACAAAAAGCAGCTAGAATTGCTTCTGAACTGCATTTGCTTTTTATTTGGCATTCTCAAAATAAAATTTATTTTTTTCTGAAAATCAAAACCGAATAATAACTTTATTTTGATATCCCTTTAACTAACTTGTTTAACTTTATTTTTAAACGCGAAGTGATGGGTCACACGCTCCAATTTTATGGACATTTTTACTGCATTCAGCTTTATGACTTTGCCATCTAAGCTTTTTGTGCTTGCTGCAAATGCTTTTGGTATGGTTTCAGTGCAAAAAAGGATATCATTGAAGTGGTTTCTTTTCGCACTACGCATATTTTTTTAAAAAAAAAAGGAGCATTTAAACATTATTATTTCAATTAGGCTAAGTATTTGTGTGATTTTCCAATCTCTTGAATAGACTGAACATTTATAAATTCATTTCAGAACCAGAAGCGTCCTGTAAAAAGATTAAAGACTTTCTGAAGTTAAATAAGACAAACCTATTTTCCAATTGTTCCTAATGCAGGCATATAATATAGTCATGGGACATTGTTTAATCTTGGTAGAGTAGACCTTAAATTATTTAAAGAAAAGCATTTTTCGAAATAGAAATCTTTCGTCGGCTACAAATAGATTACCAACCACAGGTAAACTTGTTGTTGATCCGACTATGCCTCAAGCACGAAAGAATGAGAGTAGATGGAAAACTTACGAAATTATTTGTGTGCTCTGCTTTGCTTTGTGCTATGCGCTCTTTTTGCAAGCATCTTTGCGCATAGGCCATGGTCATGGATACATCTTTTTTCACTTCTTTTGCATATTTTAAAGGCGAGCTGAAGAAAACAACTTACTCTTGTGCGATGTAAACAAGCTAAATAATCATGAACTAAAACACTTAGGGCCGTTTTCTAATCATCTACATGGAGCTGCCTGTCACCAATAACATAGCAAAATCTGAGTTTATCTGACACATAGCAGCTTATTTAGAAGATAAGATATCGAATCTTAAACTGGTTACACTGTACGAATAAGTACCTTAAGTTTATTCATTTCAAAACGACTCTCAAATGGCTGGCATCTTTCTACACATTTGCCCCTCCCCCTCACCTTAGCAATCAACAAGACATGGCTTATCTCAGCAGAGCAAAACAACAATGAAGGCTGGCAATACAAATCATCATCATTATAAGTTGCAATCCCTTGTATCAGACTCGCTTGGAATGTTTTTAGTAATTGCTATTTACACATTTTTCGCATGATTTGTCAATTTTAATGAGCATTGTTTGTGCGCAGCAGCAGCAGCATCAAAAGCATCTGGTCAAATAGACAACATCAAGGTCAGTTCGAGGCCCGAATGTGGCAGCAGTATGGGCCAAACTACGCATTTGCCACCTCTGTCATGCCAAAGGCATTTGCATTTGGTTCAAATTGAATTCGTTCATGATTGATTACGTATACGCCTCATCGGCCCCTCCCCTGCTGGCTGCCCCGAAATGTAGGCAGCATATTTTTTTTTTGTGAAACATCATCCAGCATCATTCCTTCTCAGAATTTGCTCACATTTTGTTTTCAATTTCAATTTATCTGCGTTTTCTCGCCGTTCCCCCGAAATGTTTACACAAAATATTCTTTGGCATTGAACTTTTATTGGGTTATGTTTTTTTTTTTTTTAGGTTGTTGTTGTTGTTGCTGTTGATATTGTTGGTTTGAATTGTGGTTAATTTTGTTTGGTTTGCGTGTGCGCGTTCCTGTTGCTTTTTCCCAATCATTTGACAGCCTGATGAAGCTCAACTGAGGCAATCCCCATTGTGACCAGAGTGTTGCCTGCTTTTGTTAATTTAATTAATTTTTGGTGTTGGAGGATTGGCTTTCGTTGACTTTTGTGCACACAACGTAAACAAGTGTTCAGTTGATTTTGGAAATGAATTTGTGGTGAATTCAGTGGTTCAAAGAGGTTCTAAATGACTTGTTTGGAGTAACAAAATGGTTTTTGGGAAAACTTCAAAGGGCCTTTTCCCTCACTGTTTCTCGAACAGTTAACCAAAATTGTGGTTCCCGGTTAAATACTTTAAATAAATAGACAAAATCCTTAGAACTCTTCAACCACATTCAAATTATTGCATAGAGTTAGCTTAGAATAGTTGAAAATAAGGTTGAATCTGACTCTCCCGTTTTTTGTATTCTTCTAATAGTTAAAATCCCGTAAAGAAACACTCCAAAGTAGCTTTTTTTGTGAGCTTCATTTACAAAATAATTCATTTTAAAATATATTTACCGATTTTGAGTATTTTCATAAAACATATTTGTCTAATTTATGCTTCAAGCGGAGAACAACCTCAGCACTATGGCTTCCATTGAACTATTTACATCATAAATAATTATTCACAATGGAATGGGTCACCACCTTTGTTATTACATTTACAAGTTGTTGTTTTAGCGTGCTCCAGGTCAGATGTATTAATTGTGCTTATTATTCCATGAAAAGGAGAAAATGTGTTTTTATGGAATAACAAGCAAAGTAAATACATTTGACCCCGAGCCGGCAAAAACAACAACTTAAATAACTTTTTACTTTTGAGCTGTAATAATTATTTTAGAAATAATTTGAATTACATCTCAAAAATTAGAATTAATGTATTGTAATATTGTATATATCGTTGCTTTAAAAAATCGCAAGACAGTTTGGTATACTTTGCTGTGAAGGTACGAAGTAATACTTTACTACAATAACTAAAACATTAAGTACAGTTGGGCCGGCTCGCCATAAAAGGTGTTGAAAATGGTTAAAAATAGGAACATTAAGAAATTGTAAGATCAAAAGACTATTTATCTGGATGTGATGGGCCATAACTAGCTCGTCAATGTAATGCAAACAGTAAAATTTTGTATACGGTTGTTATTAATAATACTCTTAGTTAGTGGTGAAACAAAACGATCCGAACCGCAGGCCATAAATGCTGAACCAATAACCACTAAGAAATACTGTTTGGTTCGGTTCTTTGGCGAGCTTTATTTTAGACGTCAATCGTTTTCTCTAGCCAATGATACTTATTAATTTGGGAAATTGCCTTATATTATTTTTGTAAGTCTTCTTCAATTCCCCACCAATCTCTTAATACACCCTTCATCAGTCTGCATTTGTTTATTGAAAATTAATAATTGATTTGTCGTCCGTTTTTCAATTTTGTGTGGTTTTTCTTAACTTTAATTCCATTTTAGCCAGGAGGAGTAGCCATTTAATATGATAAATAGGGCGTATTCTTTTCTAGCCGACATTCTCTGATATCGAAGGGCATTCCTCTAGGAACTTATAGGGTTTAAAAGATATTCAAATGTTTAATAGTACTTCAATTTCAAAAGTCAAATGACGACAAAAATCATAATATTTCATAATGTGCCTTTGTGAACCACTGAACCGAACCGAAACCGTGGTTCAGTTAGCTCCAAAAACCATGTAATGAACCTAGCCGGCGGTTCAAAAACTGTGTAAACCAGTGAACTGAACCAGTACTTATATCCGAGTGGTTTGCTTCCCTGCTCCAAGGACCCTTAAAACGAATTGAGATGGCATAAATCAACCCAATCTACTTGGGATAATAAATATATTTTGGGAGTATTCCCCATGGACATTTTTACACTTTAGCATTCTCTCTTACCAATTTTCGAAGTACTTTTTTTCACTCCAATTGAGGCTACTCCAAAACATGGCTCTTTAACGAAAAAGTCAGTTGTGTGACGTGATTTGTAAGAGCTCGCATTGTCATGTTGGAGAATGATTCGTTTTCTGCGGTTGACTTTGTGAATTTCTTTTCCATTTAACAAATGACTCTATTCCACTCAGAATTGACCGACCTTTCTTGCTCAAGCGGAACAGTGGCCACATGACCCATTCAGCCAGAGAGTACAACGTGCAGCGTATTTGTACTTCGTACAACGATTGGAGGAATTCACTTTGAAGCAGGAGGTCGGCTGTATCGACTCAGCTGACCAAGAATATACACTTCATGCGGTCGGAAATACTTCCTGCTCTGCGCTCGAACATTTGGACAATTTCAACATACCCTCTGCAAGGGCATAAAAGAAAAAACGAGAAAGCTAAGCTAACTTCTTTTGTGCCAATGTTTTTATTCCCTTGCAAGTGCTCGCTTAAATATTTTCAAAAAATACTCGTTTTCCCAATTTTCGACTGATTGTTCGTATGGGAGCTATTTGATATAGTCATCCGAATTGGCCAAAAATTTGTAAAATTATGTGATACAAACAAATACAGAATTTCAGGATGCTACCATTAAAAACAAAAAAGTTTTTTTAACTAAAACTGTTTTTCAGACCTATCTTTTGTATGGCAGCTATACCATACAGTTGTCCGATTTTAATAAAACTTAGTAGAATCATAAAAAAACATAGTAAACCTACGATTACAAAGTTTGGAGACGTTTCCGTTGAAAAGAAAAAAGTTTTTCTCACTAAAACTAGTTTTTCGACCGATTATTCCTATGGGAGCTATGAGATATGGTCATCCGATGCGGTCGGTTTCGAAAAAGAAGACTCTTTGCAAAATTTCAGTTCGATAGCTTTAAAACTGAGAGACTAGTTCGCGTAGAAACAGATAGACAGACGGACGGACAAAGCTCAATCGACTCAGCTCGTCACCCTGATCAAGAATATATATAGCTTATGGGGTCGGAAATCAATATTTGTATGCTTCTAGGCAAAATTATAATACCCTTTGCAAGGGTATAAAAAACAAAAGAAAAATTTGAAATTTTTTTTATTCAATTCGAAATTGCTTGCAAGACTTTTAAAATATGTCAACTAGACACATGCAGCACAGATCTCATTACTACAATTTTAATGGAGTTCACGGGGCGTATGGGTTATTTTTAGAGCAAACTATTTTGCCTTATCGCGCCCATTAATAACGTTTATGGTTTTTTGCTTAAAATTGTATTATCTATATGCAAAAGTAGTCTATTTAGGGGGGGTGCCCTTTCTAAATTTCAATTTTGGCCTTAAAAAATCACCCTAATGACTAGGCAGCGGATTTGCATATTTTCAAACAGTTTTTCATCCAAGTAAGCCAAAGAAAATGTGCACAACACGATATGATGTGCTGACTTTTTACGTTTATAAAGTTGTAAAAATTTTGCACTCGATTCCAAGATGACTTAAATAATTATTTAATGAATTGGAAGGTCAGCAAAAGACCATCTGATGTGAAAAAATTTGCAAAATAAACGTTATTCCGAATCTACTGGGATTAGAATCTCTTAAAAAAATATGCAATATCCGCTGTCTACTAATGACCATTTATATATATATAATTATTATTAATTATTATATATAATATATATAATTTTTGTTTCAGTAAAAAGAGTTCCACAGAATCTGAATCTTCGAAGAGTTCTAAGAAAATTTCAGCATGGAACTATGTGTCTAAAATCAATTACTAGCTTTCGCTGAGAAGCAGTAAGATTTTAGGTTGAGGCAAGGAGATATAAATAAAATGGTTAAAAAAATGTTAAGTATGCTAAATGCTTGGATGAGGTAAGACTTTGAAATGAAGGCTAGTAAATAAAATATCAAAGGGTCAACAAAATCGCAAAAATTTCACAATTTTATACTGATTTTAGATTTTTATATTAATTTGATTGCGTTTTGTGTTTAAAAATAATTGCAACTTAGATTTCTTCACAATTTGAGCCATCCAATTTTATCCATAAACGTAGCACAAACCACATAAGCCATAACTTGATCAATGGACTATGATTTGTTATTGCCATTTTCAAAAAAACTTTCTACATTTTATTTTGTGGATATTATTTTATGCAAATTAGTTTTATTGATGTGTTGAATGCCCATGAAAGTTCTTAGTTTTGCTTGGTAAAAATTTAAATGTTATTTGTGTTTTATGCAATGAAATTTTTATACCTTGGCAAGAAAAAAGCGATAAATTTCAACCAGCAGTTTGCAGTGCAAAGAAAGAAAAAGGCTTGTACTATGCAGTGAGTTATTGCACCTAACGTGAGGTTGGCTTATTTCTTATTACCGAGAGCATTTAATTGGCAAGTGCTAATGTGCTATTTTGAGGCAGATGAATTAACTTCTCGGTAAAACTTTAAGTTGGTGAATCTAAGAATTCAAACCTGAACAGAGTCGGGGTCCGTGAGTTTGTCTAAGGCGAGCTTAGGGTGGAGTTGAAGTTATTTTTCATAAGGATAAAAAAGATATGTTTCATAAATACTCCATTTGCTTTATCATTCCTTCTCAATTTGATTTCATTGCATATTTGAAATCAAACTGCATTTTTTTAACATAAATGATACTTGATATTTGAAACGAAAATCCTATCAATGACCGCCTTTCAATCTTAACAGATTTGCAGTTATTAATATAAAGGTATTATGACAGCAACCAGAGCTCAGTTGTCTTCGAGAAGAGTCAAATGAGACTCATTCTAATAAAAGCAAGTCAAGTTATGTAAAGAATGGCTTTATAATCCTTGAAGCTAAAATGTAAATAAAGAGTACATAAAAAGTGAACTACAACTTGCGGCATATAAATCTCTCGGTGTAACTTAAATTAATCCATAAATTCTCCAACACAATTGTTTTCAAGCATTTAATTTAATAGTCAATGTGTGTTTGCCAGAAACTTTTCCAACCATTTTTTCTATGAATATTTTTTCCGCCTGCTGCGAAATCTGTGTGGAAAATAATTTAACGAATTTTATGTGGAACAATTTTGCAGGCAAATGCAATTTTCCACATTCGCACACAAGGCAGCAAATGTACACACACACACGCACATAGAGATATAGACACACTCACACACACACACACGCACTCAATGTCAAGTCAAGCTAGAAGCCAACATCGTTGTCTCTTCGGGCGAGTTGTGTCAATTTTTGTTAAATTGTTTTGCAAACAGGCAGCTCAAGAGAGCTGTGGGACGGGTGAGTGAAGGCGTCGGGAGTGCCATGTGACAGTTGTACGTAAGCATCTGCGTCAGAGCTAAGCAGCACAGAACTTGTCTCTGGACCGCAGCAGATAGTAAAATACAGCCAGTTCCGCTTTGCCAGCAAAAATTTTGGGGGCGTAACACGCTTTTTCTGCGGCTTTAACCAACTTTTGATACACTTGCCGCCCACTAAACTATGCACATGTACTTCACCAACATTTCCCAATCCACCAACATTGCAATTCAAATTGCATTTTAAATTGACATTCGCAATGGCACAGACACGCCCGGCTGGCTCTGACTACCGTTTGTCTGGCCTTCGGCTGTGCCATCCCCTCAGGTATTGCAACGTTTGCCAAAAATAGCCCTCCGAAATCCATTTGCCAAATTTGTTGTTAACATTTGTGAATGAAATTGCCCTAAAGGACACTGCACAACGAAATAAAAATGAAATTAAAAATTAAAAATCAACGCCAACGGAATGGGTACTAAAAACAATAAGATATAAATATGTGAAGCCGAAATGAAGCCGATTCAAAAATAAAGAGAAAGCACATCAGCCACTTCCGCTGGTCCAAAAACTTTTGCACATTCTGCCGATTTACCAATATTTTATCTCTGGCCGCTCGAAAGAGGAAGCGAGACGGGACGGGACCGGCAACCAAGTGTTATTGTTGGGCCATAACCAAAAAAAAAAAAAAGTAATCAATTTGATACTTATAAATATGAAATGAGCCAGTGGAGATGAGAGACCGTTTGGCCATGAATTTTGTGCGGTTTCGTTGGTCAACAATGCGCAACCGATATGAGTGCATTGCAAATCTGTTCTATAATCCTGTCAAAAATCAACACAAGTATTTGCAATTGTTCGAATCTCAGAATTAATAGTGGTTTGTGCATGATTAAAGATAGTTAAAAGTGCACAACTGAACAAAGATACTCCAATTGTTCATTTGTTGGTTCAAATTATGTTAACTAATAATCAGCAGTGTAGCTCATCCGACCATACCTAAGGATCTAACGGATCCTTCAAAAGCCTAAATTTTGCTGTAAAGTTTAGATATAGACTTCACTATAAATACTGCTATTCTGAAATTTGGGATTTCTTTTGGGATTTTAGGCTTTGTAAAGTTAGCTGGACGAGCACTGTAGGACATATAGGCCCTTAGCCGATGTAAATAAAATTTAGATGTTGCATAAATCAGCTTTAGCAGTTCATTGGATTTGACAATTTTGCTTTATAAAGTGTAAATTGTGTATTTTCTTAAAATTAACCATAACAGCCGCCTCTATTGTTAACACTTGGCTGTTCCTTTGGTTATACCCCTAACTATATTTCAAAATGTGTAATAAGATCGAACCGAAGTTATACAATACTCAATTATTGCTTATGGGAGAGGATTATCTAGCATCGTCAGCTAGAGCCTGCGTGCGTGTGTTTGTGTGAGTGTATGCATTAGAGCATTAGAGCGGACCTCCTGAGTTTGAAATTTTCAGGGTCATAGCCTCAACCCCCCTTTCTGATGCGTTTGGGTTTAAAATAGACGTTTTAAGTGGCGCGCCGAGAATCTAAAGTATTTTTGAATCACTCATACGCAGTGTTGCCTATTTCCCCATATTTTTATACTCTGTACCAAAGGTACATAGTTATACTGTGTACCAAAGGTACATAGAGTATAATAAGTTTGTGCAAAAGTATGTAACATTCAGAAGAAAGCATCTCCGACCCCATAAAGTATATATATTCTTGATCAGCATCAACAGCTGAGTCGATATAGCCATGTCCGTCTGTCCGTCCGTCCGTCTGTCTGTCCGTATGAACGCACAGATCTCAGAGATGGTAAGAGATAGAGATTTGACATGTATGGGACATATGCTTCCTATGTCTGCAGGCAGATCAAGTTTATTTTCAATTTTGGCCACGCCCCCTCCCGCCCCCGCAATTTAGAAAAAACGTCATATCTCCCACAGTTTTGAAGATAGATGGCTTGTTCCTTCTGGACATATTTAGTTATTAGGATAACTTATCGATCCGCCAAAGGAATGAAGAAGATCGGATGAACGGTTTTCGAGTTTTCTTGGTACAGAGTATGTTATAGTCGGGCTTGATCGACTTTCTTTCTTGTTTTAAATTAAATAATTGGCGTTAATATAATTTAAATTCAATACGAATTTCCAAAATAATAAAAGAAAACTATGATTGCTTGGTTTTTTTTTATATTTGCAATATAAACTGAGCCAACCCTTCTTATAAGCAGATGGTATATATGATTTCTGCACCTTTGAATACTTGTTTGTTTGCCGTAGTTTCCAAGATAAATACTGCGTTTCCTGAGCTAACTTGGCATCTTTTTAAAACAGCCACCAATTTCGAAGTAATAAATCCAAGGTAAATAGTTCATACAGGAAGTAGTGATTTCTTCCATGTTGATTCGAATTGTGTTATGAAAGTGTTATGAAAGACTTATAGATATTATAGATGACGCATGTAAAAAAACAAACGATTATTTCTGACATTGGCATCTAAAATATCTATAATTCTTTGTTTTTATGCATCTTGTGCCGTATAAAAACAAAGATATCACACACCTTTTCGTTGGCAAGGAACACTCAAACCACTTTAACAAATTGGTATCAATAAGCCGACCAAAAACTCTGAAGTCTCTTCTGACGTAATTTCCATAAAATGTAGTTGCCTTTTTGAATTTCAGAAAATGTCAACAATTGATATGAAATAAAGTTTGCGTTGTTAAAATTTCTATTTGATTCACGAGTCGTATGATTAATTTTTTCAAAACTTTGATTGAAAGAAAGTTTTTTGGCTTTCACAATAATTAATTGTTCTTCAAATATTAGCTTTGAGAATGCTGAGACGTACTCTTTATCCATTTTGTCGTTTTAAAGGTCGCTTTAATGTGCTTGGACCCTAGAATACAGCTTTCTTACTTGTCTTACTAGAACTCAAAGCTGTAAAGTACAGTTACCATAACAAATACCATTACAAATACCATTACAATTACAATTACAATACAAATAAACAATTAATTACTCAAAAAAAATAACATTTGTGGTATTCCTGAAAGAGATTTAGATTTGATTTAGATTATTTTTAAGCAAATCTAAATCAGTTGACGGAATCACCCTTTTTTGTGCACCGATTTGATTCACCTATGCTATTTGGCAGATCATAGATGAAAGAAGCGGGACGATATTACTTATAATCAATTAGTATGACCGACAATTCCTCACTTACTCTGGGCACTCTTGACAATTTGTATGGAGCAGCTGTGAACAGTTGATCAGCGAAATCTAAAACTAATCTAAATCAATTCTAAATCACTTTCAGGAATAACATTATTATGTGGTAATTGAAGTGGTTTTGGAAATGTTTTAAGTTGTGTAATTGAAAATTGCAAGCAAAACCACTAAGGGCTGATTTTCAATCTTCTACATAAACATAAAACAGAGCAAAATCTGAGATTATCTGACACCTAGCAGATATTTGAGAGATGCGAAATCGGCCCTAAAACTTATTTAACTACCAAATAATTGAAATATTTATTGATAGAATTATAATTGGTACATGAATTGTAGTTGTTATTGTAATTACGAAATATTATATTTTGAAATATCACAATAGTTGTAATGGTAATTGTAGTTTTCACCCAGAAGTATAGCTTTTTGACCAATCATTCCCAGCGCTGCTTTATGCTATGGTTATCCGATTTGGATTATGCTTTGCAGAATTGTTTGAATGCCAAACTTATACCCAACTTATGCTGAAAATTGCCTTAAGGCTTTGACTTTGTCATACGAAAAGGTGACAGTTTTATGTGAAATTAGTTTTATCTGAAATTACTGCAGGTTTTTTCAATAAAAAGTTGATCCTGTAAGCCAAAACTACTCAAATCGAATTCTTTGGTGGACAAGCAAAAACATTCTAGCTACATCTTAGACCGCAAATCCAGAAGCAGTGGCCTTAGACTGCATTTGTAAATAGGTTATACATATTTATGTATGCACATTCTACATAAAAAGCGTTTTTCAGTTTTATTTCTAAGTGAAATCGACCCAATTGAATTTCTCACTCTCATTGAAGTAATGGATGAGTCATCTTGGTTGCCTACGAGCTACGCTGCAAAATCAAATGGGTTTCTCGTTGTGAGATGGATCAAATAAAATCAAATCAAATCACAAGCCAGATGGTGCTTGCAAGATGAAATTTTTGCAA
Organism: Lordiphosa andalusiaca; assembly: GCA_035044965.1. NCBI lineage: Eukaryota > Metazoa > Arthropoda > Insecta > Diptera > Drosophilidae > Lordiphosa > Lordiphosa andalusiaca. The sequence continues at coordinate 640,806 of JAWNNM010002434.1, read as the reverse complement.
GAGACGTGCAAAATGGATACGAATAATAATCAAGGAGCCACAAAATAGTTCTCAGATTTTACGGGACAGCTCAGGATCAGGTCGCGTTTCATAATGGTCTTGGAAGAACGAATAGACTAAGATGTAGATTTTGGCAAAAATAAGTTTTAAAAATTAGTTAACAAAAAGTGAGTGAAACAATTTTTATTAGATTAAATAGTACCATAACAGCGCATACAAAATAAACTAAAAACTCATCAACATTGAAAGCATCTAAACAACTTTAAGCATCCGCCATGTGGCCTTCCATTAGGAGTGGTCTAGATAGGTACAAAATTTGACCCAGATGCTATGCAGTACACTTTTGACCAAGTTAGTTATGACATATTGTGCAGCAAATTGGTAAGAGAGGAGAGTGTGTGGGTTTTCAAGTGCAGTCTATGTACACACACATAGTTGTTGCGATCTTAGGTGAAACTGCTAAAATACTCTCCATACAAATTCGGATAGCCCTTTTGGCCATCTGCTTGATTTACCTCATGGCCTTGTTTTCCCATTATGTGTCGCTTATAAATAGTTAAAATTTATTTTTGGTATTTTGTAGCCTACTTTCGGTGCTGTCCATTTAAATGACTGACTGGCAAATTTTGTGGGCTGATGCTCTGTGGTTGCTGTTGTTTTGGTTTTGGCCCGTCTCAAAATGCGTCACAGTTGCACTTGTCTGTTTATTATGAGGCCACTTGAGCCACCCAGGATAAGTGCCCACAATGAGAGTGAAAGAGATCCGGGGGACCTCAACTTGAGCCATAGTACACTCCTGGCCACTTGAGAGGCTGAGACTCCGTTGCCTTTGACATGGCTGTGCTGCCTTGTTTGAATTTAATTTATTGTTTTCGTTTGTTACCTCGCGCCCCCACCACCACCACCACCACCCCCATCCCCACCCTCACTCACCCGGCCAGCCCACTTCTCATTTTAAGTGTCACAACAATGTCGCAAGTCGTTTTCATTGCGCAAAAAAAGGAAACACACACAAATTTTTTGCGCACTTATTTGCGCTAATTTAATTTCTTGTGTAATTTTATTTTTATGTAGTCGGCGACTGCCTTGAAACTGAGACATCCCCCGCCGCGTCCCGACCCGCTCGCGCTCGCGCTGCCTTTGTTTGCCTTGAGGCAAACTTTGTCAACATTTTCGCGTACAACATTGAAAAATTTCTGCTTCTGTTGCGAAAAACAGAACCGACAGAGATGGAGATGGCGGCGGAGGCATCATTATGAACACGAGCCTGTTTCTGGGCACTTTAAAGAATATTCGTTTCCTTTTTACTTGGCTGCCGTTTGTGCTGGCCCTAAGGTCAAGCCTACATTTGGGCGCATTTCGCGCCAATAAATTGAATTGAATAGAATTCTGGGCACTTAACATAATTCAAAATGCTGTCACTAGAATGGCGCCAGGCAAAAGTGCATAAAGGCTAAAAGCCGCTCATCCAAAATAGCCAACTGGCATTTATTACCATTTTGAAATGTAATGACACCAAAGAAAAGTTTCGCAGCCGTGGGCAGAAAATTGAGGTAGAGAGAAAAACTTTTGCTGGCAAATGTACTTAGTTCCCTTAATTACGGTTGAGCTGCATGAGGCGTACTTTATATATATATATATATAGTATATATATATTTTTTGTACAAAAATTCAATTTCAAAGTAAAGGAGCAATCTGCAAAACGTGTTTAATGACATTCGTTTGCCCTGCTGGAGGAAAAAAATATGTATAATATCTGCCACGTCTACTCTTGTTTGAAGTTTGCAGATGATATTTTTATCACTTAAACTTTTGGTTCAATTTATACACCAAACCGCTTGTACCATTTGGATAGGTCTTTAACGCCGGTGTCCACTCAATGCTGAAAGTTTTCAGAAAAGTTGTTTTTTTTTTAAGATTTTAAGCCATATTTTGCTATCGATTAACGTTTAGAAGCAACCTTGCACTGTTATGGTGGCTTTTAAGTTAAACAAGCTGTTTTTAAACCAAACAAACTAAATGTTATAATAACTTTAACAATAGTGAAAGCGATTAATAAATAATGCACAATAATTTAGAATTCGAGTTAATCATATTTTGTGTTCCAAAAATGGAATATAGATTGATTATAAAATAAAACTATACACTAACTAGCTCAGTGACTTCCAATTGATGGTGGGTAAAAACCTCTTTCGTCATTATGTAAAATGGTGTCCCATTTGGTCAGCATTCCTATATGCTATAATCCCTGATGCGTAACTTGACCAACGGCAATGCAGAAGGCTTGAAACACCAAGCTCTGGATGGCACACGACATTCTTTCGGCTACTAGTGGACCGCCAACATCAGGAACTATCTTAAAACGCTTTGTAGATGGCATTTTGTGTGGCCGGTTTTTGTCCCTCAGCGCTACCCATTGAATAAATGTGCTTAATTAAAGTTAATGTTCAATATGCAACAAATGCGGCATTACGGACAGCTTATGACCAGCTCTTCACTGATATAGAATCTGACCATGCTGACTGAGTTGGAATCGGTGTTTTTTGCATTCGCCAAGTCGCACTCTGGTCTTTACTACAGCTAAATTTAGTTTATTAACTTAGGTTTACTTTAGAAAAAGACGTTAGTCTTCGCTTTCTGGCAGATTCTCTTTTATTTTTGGTGCTATTTATTTTCATATTGTTCTCTTCTTTCTGAAAATTTTTAATTTTGGAAAATAGTTTTCTAATCTTAGAAACTCATCGATTTTTTCCGAATTTTAGGGTTATTTTTTAGAAATATTTCTGAAAACTGTTGGAAATAATTAATAAAAAAAATCGGCTTTAATTTTAGACATTTTAATCTAGATTTAGAATACTACTTTTTCTTAATTTAAGAAAATGTATTTTTGAAAGACAGTTTTATTTTCTTATATTGAGAAAAACATCCACTAAACAAACTCTTTTAGAAAATAGATCCTTAATCTTGTAATTCTGATTTTTTCTAGATGTTTTTATTAAAAATATTAGAAACAACTTTGAAATTCGGCTCAAAATTTAAAAATTTTAATCTTAAAAAGCGACCAAAAATTAAGAAGAAACATAAATAATACACCGCGAGTAATTCTTAGCATTCTAGCATTACGAGTAATGCTTTACATTTGACTGCGTGTTTTTTTGTGTCTCACGCGATTTCTTGAGATTGTCGATTGCGCAAAGATACCTTACAGAAGTGTGTTCCCGAGGTCCCGGGATCAAGTGACCCCAGACAAGGTAAAGTTAAAACAGCAATTATTACAAAAGTTTGATCTACTTTATTTTTATTTATTGCATTTAAAAGGATTACTCACGCGTCTTGTTCTCCCCCTACTGCCCTCACTTCTTCTCCTCTCTAATAATTTTCAAATTGTTTCGCTCTCCAAAAACTAGAACATATTTTCTAAAACTAAGAAATTATTTTCCTAATTTTACAAAATATTATTCCCAAAAATTTTTGTCTATCACCTTTGACGCCTTTTTTATGCGAGTGTGTTAGTTTAAGGTCGATTTTTGTTATGTGTGTAAGAGCTATATATATTCTTGATCGGCATCAGTCGAAATAGGCATGTCCATCGGTCCTTATGAACTAACAGATCACAGAGATAGACGTTTGATATGTTTGAGTCAATAAATTGTTTTACTTGCAGGCAGATCAAGTCTATTAATTCCCTCTAACTCAACTTGATCAAATCGAAAGTCTCTTTCAGCTTTATAGAATTGTAATTAATTGCAGGTGAATTATGTGAATGATATGTCATAGAACGAAACGTTTTCAAAAATCTGCAAAGTAACTCTAGCTGCTAATGTAATACTGACCCCTGGGAACTCTATCCACATTTTTAGTATTGGTAGACTTAGCCCCGGCGTGTGGCTATTTACGAAAAGTACAAGTTTTGTTCTCGTTCGTGAAAGCAAATCAAAAGCAGTTGACGCAAACAATCCTGATTTCACTAATCACCCAAACAGCTTATTGAGAATTTATGCCTATTTAAACTGAGGTTTGAAATCAAATATGCCAAATGAAATTATGAAAACTAGTTTTCTTAGTGTGCGAAGAGAAGTTTTCCGATTACACTATAGAATTCTAAAATGTTTGTTGCAATAACAATGTTAGTTCCAAGAATTATATCATTGATTCGGGTCAGGCGAAGTGACTTATGCCATTCAAAATCTTGAAAGAATTATGCAAATCTCTAACATAGTTGTCGAAATCAAGCACAAATTAAAAAAACTCAAACCCTTATTAGTCCGTCCATTTTAGGCCACTGGTCTTTTTATCCAATAGGCTCGTGTACATTCTTAAATGCAATCAATAAATAATTAATTTAATTACTCAAATCTGTAGTGTGAGTTTTCCACTCTCTTTATATCTAAGACACATACAATTTCGTTGGAATTAAATGTTGTCACTTAAATGAAATCAAATAGAAATCAACCTCGAAGCTAATTTCGTAAAATCAATTAGATTCGCCCTACTTTCCTTTCTTCTACATTTTGCACGGAGCAGTCGTTAGCTGGTGATGCACGAAGTCCAAGCCGATGATGAATCTTGAGCTTAAATCTATATGGGGCCTTCTTGTTTTCATCCAACTAGGGGGTTAAGTCGAAAACGGATGACAAACTAAAATAAATACGAAATATGAAAATACGAAATTACTTAAATTACTTAAAAAGGTTATTCTCTTCAGCCTATTGTCATGATGAAAGAGCTAAATAAAGTTCTGTACCTTAATGTTAAGGCTATACACAAAAAGTAAATGGCAAAGCTAAATCCAAAATCATTTTAAAAGATTTGTGTAAGTTTGATTGAAGAGAAGCTATTTAAAACAACAAATAAATTGTTTTTTCTTTGAGGCTTACTTCCCAAGTCTCCGTTTAATCTTTCCAAAAGCTTCTGAAATATTTATACATTCTCTACCTTCCACAAACATTCCCTAGTCGATTCTTGGGTATTCATAAATACTCGCTTAAAAGCCAGCCAAATAAAAAGTTGTTGGGCAAAGTTCAAATGATTAGGCTGCTGGGAACCACACATCATGAAAAGCAAGCCAAATACATACAAAGCTCGCACACACACACACATACACACACACACAGTTGGTTAGGACACCTACGCATTAAAACTTGTGCATCATTGAAAAAATGTTTGCCTGTACAAGCAAAAGCGCAGCAGAGCAACACACACACGCACACACACACACACACACACGAACGATAAAACTTTCTTCGCTTTATGTTTCTGGCCGCGACCCTGTTTGGCTTTTGCTTCTGTGTTGTGCAGTTTGGCAGGCGCCCGAAAGTATGCAGCATCCACGCCAACACGTTGCTGGCAAGTGCAAGCTTGCGTGTGCGTGTGCATTTGCGACTGTTGTTTGTGTGCCTCTGTGTGTGTGTGTGTGTGTGTGTGTGGTGCTGTGTTTGTCTTTGCTTGCCAAGAGTTTTGCGTCAGTGTTTTTTGGAATAGCCTCAAAGAGTAGGAAGGGTATATTTTCGACCAAAAAAATATATATAAAATGTCCCTTACTTTTGCGGTCTCAATCGATGAATCTCTCTGTGGGCCTGCTCTTTCGCACAGCTTGAATTATTATATGTTATATATTCCAGGGTATCCGCACGCAGACTCTCGACCCTCCCTCAGTTTGGCAACATATTCAAATCGTAAGCTCTGCAACTTTATCTTGGCAACCTGGCCAAGTCATTTCTGGCACTGCACAAGCAACTTAATTAAAAACCCCACCAGCACACACACTTACGCACTCAGAATGACAACTCGAAGGTGATGACTACCCCAAAAACTAACCCAAAGTATCAGAAAGTCAACACGCATAAAAATCACTCAGCACACGCGCCCGTCAAACGCAGCCCAAGCATTTAATTTGCTAGAAAAAGGGCCACCCTTGGTGGGCGTGGCCTTATAAATTGTCATGCCTTTAAGATGGGGACCCTGACACAAACACACAAGTGCCAACGCTTCGTAGTAGTAGCTGGCTTGGGCGTGTGTGTTGGTGTGCGTCAAGAAGTGTAGCAAACATTTTAGCGCCAAACGGAAATGCTCGAGCAAAAGAAAAGAGACCGTTAACAACAACAAACCGAAAAGGCAGGCGACATCTACCAAAAAACTACAACACAATGTGTATGTATGTATGTATGTTTTTGTTGTTCCTCAGTGCTCGTGTGTGGGTCCAGCCAGAATGCCAAAGGAATCATCGCTGCCAGCCTTGGGGAAAAAGTTAAAGATTCTCAAAAAAAAACTCCTCTAAACTAAGTTGAAAGTGTACCAAGGCTTTACTCGCTCGACTCTTTGAAGCTTTGAGTTTAGTTTTCATGCGATTTGTATTTCTTGGTGCCTGATGGTCAAACGCACACAACAACAGCAGCAGCTGCTTTGGAAAGAACATGTTACACAGGGTAGTTGGTCATCTAGCAAAACAGGTGTACAAACGGTGAGCGAAAGAGTTTTGGCAGCCACCCAAGGTTTACCAAGTGGAGAAAGATATCTGGAAGCTTTTTGTGACCTATTGCTTACACCTCGCTAAACAGCAGACGAGACCGTACAACGGGTCTGATGTTTCCATCAAGCCAAATCAGAAGAAGAAATAGTAAGAAGTTTCCATAAGTCACATTTTCCAAACTCCTCCTCTCTCTGTTCTTTAAGATTTATATCATTCTGTCAAAAGTGATATTTATCACAAAAAAAAAAGCTACACTCTAAAGTGTATCTTCTAAGTTTAAGATTTTTCGCCTTCAAATAAAATGTTTTTTCCAATTTATAGAACATTTCTTGTTTATACACAATTTTTTTCTTAAACCTAAAAATCATAGCCCAAATTTTGAATTTTTTAGAAAATAAATAGTAAATAGAAATTAGTTTTTTTTGTTGAATTAAGGTTAATTTTTCAAGATCCTTAAAACTTTCAAGTTGCCTTGAACGAAGAAAAAATACACAGCTCGGATTCTCAAAATAGGGCGACTACCATTAAATTTAGTAAAGCGCCCTTATTTTAGGAAAAGTGATATTTATCACAAAAAACGCTACACTCTAAAGTGTATCTTCTAAGTTTAAGATTTTTCGCCTTCAAATAAAATGTTTTTTCCAATTTATAGAAAATTTCTTGTTTATACACAATTTTTTTCTTAAACCTAAAAATCAAAGCCCAAATTTTGAATTTTTTAGAAAATAAATAGTAAATAGAAATTAGTTTTTTTTGTTGAATTAAGGTTAATTTTTCAAGATCCTTAAAACTTTCAAGTTGCCTTGAACGAAGAAAAAATACACAGCTCGGATTCTCAAAATAGGGCGACTACCATTAAATTTAGTAAAGCGCCCTTATTTTAGGAAAGAGCCTTTCATAAATTTAAAAAAAAAAATACTTTAAAAATTCTCCCTAAAATGTGTTCAACTTTATGTAGAAAATCGCCCTTAAAATTAGAAAAATATATACAAAGACACTGCTAATAATATGTGATCAAGTTTAAATTTCGGACTTTGGAATTTCGGATTAGAAAAAAATGACGCTGAGTGCTTTACATTTGACTGGGTTTTTTTTACTAAAACTGACGGTCAGTTGAAAGTTAGTAAATAAAATAATAATTACTAATTTAAAAGTGATTTTCGGAAAGAAAACTTTAGTCAACCAAGTGATAGGAAATATGCCAGAAAAATAATATAATATATAAGGGCGTCCCTGTGAAGTTTTCGCCTTCTGTCTTCTTCCTCACTTTCTTTCCCATCTACAAAAAAAAAATTGTGGAGCGCCTTCCTTTTACATTAGAACTCACTTTCTTTTATTTCTTTATTTGTGGTGTATATTTAACAAGAAAACAAAAATCAGTTGAAAAAGTTATGTTTTAATGGGCGCAATAAGGCTGCAAAGTTTTTGAAATAACACATACGCAGTGTTGCCCTTAATTTTAATAGAACATTCAAAAAAAAATTAAACCAAAAACTAAGAATAACATTGTTTTGAGAATTTCGTGGAGGACTAACAAGTGGCACTGAACAAACATGAATCTACTTTTTGCGATTTGAACAATAAAAAGCATTTCAATATTAAGTAGCCGGCCCCTGTCCCATCTGTGTTGATGAATCTTTTTTGGTATCCCGGAAGAGGCCATGATTTGGTTGGAAGCCATTGTCTCAATATGATAGACCGCCCATTATATTTCGAGCTTAATTGTTCAGTTGCATTCGTGATGAAGAAGAGGGTCCTCCTGATAAAGAAGATTGGAGATAGTGAAGCCATTTTATTGACAGCCTCTCTGACTTTGTAATCGGGACTATATTGTCCATCCAAGAATGAGAGATCATGGTGTTAATTTTGTATTTTATTTTGCAAAATTTTTTCTTCAGATCCAAAACTTCCAAAAACTGAGAGCCTGGCACAACTAGAACAGATTTCAATGTTGATATTTTGAAATGGGGTGTACCCCAGCCTGTAAGGGAAATTTTTAGATCCAGCTTTGTGGCCTTTATAACTGTATTGTCTATAATGTAAAGAGAGTCCGTTAAGAGGCGCCCTTCTTAAATTTCCCTTTAGTCCTTTAAAAATGCAGCCTTATGTACATAAAAATATTTAAAAATGTCTCAGAAATCTCCAGAACATCTTCGTATAAACGGATTCACTTCGAACTTAAGTTGCTTGCCTTTAAATGAGAACCAGCTCCAGATTTGTGAGATTTGAAACTGATTGCTCAAAGCCATGTAGTTTTAATGCATACTATCGTATCCTTCCCTAAAATCTATTGGCCAACATAACAGTTGTCACTTTTTGAATACAATTCTCTATAAATTTATGAAACATTTTTAAAACTTATCCAATCAATAGTTCAAACGCATACAATGAAATCAGATTTTATCAAGCATATTTTCTAAAAATTTCTTTAAATTATTTGTAAGAATAAACATGCCCTAACAAAGAAGTGCCACACCACCAGCTTAGATTTTCTTTCTCTCCCAGCTTCACCCATCTTATCAGAATATTGCTTGTGTTGCTTTCCTGCGTTAGCATTTTTTTTTCTTTCCACATACATATATTATATACTATTGTATGTATATACTCAGTTTTTCTTTTCCCTTTTATTCGCCTTTGTTGTTGTTGAGCAAATTATGCCCCAACAACAAGGGCAATGATGTTTATGGCCCGCCATTTTGGCCACTGGTCGACATTTTATGCAATTTCTCTTGCGGCAGCGCATCCGAGGCGCTGTCTTTTACCTCCTGCAGCTGCTAGGCCATGATTTAGTGCTTAAGGCAAGTTTATAAATTAAATTTAATGAAGCAGCAACCCGAACTTTCGGGGCCAAACTGCTTTCAATAGCCAGCCATTGTCCTGGGACACACGCATATTGATTAGGATGCGCCCCAGGATGTTTCCGTTTGTGTGCGAATGTGTGTGTGTGTGTGTGCGTTCGTGTGTGAAAATTGAAGCTTTGACTGCAAGTTTAATTGGCTCTCAATTTGTAGATAACATCCTAAACAAAAGTCATACACACATCAATTACACTAGAAAAAGTAATTATCAGGCAACCAACCCAACGCAAGAGAATCTTTTAAAATTGAACACGAAATAGGCCCAACAATGAGGCGTCTCGGCTTATGCAACATAATCCTAGTTTATGACAGTTAAGGGGCCGAAGCTTTGTCAGTGTGTGTGTGTGTGTGTGTGTGCGAGTGTGCGGGATGGCAAGAGCGAGTTAGAGCTTCTTGTGTCGTTGGAAACCAGCAGCTGCTCAACGAACTGTACCAACCCATACCCATGCTTACCTAATATGGATGTAGGATTGTGTGTACCCAACACAATGGCCTTAAACAGTGGTGGTGGCAAAGTGAACATGCTCCCACTCACTTCACAAATTTGACAAAGCACTTATAATTATATATTCCAATTTGAAAGTTTGCGTAAAATAAGAACTTAATAAGATTCAAGCTGAAGCTTCATAAATCTGTCTAAAATATACAATTTCTTTTATTATAAGCGAGGCAATTTAAATAATGAAACCATTTTAGGACAAGTTATTCAGGCCTGTTGCAAATAAGGAAGATTGTGGATAGTTTTCTGTTGGCTGGCTCGATTTGGTTACAATTTGATTTACAGCGTCTTGCAGCCGACTCGCTGCTCTAGATCCACTCCCAAAAGCAATAATGACACTTAAGCCAACTTTTGAATGCTCTTATCACACAATTAGAAGGGTGGAAGAAATTAAAGTATGCCTCCTAACACTTGCTCTAAAAATCACCCATACGCCCCGTTATCTAAATCGAAATAACAATAATGACATCTGTGCCACAAGGGTTGAGTTTTCCAGTTTAAAAGTCTGGCTAGCAATTTCGATTTCAATAAATTACTTAATTTTCAACAAAAAGCCGCATTGCTCAGATGTTAGAATGTTGCCTTAGAACGTGGAGGTTGTTAGTTCGAGTCCCACTGTATTCGTTCGTTGTTCTTTTCTTCTCTTTTGGTTGTTCTTTTTTGTCGTATTTTTGTAATTAGTTTATATCTTAACAATGCACTTGGGTACCACTCCGATTGTACAAGGAAGCACTATAGTTTGAGCCACAGTTTAGATGTGATGTCAAATTTTGTTAGAAATAAACTCATTGCAGATGGACTCTGAGCTAGGCGGCTTGATGACAGCTGAGAGCTTAAACTGACATAACGAACATTTTTAAAATCATGCTAAGTTGATGTGATGGACTGGCCAGCTTGTACACCTGACCTCAATCCAATTAAAATCGAATGGACTATACTTGCTGAACACGAAGTTGCTTTCAGAAATAGTTTATCACTTTTAGATGTATAAAGTGGCTTTAAATGCTTATGGTGACTCTTTTCAGTGTAGTATTGTTGTAACTTTCTTTGATTTTATGGTAAAATACTATTTCTTAGCTTTAAAACCAAACGCCCAAAACAATTATGCCATTTTTGTAAGCAAAGATATACCACTTTGAATACTTTAACTCAAAACTTTTAAATTGTCGACAGCCACAAAAAAATATGTGATGCAAAATATGGTCATTTTGAACACATACATGTGGGGTTTTTATTTAGGATAATGTTAGGTTAATATAATGTTTAAGTTAAATGAGTAAGTTCGTCTTTAGTCTAGTGTGTTCAATATTACGGCACGGCTATCCGATGTCTTTTGTCTTTGAATCTCATCTGCTTTTCGAGCGCACGTCTTTCTCGGTCGGCTGCCACGGTAACACTCCCCTCGGGACTGGTAGCCGTCTTCTTACTGCCGATCGTTGTTCTTGTCTCTCTCGTCTTCTCGTCGTTCTCTTTACGGTTTAGGCATTCGTTAGTTTAGTTAGGGATGGGCATACTTGTGCTACGTGAGCAAACTGCATCCCTCATACACTTAGCATGCTATATCTTCGCTTATAAATAGCAAACATTTGTGAGATAGTTCATTTCAAGCTCAAACAACAAGAACAAAAATGTAGGTAAACTTATAACTTATAAGTAAACAGCGGATTTTGCATATTTTTAAGCCGATTTAAATCCCAGTAGACATGGAAAACTGTGTATTTATCAAATTTTTGTACATCATTTTGTCTTTTGCTGGCGCTCCAGTTTATGAAATCATTTGATAAGTCGTACACTCAGAGAAAAAAATCGAGAATTTCTTACTTGGATCAAGAATTTTCGAGATCAATAGTTCGATAATCAAGCACAAGAGTTCTTGGATCAAGTGCTAAACATACTAAAATTCACGATTGCTCATTCTTGAATCAAGGGCATACAGCATTGTCAAAAACCGAGAATGTTCTTCCTATTATCATGAGCTCATCACATTCAAAAGTAAGGTCGTTTGCTCTTAAATCAAGAGCTTGACAGATTCCAAACATACAACAATTCAATATCAGTTAATTTTTCCATTTTGTTTAAATTTATTTCATGGAAAACTAATTGTTGAGCCATGTTCCAACTTTTAGCCGGCTTGTGGAACACACACCTCAAAGCAGCATCAGTCCTTCTGTGCCAACTATCAGTGGAACAGAGGTCTCTCCATGCCAGCAATGCCATAACAGGTTGGGAATTCCAAAGCAACATGAATGCAAAAATCCATTACGCTCTCCACTCGATAGCTTGCCCACACCCCTAAATACACGCTTCAACGCTATTCTCTCTATTCTCTCAAATGTGCTTGCTCTCCTCTCTCAGTTTCTGTACCTCACTCCCCTCGCCAAAAAGTACCAAGCTGAGAACGAATTTAGCTCGATTTCAAGACCGAAATTCTTGAAAATTTAAGAACAAATAAATATTTTTTCAAGAACGTATGTTCTTAAGTTATTCGATCTACTTTTTTCTGGGTGTATTGGAATTGACTGCAGAATTTTTGGAATTTTATTAACGTTAAAAGTCAGCACATCATATAGTATTGTGCACATTTACTTTGGCTTTCTTGGATGAAAATCTGTTTGATTCCCATAAGAATCTAAATAGTATATTAAATAACAAATATTGTTTAAAAATAACTAAGAATATTGTGACATGATATGTCTTATAAACATAAAGCACACATAACATTTCAATCGCCGCCATGTTTCGAGACAGAAATATATAACTATAATAAAGATATGGGAGATTGAGGAAATGATTATAATTATTTAAGTAATTATTAAGTAGTCTGTCCGTTCGTCTGTATGAACGAATAGATTCCAGAGAATAGAAAAGCTATAGCAACGAAATTTAAGATGTTGGTTAATATTCTCCGCAGGCAGATCAAGTTTGTCACAATTTTTGGCTGCGTCTTTGAGCTATTCAATTCACTCACAAATTATAAGAAGTCTTATTTTTCATTATAGTAAATGCGCTCAATATCTATAATCTATCAAAGTTTCATAGATATCGAATAATAAATTACACTATCACAAAGGTTATAAAAATGCTGCATACTTTTCAAAGCAGCAAGCGCTAACAGCTAACATGGTGTAGATAAATCAACATTAATGTTAATGTTCTGTTACTTAACACAATCGAACATTAAATCCACTGAGTTAAGGGAATACCGAGTTTATTTTTGTAAACCCCATCCGATACAAGTGGTGACTTATCACTTAATAAACTTTTCATACTAATTTATTCACATAATTTTTTGACCTAAAAAGAATGCACCGTGCGTCACTGTGCCGTCATGTCGCTCACCTATGTGTACAATATAAACATGTATATGTATTTGAATGTTCTTTATATGGCAATTCCTTAAGCATTGACAAGTGTCGGCAGCACAAAAGACGCGCCATCTATCGAAGGTTGAGATTTGAATGCCTTTTGTGTGAGTGTGTGTGTGTGAGTGTGCGGCATAATTGAAGGTTTCCTTGGCTTGACGCCACCAAAGTAGGCAATACATTTTCGGTGAATTTCTTGCACATATGCGTATGCATGTGATCTCAATTAGACTATAAATATTTACCAGTTGTTTAAAAGAAGGTCGCCTTGCGTTCCTCACTTATGTATTCTTTACGAGGGGGCCACAAAAGTTTTCCAGTTGCCCCAAGGTTGGGAGCAAAAGTTCTTCATGCAAATATGCGGGCACAAAATTCATTGCATACATTTAGGCGTCGACAAGCTGCGTTGACAGTTGTCGCCCGGGTCGAGTTTTTGGCATTTGACATGGCAAGCAAAAGTATGTGGAAAACTCATTTGCATGCTTTTTGGGCGGCTCTACGGAAAAATGCATCATCCAGGGGGGAGTGGGCAACACATGTTTCCATGCCAGCGTCTCTTATGCAATGTCTACCCGTTGTGTGTTGTTGCCCTTGTCAGTTTTATGCTTGAGAAAATCGACAATATATTCTAGCGCCTCCAAGTAGGCAACACTTGCCCAAAGAGTGATAAAAAGTCCCCCAGTGAATCGTTTGTGTCTGCACGCCATGGAGCTGCTGTTCATTGGGCAGGGACAGCTGGCAACTGACGAGTGAAGCTTTAACTGGCTTGATGCATGGGAATTGATGGCCCCACCATTAAATGCAGAACTTTAAGGACACAGTGAAGTGAAATGCTTTAGGCTATGCTATGTCAATAACCTCACTCGATAGCCTCATTTGCGTTGTTCCAATTTTGTGCTCTTTTTTTTTGCTGTTTGCTCTTTCCAGCGCAAAATTGACTGCTAAATTATTTATGCCATAAATTCTTCGTACTGGCCCTGGCATAGGTGACAGCTGCTTAGGCCTGCACAACCACAACAACTACAAGAGCTCCAATGCGATTTTACGGCACAGTTAACAATTTTAATTGCAGCCTAAACTACACTCGTTACACCTACCCCTCAAGTCTCTAACGATGACAAAGTGCAAAAATGGGCCAAACAGCTGACTCAACTCTCAACACACACACACAATATGTTGGGATGAAGGTGCAGTTGAAGTGGCATTAGCCATCTGTTGGTAGTTAGTGAGAAACAAAGCAGGTTTCGATACATTTTTTACACGGCACTCCAAAATGCAAACACATATATGACTCAGCCAGTAAGTTTATGGATAAATTATATAAAAATTTGTTGTTGGCTTCCAGCATATAATTTCATTCAAAAATGACTGATTTATGCTGCACAATTGCTGATGAGTCTCTGATGAGCTGCATCAATAACACATCCTTTGTGACTTGAAACCAAATAAATGTAAAGGACCAACGCCACTTTCCGATTAATCGCGAACCGTTAAATAAAAACTGAGTTTTACTTTTGTTTAATGTAAAACAATTGAAAAATAAAATCCAATTTCCCTTGTTTACACATCAAAGTGGAATGAAACCTGCCTGCCTGATTGATTCATCTCACAACTGAAAGGTAGCGCAAAAATAAAAAAACTGTTCTGATAAAATGTTATTTCCTCGTTGACTGGAAATTCCTTACAAACTTTAAGAATTCACCAATAACTGTTGTGCTGTCAACTGACATATGTCAAAACCGCACAAAAACAGCTTACATTGCCTTACTCCCACTCTTCCTCATACTTACCCGGATGCTGCCTTTGTCTTTTCTTAACAACAACAAAAAAAAAATGGAAAAAGAATTCGCTCGTTTTTTTTTGTTGACAGCAAATTTCTTGTGCTAAATTTTCACTCAACTGTCTGGGTACCTCAGCGTTTTGCTTGTCTTTTGTAACTGCCCGCTCCGCTATGCACCTGCACTTTTCGCTTTAATTGCGGTCAACGTGGCTGCTGCTGCTGCTGCTAAGTCTTTGCTCTGCCAAAATGGCAAATAAAAATCCTTCAGTGAAACGTTGCTGCATACTTTGAGGTGCGCCAAAAATATTTTTGTCATGAATTCTATTGTAGATAGTTGGGTTTTTTTTTGTACAGTTTTTCCTTCTTTTTTTTTGCGCTGCTGTGGTCTAGATTTGTTTTTTTTTTTTTTTTTGTTGTTTTTGCTTGTTTTGTGTTGCAATTTACGGACGGCTGCGTATTGATTCGCAGCAGCGACTGCCTAGAACGCATTTTCTGCATTTGTTGGACTGGGACTGTATGTCCCATCTGTTCGTGTGTCCTTATGCATTACCCAGCTGGTTTTTACCTCTTTCTCATGGCTTTGAACATTTTGCTGTGGTTTTTGCCGCATTGATCTGGAAATGTTGTCAACACAGTGTCCCATTTATTTAAGCATCAACTTGATTTCGACAAAAAAAAGAAATGAAAAACACTTTGCAGTTCAGAAATCTTGTGTAAAATGGGTATGCATAAAATAACAAAATATAAATAATATAATATATATGCTGTGCTAGATATCAGAGGTATTAAGCTAGAATGTCAGTGTAAGAATTCCCAATTTATTCAATATATTCCAGAGCATCTGCAAAGTTTTGTTCCGGAAATACATAACTACGTAATGTTCTAAGCCAGGCAGGATCATTACTTAGTTTGCATACCAATTACACTAGTCAACACAGTAAAGTTTATTGATGTTTGCTCGGGATTCTAAATGACTTTCGTGTGCTGAACACGAACCTAATTTCTGAAATGGTTCAGCACTTTTAGTTTTCTTTTGTTTTTTGAGCATAAAGCTGCTTAAATGACATATTTTGATCTGTGGGGATCATTTTCGTTTGATATTATTAGAGGTTTTCCTGCAAGTGATTTAGTATCTGATTCGATTATAATTTCGGTGTGATCAGATAATTTGCAGAAAGTTCCGAAAATACTTTCCATCGAATCAAAAATCAGAATCAACCCCATGGCTGATTTGGATTTATCTGTCTGACTGCTTTCATGTTAAAATCAATAATCTTGTGCACCAAGCGTACCAGCAAAAATCGCGGACTGTACATTCTGAGCAAAGAGAACAATGTATGTTGGTTCGTCGAGAGGGCGCCTCCAAGGCCCTAAAAATCCAGTGTAATATCACTTCGTGGTTCTGCAGTGCAAGCTTAAACGCTTTGCTCTCAAGAAAAAGACCCAGCAGCCTTTTGCCATGGGCATAGAGCAAGAACTCCAAGGCTGAGCACAATTGGCCAATCGCCGTCGTGTCTGTGCCTCCACCAAAAAGTCAAAGAGCTCTGTCTCTAGTGCAAGTAGAAAAAATTCTGCCGCAAGACTTTCGTATAGAAACATTAAAATAAGACGAATCCTTTCAAATTCTACCCCCAAATCAAAAATAAATCCATTTTTTTGTTTAAATAATAAAAGTGTATTTAAGGTAAAATAAAACCTGCCACAGTTTTTAACAATGACCTTATCGGAATGAGTAGTACTAAGCTTTACCTATATACAGCGTTTTAAGCGGGTTTTTTCTCAAACGATCTGCAATGGTTAATAAAAGCGCCCCGTCTTCTGTGTGATAACTATATTGACCTATACCACATACTGTCATTTTATTTCTCCAACTATACCAATTCCCGTATTCTTTTATATTCTTTGTCTGCATCAAATTTGTAGTTCTACCTCGCCAGTCAATCGATGTAAGAAAGTTTTCCTTACTTCTTGAAATTAGTTTTGATTTTTATCATGCAAATTATTGCTTATCTTCAAATAAACTAAACTAAACCAAAACCACAATTCTACATTTTTCATTCGTCCAAGCTGACAATAATCAACGTCACTTTTATGTCGTTCCTGCAGTTATTTAATTTTGTTTTCATGTGACAACTCTTATGTCAAAATAAAAGTTACGACGTAAGTACAATTAATTGTTTTGTTTTTGGTATTTAAATAACAAAAAACTCTTATTTTTAAACATATAAATTAATAGTTAAACTTCAATTTCAAACAAAAAATTAAAATTAAAGTGTTATTAAATGTAATAAAGTTTTAAAATTATTAAAGAATTTGTTGTTGCTAAAAAAAATATTTTCAAAAGGCCATTAAATAGTAAAATCATTTTTTAGATATATTAACGAAATTTAAAAATATTATGTTCTAACAGAATCAGTCAAATGATTAAACGAGATATTCGTATCTCAATATAATTATTTAAATCAAGGCAGAACTTGATATTGCGAATATTTACCGAGTATACTATAATTATATTGATATTTTAGCGAATATTCTATCATACGATTTTTGATAGGTTTAAACCTAAGAATTATGGAACTTTCTGCAGGTTATCTGATCACACCTTTATTGTAATCAGAGCCAGAATCAAAATCAGGATTGCAGGAATACCCTTAATAGGGGTATAAGCTGTGTTTTTATAGGAAGTAAATTTCAGATTTTGTTTAAGCCAACTCTATTTGGTCTAACATGACATTGACAAATGAGAATAAATTTACATTGAATGTCATGTCAAAAAAAGTTGTTTGTATAATTGGGAAAATAACAATAAAGAATCTACTAAAACAGTATGTGTTTTATTAGCAACGTTTAACCTTTAACTTTTTTCTTTGAAAATATAACTCTGAGTACGCAACATGAAATGTAACATTTCAATGCAAAGGACTATCGACCTCGCGCGTGACAGTGCAATAAGTTATAGTATAGAATATTGTCACCAGGAAGTGAACGTAGAAATGGTGCACGAAATCGTTCAGATAGATTTCATATTTTTTGGTGCATGCATAAAGCTTTATCGGTTTTTTTTTCGTTTTTGCTCTGGCATCGATCTCAATTTTGCAAAATCCTCTCTTGTTACTTCATTTTCACTTTGAATTTCTCAATAGTTAATTCTGTTTTACTCATACTCTGTCAAATGTTTAGCTATCTCATAACAAAATCACCCAAAAAACACAAAGAAACAAAGCTAATATGGCATACAATTCCAAACTGACATATAGTTTCAGCATTTTTGACACATATCGAATCACGGTGCGTATTGAGGCCGCATTTTGTATTTGCACGGGATTTCAATTAAAACCGATTTCCATATGCATTGATGATTTTTAGTTTTTAATAACTGCACATAAACAACAACAACATGAGCGCCGGTTTGTAGGTGGGTGTAGGTGGGTGTGCAAGTGCGAGTGTGTGTCTGTGTCTGTGGCCTTTCAATTTAAAGCATTTGCCCGCGTTTGCTGTAATTTGCATTTTGTGGTTATTCGTGGCGGTTGTTGTTGTTGGCGCAATGTTTCGCATTGGGGAAAATCGACATTAATTGGGTGTAAATGAAATCTAAGAGCGGGCCCACGTGTCGTATGCACGGCATTAATGCATTTTGTTCGATCCTAATGAGTTGTTTCGAGAAGATGGGCTCCATGAAATGGCAATTAAGTAGATATAAAATTACCACCAAAAAGCGTATAAATCATTGGCAAACAAACACATACAAAGACTCTCATTACCATACCTATAAATTAACATATGCTCTCAGGGTCCAGCTTTAGCTGTGACGCTCTCTTGCTAGGTGGCCGCTCGCCATCGCTTAATTGAACTAAAAGCTGTTGTTGTTGCTGCTGTTGTTGCTGCTGTTGCTGATGTGGCTGTTGGCCGCTACATTTAAGTGATTTATGAGGGTCAAGAACAGAGCGCATTCTTTTTCTGTTGTTCTCTTTTTTACGTCATTTATGTTTATGTCATTTGGCCATATTGCAGTTATCGATATATCCGCTGCTGTATATAAATCTGAATTTTTCAAGTGTGTCAACGGTTAACCACCGAAGGAGAAAAGTTGAAAAATGAGTGATGATTTACTGGCTAATAAAACCTGAACTGAATTTTTAAATTGCAAGATTTCCTGTCGGATTTTTCACATGCTGTATGCTTTATCAATAATTGTAAAAAGTGGGCAAAATTTTTAAAGCATTATTCATGTTTGATACTTGACACGGGATACGGGAGTCGTTTTCAGTGAGTTCAAGTTGCTTGTGTAAGTTTGTTTCCGAAATCATATGGTCATTTGCCATTAAATTCTATTTTTTCCGAATTGTTTGTTTAAAAACTGACTTAACAAATCTATAAATACCAATAAAAATTTTGGGTTTCTTCTCTTCTAGGTAAGCTTTCATTTCTGGAACGAAAATTGGAAGCAAATGCGTAAGATTTTATACAGAGAACTTCCAACTAATTTAAATTAAATTTTATTACAATTTTTGTTAAAATATTTTAAAAGTGCTGTGTGGACAAAATCAATTTATGGAAAATAATATTATATTGTTTTAATTGTACAGTTTTAATTGACTTTACTTTTATTGGATTTGACAAAACAATATTTTTTTCATGCAATAATGCGATTTAAACCCGATACATTTAGCAAGTGCATGCGATTTAAGTGTTGTTCGAAATCATAAAAACTTCGAAATCTAAATAGCATGTGTAAGATAATTGCTTTAGCATTATTGTCATTAATAATTTTATGAACAAATCATAAATCTACATTTACTAAACATAATTTTCATATATTTCTTTGATGTTTTATTAAAATGAAACAGTTTATTTACTAAATTCAGATATTTAAAGATATAATTTAGTATACTACACTAATTAATTAGCTTTTGTATAACACAAAATGATAATAATATTCAATATTAATAGAAGAATTTAACAATCTGTTTAGTATTCACTTTTAAGTTCTTTAAGCAATACAACGAATGCGACAGATGAGATGAATAGGGAAAAAGGCTCCAAGACGTAACAAGGCTCCAAGACAAGGATGAAAAATTTCTAAGTGATGTTTGCAATGATATGATATGCAATGGTGTTTGAAGGGTAACCAAAGTAACTCAATCTTTGAAGTACAATCCCTGCATACATTTTTCATGATACTTATCTCTCTTGTCATAAAGAGAGCTTAGCGATAGATTAAGAGGAGAGTTTGAAGATAGTATGGCTATTTACACAAACAAAATAAATTAGGTATCTCATTTTTTATTATACAACGCATATATCAGATATATTTGCTATCATTTTTTCGAACAATCGGTAAAAGTTGGCGATTCATCCCTTAAAAATCGCGCGATTTTCTATCGTCCAATCTTTGAATTAGCCATACATTGCTCAACAAACACTAAGCTTTATATTGAGAGAGCACTGATCTCGTATTTGAGAATTCCAAGTTAAAAAATCTATGCCATGAGCAATATATATTGTTGCATACTTTTATACAGAAGGTAAATTCAATTTAATGAAAGCAGATTCCTGTCGACAGAAACAGAAAGAATCTGTTTGAGACATCATTCAAATTGTGCTTACATCAAAGATCCCGAGTTCAAGTCCCCAGATTAAGAATTAAGCTTAAAATTGAAATATATTCAATTAGCAAATTTTCACAAGTTTTGTCTCTTAAGCATTAAATGATACCGTATCTCTAGATATTTTTTATATTAAGAGAGAAACGCTTTCTTAACACTTGTAAGAAACTCTTTCTTTTTCGCATTAAGTATAGCTTTCTTATCTCTCAGAAGAGACTTTTCGCTTTTTTCGGAAGTATTGGTTTCTTATCTCCCAGAAGTGTTGCAAAATGGTAAACTTCTTCCGGAAGGAAGATAAGAAAGCGCAGCAATGCGATTTTGCTAGAGTGATGCGATGGCTACTGGAAGAATCGTACTGCTATCTTCCGCCTTAGGGATATAGACTATTAATTGTTCAGAAAAGAAAAGGGTATGCAGTTTGAAGGTATGAAGGTATGAACATTTTTTTAGTCGGGAAACCGTTAACAGTTTGCATTCTTCCAGTTTTCAAGTTCTTGTTCTTCAGGAGGATTACTTAAATATTATTTTGCAAATGGCTTGATGATGCGCCAACATTGAAGTTCACCGATGAGATTTGTAAAAATCTTTGTAGATTTCTGTCGACTATTTAAATAAAATCTTGACCATGTGTTGGCTAACAGCCACTTGGACTTATATGTTTTATTGCTGTACTAATATATAACACTTGCTTAACTTTTAACAATTAAAAAGATTATATACAAAAGAAGTAGATGTAGGACTTGGACTTTTTTCCTTTGAGTACTTTTGTTTATCTAATATTCATAAGAACCTACTTATGAAAATATTCCGATTTTATAGACTATTCAAAATGGTTAAAACTAAACAGAACTCTACAAATGCAGCAGTTGTTAAAGTCAACAAATGCTTTTATTATCGTTCAAAACAATAGCATACTTTCCTGCTGATATTAACAATTGCTTAAAATTAAATGAAACAATAGTTCTAATCGAAAATTTGGATTGCAATCTTAGCATTGTGGTATGTACGAAGTGAAATAATCCTTGAACTAAGTATACAAATTAGTTGTGGTAAACTGCAATTTCTGGTATATGTGAGACAGATGTCACATTTGTGAACAAAATCAAACTTTATATAGATTTCTTAAGTCTGCGACTTTTTGTACCCTCTAGAACTATCTATTCTGCTTCCATTTCAATTAGTTTCAAAGAGTACTCTTGCAAACTTTTGGTAAGTTTGAAAGATTTATATGAGATAACCTCAGTTTTGACAATGAAGACTTCACTGTACTGCACTCTAATATGTAAAAATAATTGGTTTTTCCACAGTTAGAGTGCCTTATTTCAGCTATTAAATATTGAAAACATTTGGTCCAGTCCAGTACATCAAAACGATCCCTTGGAAGAGTATTACAACTTCGGCACAGTATGCTTAATTTCCTTCTCGAAATCGGAATATGCCAAATATGGCGATTGTGCTCTATAAAATTAATTTTCTGGTCATTATATTCAAGAAGGTCTAAATCAGACTATCCTCACATGAATTTGTTGGTCGAATTTGTACGGTTCGACTTAATGTTCGTACTTAGTGAAGGTGTTCGGGGCAGATTTTGGAGCTTGACTTTTTTTCGTAAAAGTAAAAAGATTTGGAGTTTGAGATTTTGCCCATATTTTTCTCACTTTGTTGTTTTTTTTTCTACAAACAAGTTCGTAGAACCCATTCGGGTGAGTATAGCCTGCTTAGAAGATATTGGGAAATTAAATTAAATAAGTGTTCGAAAATAAGCATTTTTGCATTCAGAAGGCTCGGAGGGTCAGACTGAATTCTGTACCAATTAACCAACCAATCTTTAAATAGGTTTTTATACTCTGTACCGTAGGTACATAGAGTATTATAAGTTTGTGCAAAAGTATGTAACATCCAGAAGAAAGCATCAACGACCCCATAAAGTATATATATTCTTGATCAGCATCAACAGCCGAGTCGATATAGCCATGTCCGTCTGTCCGTCTGTCCGTCTGTCTGTCCGTATGAACGCACAGATCTCAGAGATGGTAAGAGATAGAGGCTTGAAATGTATGGGACATATGCTTCTTATGTCTGCAGGCAGATCAAGTTTATTTTCAATTTTGGCCACGCCCCCTGCTGCCCCCCCAATTTAGAAAAAACGTCATATCTCCTACAGTTTTAAAGATAGGTGGGTTGTTCCTTCCAGATATATTTAGTAACAAGGATAACTTGTCAGCCAAAGGAATGGTGAAGATTGGATGAACGGTTTTCGAGTTATGATCAAAAGACTGTTCGCTGCAGCAGCGCAGAAGCAGAGCTGCTTTCAGCTACTACTGCAGCATCAAAATTTATGCTGAGCGTAGAATTTCGTTGGTACAGAGTATGCTATAGTCGGGCTTGACCGACTTTCTTTCTTGTTTCAACAGGTTTTGTTCTCCAAATTTCGCACATGGATCGTTAAAAAATATAGAAAAATATCTAATAAATCAAGAATATTAATTGATTCTAATTATATTTAGATGCTGACTTTTAACAAAAAAAATATTAGATTTTTTCCCATGTGCACTTTGGGCAATCCATTAACATTTCTTATAGCCACGACGAGTACTTGAATTTTCCTGGACCATTGTAAAAACTGATTGGTTTCGGTTGAAAAATCAAATTTTATTTATATTTTGTTAAAATGAATTAAATATAGTATAGTATACCTGATTGAACTACATTTTGCACAGCTGCTTCCCAGCTTTATCAAATATCTTTAAATAGTGAAACCACTTTCTGTCAAACATATTTCAATCATTTTACCTCTAACATCTAAACTTGAGTCGAATGCACATGTAGGGCAGAGCAGATATAGCATCGTCAGTTGTCAGCGAGTGAATTGAATGAAAGGTATGCGAGAGAGTGAGATAGAGAGAGAGCCAAAGTGAAAGCGAAAGCTGAAAGCAACACATTTAATTAAGCCAACTCAAGCGACAGTCCCCACCCCCTTCCCTGCTACCCCAGCCAAGTCTCTAACCAAATGCTGTGTGCAATCAACGTCCGTGCGGTTCATAAAGATCAACGCGAAAGGGGAAAAGCGGGCATTTATTGTGCGCTGTCTCTCGTCTACGTCTCGTGTCAAAGGGCTTTTGCTGCCAGGGCGGCTTTCAATTTCTATGTTTTTCTATTTTCCTGTTATTATTGTTGTTGTTGTTTTTGTTGCATTTTTGCACATCATGCGCGCAGCTAATTCACCCGCTTCAACCCTTTTCCGTTCCAAAGACTGAAATGAGTTTAGTTGGAAGATTGTTGAGTGCCTGGTCTATCTATTGTCTATAATCCTTAATAGAAAATAGCTAGACAAAGCCTTTGGCTGGAAATTGTTAAGCGGAATAGAAACAGCATTTCTTAGTTGAATTTTAATTGTCTTAATTAGTTCTAGGAAAACGTATTATTTTAATACAAGAAGAATGTAAATATTTGAAAGAAAAGTGAAATACAATTTCTGGGTAGCACTTGAAATGTATCCACTTTATCATTGCACTTTCACGGGAATATTTGTTTAAGACTAATTAGGGAATAATGAAAGTTCAGACCATGGCTGGGAGCCGTAAGCTGCGGGTAGCAAGCGGGGGCTTCTACTTTGGTTCGGCGAACTTAAACGTTGAAGAGCGAGATCAGAATTTTTAATAGAAATGTCGGATTAAGAAAATTCTTATTAAGGTAAGGTGTAAGCCCTTTGACTTTATCAGAAACCAAAAAAAGGGGTTTCCCGTCCGCATTTTCCTCGCGAATATGCAGGGGAATATACCAAGAGTTTAAAAACTGACTGCTGTCGATAGAAAAGTGGGCAAAGTCTCCCGGATGAGGCATTTTCCTTAGTTGGTCGACTATTTAACTCTGTTCTTGCAGTGGCTCATCTCATATGTGATGGAACGGACAGACTCTTCTTAGTGAAAGTGAGTGGGGCGCGCTCTTTGTACTCACTTTGCGCTGGTGTTTAACTTTCCGGATACCAATATAGAGAAAAAACACTCCATTTGGATTGGATATATCTTCATTTCCATTTTCGTGCATTAAATCCTTCACTTTCGGATACTAAATTTTCATCCAACCGGGCTGAAAATCATCCAATGAATATGAAAAATGGATATTTTAAAATAAAAACAAAGGATTTAAAAAGCTGTACATTCCAATTGGATCTTTTTGATTCCTGTTTTCTGTGTAGGACCTTTTCAGTTTAAAATACCCGAATAAAATGAACCGAGGCAATTAAGTTTAGAATTAAGTTTATTTAGGCAGAATC
The DNA here is from genome assembly GCA_035044965.1 of Lordiphosa andalusiaca. NCBI lineage: Eukaryota > Metazoa > Arthropoda > Insecta > Diptera > Drosophilidae > Lordiphosa > Lordiphosa andalusiaca. Next base: position 615,956 of record JAWNNM010002434.1, on the reverse strand, counting down.
GGTTTAGCAACTACCATATCTGTTCATTTATTGCCACTGTCAAAAAAAAGGTGCTTTGTACTTGAATTAAGCAGGGATGAACGGCTTGGTTCGGTTCAGTGGTTCGTGGAAGTTTTAAGCCACCGGTTCGGACTAAAACATGGTTTTTGATGCAATTTCTGAGTTACACGGGTTATAAAAATGAGTTTAAATCAAGTTGTACGATTAATATATCTAGAAATACTTCAAAATATCCACAATATTCTACATGTTCAATCAAAAATACTTGCAAGATGGAAAGAATCACAGTTGCCTGGATAATTGTCATTTACTTTTTGTTCCACTGACTCTGAGGCAACCAAAACTTTTAAGGCAACCGATTTCGCATCGTCTAATCGAAATCGAAAACGAGTGGAGGCCTGTTTGCAGGTCTAGTAATGATACAAAATATTCTCTCCGAGCCATTCCCATACAATTCTAAAGCTATTTCCATTCCATTAACCAAACACCAAGATGGTGTTACTGTAGGTACGAAGTCTACCATCACACCATAAGAAAAGTGTTAGGACCAGTTAGAAATTTTAAGAACAGGTTCTATTACAAATAGTTCGTACTTTTGGCAGCTTGCATTGTGAGTCTACTTGTTAATCAATCCAAAATATTTGGTCCGGATTCCATTTAAACAATTTAGCTTCTTTTTTTCTTCATTTTTGGCAACTCGCCAATCCGTATGACAACTTACCTGAGCTCCGCTTGCGAAAACGTGTTTTCACTTCTCAATATTAATATTTCGATATTTCGACATGCAGAAACCAATTTTTCAAATTGAAGTAGTATTATTGTTAGTCTCTTTAAGAGAAGATCCAATAAATGCCAACCAAGCATAAAAAAAAAAAAAAAAAAAAATTTAAGTAGTATTTAACATACTCCAAAAAGACACATCAAACTTCCAATATTGAAGTAGAAACGATCAATCCGTGCAAACACAAGTAGCTGATGCTTCAAGCTTCTATCTGTGATAACAACTTTAGTTTGGTGAATGTCAGTTCTTATGATGTTTAATGTGCTGTCCTCACTACAACTGCTTTTAGCATTTACGCATTTTGGGCAAAATGTACATTCTTCCCCATACGAATGTAGTAGGCCACTTGAGATGGCAGAAAAGTATATTTTGGGAAAATGTAGTCGCATTACTCGCTATCTATTTGATTGTTCGATAGTTTTAATTCGATAGTCGACTATTTTTGGTGGACAAACACGGTGCTCATCACTATAAATAAAATATAAAAAAAACCTGAATTTGATGCGGACAAGATGTCAGAAGACACCAAAGCACTGAGGAAATCCTAACTTCTGGAATCCCAGCACACATTTAATAACCTTCTCCTGTGTCATGTAATTTGGTGGCAAAAACTCATTTGCCAACTGGATGATGACTTCTAGGCAGAAGTCTTTCAAAATGATCTTACCATTGAATGTGAACTACCGAACAATCTTCCAGCTGTTCGGTATTTAGCCAGTCGAAATGGTGTGTCTTTCCTTGCCAGCCTGGACAACCGAGCCACCAAAATATTCAATGTGCTTCCCTCACACCAAAAGCTCTTCTTGCAGAACTCGCTTGAGTTTTGGGGTACATCCTTTTCCCAAAAGGTTCCATAATTCATGAATTTCGGCGCCTGTTTTCCATGAGCATGCTGGAATATATGGACATGAAAGCACTCCAGACTCTCACCAACATGAAATATTCTGAGTCAATCTTCGAAATAATTTCCAATTGATTATGCATTATCAATTTGTACATTTCACTGCCAGTCAATTAGTTAATTGTAAACAAAGAACATATGTTCTGAAAATGCAAATGCAGAAGAAACACAATCAGGACAGTAAACTACATTTTCAGTGATGACGATAACTTTTTTAAAAATGTGCTTTAGTGAGGAAGGCATATTAGAGAGTATTCTTAGGAAAAAGTCCAATGCGTCGAGATTCACAATATTAAAAAATTACTTCAAGATTTCGGTGAGCGTTTGCAAGATTAAAAAACTTTGATGATTTGCACAAAGATCTTTTACAGATAGACCTGGTGAAATGCCCGATATCAGCTGGAGCAATACTACCATTACCTCCTGCCCTTAAGTGACTTATAAAGTTTTTGCGAAATCAGCATAAATAAAGAGAAAAATGTATTTTACAACACAACCTATGACAAAACTTTTGTTCAAGATTTCAGCCCCCCCACACAAAAGTAATATTTACGAGCCGGCATTTAAATCTCGAGATTTGCACTTAATATTTGTTTATGGCATAACCCATAAGCACAAGCCACACAAAATACCAAAAGCCCAACTATAGTTTGTCACGGCCATTGCCAAAAAGGCAAGAAGTGACAGAAGTAGAAGCAAAAGAAAAACTGCCATAAATCAAAAAATATGTGTGCAAAGGCGCACAACAAACAGCAAAAAAAAAAAGAAATACACACACAGGGCGGGCTGTTTTTTTCACAAAAAGCGAGCTGCCAGCGAGATATTGAATGGGGAAAAGGGAACGACAAGTTCTGATGAAGAGGAAAATATATTTCCGTTAACGACAAGCAAGGTGAAATGTAAAAAGTGTCCAGGAAGTTGTCAAAACATTCAAAAATGGAGGCAGATCAGATAGCATTTGCTTTAAATGGCCGCCGATAAGAAGAGGGTCCTCTGGAAGTGTGCATTATCTTTGGCCCTCCCTCGCTCCCAATTTATTGTTCAACTGTGCAAACATTGATAATACCTCCTTTTTTTTTTTTGCCTTGGCGTGAAAAATCGTAAGCGCACATTTTTGCGCCTGAGCCATTAAAAATGCATTCCCTGCGCCTTTTTGATGGTTTTTCTTTTTTTCAAGGTTTTTCTGGGTGACAGCAATTTAATGAAATTAATTTGACCAGGCGGAAGCCTGCAGCATATAAATTTTCGCCTATGTGATTAAAGGTGACAATTTTTCTTGGCATAACTTTTATAGGCATTAAGCCATCAAAATGGTTATTTATGCAAATCCTTGACTTAATGGAGAGTTTAAGGTCATTGTAACTAATTGACATTTGAATGGGGCTTACATAAATTTGTCTTTGCACTTGGCCATGGCTTAGGAACAGAAATTGAGGCTTAAGATAGCACGGCGATAAAAACCTCAAGTTATGTTTGACAGTTTTCCAATTACAAAACTATCGGTATAATCGCCATAGATAAATATTAGCAAATTTGAACTTTCTCTGGCACTTACTGAGGAGTAAAAATCAATCATCAAAACATGCTGCTGACAATTTGCACCTTATGCTGCTGACCTTATAAAACAAGAATAAGGATTGACACCGAGAAATATATATATATGTACCATGTAGATTGTATATGTGCACAATTTACATACCTATATTTCGCATGCTTAAACTCAATTTATGCAACTTGCCCAAAATAACAAAGAGTTGCTTAAGGCAAACAAACAAAATGTTGCCAAAAAGAAGCCTGAAAGTATAGGCCCCAATAGGGACAATAAAATTTATCAAATACTAGCTAAATACCCGGCCTTGATAGGGTTTTAAAAATCATTTTTGGACACTTTCATTTACAGCGAGTCAGAAAGTCAGTCAAGCCAGACAGACTGTAATATACTCTAACCCAACGAAAGTGTATACACAGAATAAAAATTTGATGCTGCAGTTGCAGTTGTAAGCAGCGCTTATAATTTTGATTACTAAATTTGTACAGAAGTTACGAACCTTCCATCCATAAAACTGTGGAGGAAATTATGTTTTTTCGAAATTTTGGGGGCGAGGCAAATATTTAAATTGAACTTGATCGGCCTGCAAGTGTAAGAAGCAACCTCAATTCTCTTACCATCTCTGAAATCTGTTTGTTTATTCAGACAGACAAACGGACTTGTACAACGACTTGGCTATTAATACTGATCAAAAATAAATATATTCTATAGGATCGGAAATGATGGTAGTTTGCACAATCTTAATATACTCTGTATACCTTTGGTACCTTTGGTAAATAAATTTTAAAATAATTCCGATAGTATAAGGCTGCGTTCAGACATACTGCCAGTCTGTTCAGATATATACATATATATCGGTATTCACTTGGAATGAATATTTTTCAATATCCATTAAATATTCTTTGGATCATAAATTTTCATCCTACGTATCTGAAAATCATTCAAAGGATATTAAAAAAGGATATTTTAAAATCATAAAGATCGAGGTAAGTTAACTTCGGCAATAGCCATCTGATTTTGACAAAACTTTGTAGAATTGTGTGAAAGGATATCAAATAAATAATCGCCAATTTTAAGGACATTTCCATTGAAAACCAAAACTTTTTCTAACTAAGGGCCGTTTTCTCATCTTCTAAATAGCTAATATGTGTCACATAAACTTAGATTTTGTTCTCTTATTTGTGGACTATGTGACAGATAGCTCTATGTATAAGATTAGATAAAGGACCTAAGACCACCTTTCTGACTCTACTTCTCTATGACAGCTATTCTTTATAGTTATCCGATGTCGTCCAAACTAAGTGGAATCATGGGAATGCATAGCTAACTAATAAATTCAAAGTTTGAAGGCGATTCCATTAAATACCAGGGATGCAAACCACTCGAATATAAGTACTGGTTACTCGGTTCAGTGGTTAAATGAGCCGCGGTTTCGGTTCGGTTCAGTGGTTCACAAAGGCACATTATAAAATCTGATTTCTGTAGTAATGTAACTTTTCGTCCATTTTTGAAAATTGATTCCCATAATCCATTTGAATATCTTTAAAATCCTTAGAACAATGTCCAAAGTTTATTATGTAGGATTCCCAGTACTCGTCTATCAGTTCCTAGAGTTTTGACCTTACTTATAGGCAGATTAAGAATGAATTAAGGTTAAGAAGTACCACAGAAAATTGAAAATATCGTCTAAATATTGTCAAATTAAGATTGATGAAAGGTACGTTAAGAGATCGGCGGCAATTGCAGAAGACATGTTGTAAAGTTTTCGTCAGGTTATTCTTAAAAGTTATATCGATCCGACAACGCTAAACGTGTTCAAAAATTATCTTTGGAGAACGATTCATATTTCCAAATTAATAATAATCATTGGCTAGAGGAAAGTGATTACCTTTAAAACTCGTTAGAGAACTGAACCGAACCAAACCGTTCTCATAAGTGGTTTTCGGTTTGGTTCAGCAATTCTGGAAGGAACCCGGTTCGGTTTGCGGTTCGGTTCACCAGCTGGAATAAGCGGTTCGGTTAGGTTCAGAACCGGTTTGCATCCCTGTTAACTACAAAAAAGATTTTCTCGCTAGACCGATAGTTTTTCGACCCTATGACAGCTATATGCTATAGGCATTCGATCCGGCCGGTTTCGACAAATGTGCAGCGGATTTCTACTAAAAGAGTTCGTGCAAAGTTTGGTGTAGAAAACTTTCAAACTGACGGCGGAGACAGCATCGAAACAGACGGACGGCAAGACGGAAGGACAGTCTGACAAAACTAAATCGACTCAGTTCGACGTGCTGATCAAGAATATATATACTTTATGTGGTTGGAGATGCTTCCTTCTAAGTGTTACAAACATCCGGACAATTTCATAATACCCTCTGCAAGGGTGTGAAAAGGATATAAAAAACTATTCATTCTAATTGGATCTTTTAGGAACTGCGATTCTTTTTTTTTTTGTGTTGAAATATTGACAGATTTCTCTGACCACTTTGGGCATATCCACAGTCATAGAATAAGAAAGCTGGATATTTTGCCTTCATACAACAGAAAACTTCTGCGAATTCGATTGAGTTTCTTTTACAACTAATTTAAGTTTAAAAAAATTTTAAAAATAAATATTTCTAATTGTTTTTTATTTGACTCTTTATGTTAATTTGTGTGAAATACGTTATGCGACAAATTTTTCTCTATGGCTATTTTTGTGGTTTCTTTTATTTTGTATTAATTAATCATAAGGCTATGCAATATTTGTATCCTTAGAATTAGTTTAGAGAGCAATATTCAATGAAATCTTTAGGATCTTTTTAAGAAAAGAAAACCTGCCAGAGAACTATAAAAATGAAAAAAATTGTGATTGCTCGGCTTTGCTCTTGAAAATCTCGAAATGGGTTATGAGTTAATGTAAGATTGGCTTATACTTGTTCAATTTTATGGTTTAATTATGAGAATATGTTAATAAATTGTGTTTTTAAGTACTTTTAAATTTTTGCTCTCAGTTGAAATGCCCTTATGGTACTAATCAACCGCCACGTCACTAGAAAGTGTTCACACTTGTATGCCAGCTACTGGCACCATAAAATATGGCAGCCAATCATTGTGTTTGAACGCATCTTTATTGACCAAGTTTAAAACGGCTTGAAACGTGACTTTGTACTGATTAAAGTCGCTTCCAAATCACAAAATTTCGTATGTTATGCTTAATTAGAATGAACAGAAGAAACTCACAAAATTGTTTTTTTCTTATCAACTACAAATTAAAAGGTCGACAAAACAAAATTATAAAGCTCAAGTATTTTTGAGATATTGCTAAAGCCTTAAGAAGCACTTTACAGGCGGTACAAAGACGCTGCACGCTTCATTAAGAGATGAAAAAAGAGACGCTTGCATGCAAGAGCAGCATAGATAAATACTTCTTTGTGGATTCATTAATCGCTGAAGGCTGGAGCAGAAAATGACTCGAGAATTTGTTTTTACAAACTAATTGGCTTAAACCAACCCAACTGTCTTTGGATGTGCCATTCAAGAGGCGCAGAGTTTATATTTAAAACTCACATAATTATTTTAAATTAAGTGAAAGAGTCCATTCAAATATGCAAGGATTATTGTTAAGTGTTTAACCATACAATAGAGCTCTTTCATCTTCTGAACTGTCATCTACTCGTTATTACACATGATCTGACTAATTTGTCATTTGTATTCGCCGCTGACTCAATTAACATAATTTAAATAAGTTAAAATTGCATTCACATGCATGTAATGTATATTAATGTACCTTCACATCCGCAACTTTTCAACATCCTTCACTTACAGCCCTAGTAAATTTACCTCATTAAAACTTTTGCCACTCAGAAGCCCACACACTTGCACACACACACACACACACACACACATACAGCCAGCTCTGGCTAAAAGCCCATTCATTAAATGTTAGCTTTACTATAATTTCATGTGGGCAAATATTATTGCTATAAAACAAAATAAGCGACAGGCGGGAGGTGGAGGCGAACTAACATTGCAGTCTGCTTCCGCCTCTTGCTCTTTGTACGGGTATGCCAGTGTATGTGTGTGTGTGTGTGTGTTGCCTGCAGTGCAACACTTCCTGTTTACAGAAACGAAACACGTCAATGTGTCTGATGCTCAACGAGACTCCAAACTAAACCCCCCCGCACCGCTATATCAATAGCCCCGCCACTGCACTGTCGTGCCTTTTTACATGCATACAAATTTTTACATTAGCTCTACAAGGATTTTGTTTTCAATACAACGCAACTTGTGACTGTGCTGGTTCATCGTTAGGTGTGTGTGTGTGGCATTAAAATGTCGCCCGGGAAAAAGTTGGCCCTGGAAGCAAAACTGTGACAATGTTAGCATAATGATATTTAGCATGATTTTTGTTGCAAATTTCATGCAAAACTTGCAGAAAACAAAAATGTTTGCAAAAATTATGAATGTACAAATACGGAATGTGAATCGACAAGGAATGGATTTGGAAGTAGGACAACAAAGAAATTGGAAAAAGAAACACAATAGAAAGCAAAAAATGTGTATTAGAACAAAAAACAAGTAAGAAAGTCGGACAAGCCCAACGAAAGTGTATGCTCTGACAATAATTTGTGCTCATATATTGACAGATCTTTAACTTAACTGCTGATTATTAAAAATTTCAAACCATCAGTCCACAAATCCATGAATATATGACGGGATTGGGATGGGATATGGCTTGATCTGCCTTAAAGTATCTCTTACCAACTCTGAAATCTGTAAGTATATATGAACAGAAAGGCGGGCGTGGCTATATTGACTCGCCTGCTGATACTGATCAAGTATATATATACTTTAAAGGGTAGGAGTTGCTTCTTTTGGGCAGAGAGAAAAATTTAATTTTCAGAAAATAAGTTCAACTAATAATAAAAATAAAAATGTTCTCTCAAACTTTTAAGAACAAATGTTACAAATGTTCATGAACTAAGCGCAATTCAACTGAAGTCAATCACCACACAGCAAAGTATAAGTGACACGTTACACGTGCGTCTACAAATGCGTGCAATGGTGCGGTGAGCTAGCATGTCGCCGTCGTTGAGTGCAAATATACTGGGGATAGAATCCAGACAAAAGACCTACAATAAATTTGTATTTCTTTCTAAAATTTACCAACGCAGGTTGTCGACAAAGTTTTGTTGTCCGTACAAGTGATGTAACAGATTCTAAGGATATGAGAAGTTTTTGAAATGTTCTTAAAATCGGAACATTTGAAATCATATCAAGTTTTTGCGCTCTCCAAAAAAAGTGTTTTCGAAGTGAAAACATTGAATAATTTTTGTATGTATATTTCATTAGTCCGTAAGCAGATCAAGCTTATTTTAAATTTTTGCTACGCCCCCTCATTTCTCATTTTCACTGTATACAATTGCACAAACTTCATATACACAGAGTATCTTTGGTGTAGAGTCTAGAAAACTTTTCGCTTGGTTTTGATTTTCTGTACAAGATTTAAGCTGTTAATTTACGATCTTTACAAAAAGTAAAATAACCAGTTCTGTGTCATTTCATGATAAACCGGTGAGAGCAAACGCTTTTCAAAGTATTACAAATAAAAGCTATAATCAGCTTAAAAACCAAAGATTTCTGCTCAGACATCGAATTTTTTGGGGTGGAGCTTCACTCAGAAAAAAACTGAACGTATAATTTAAGTACGAACGCCCTTGAAAAAAATCAATTCGTTTTTGAATTTTCTAGAATTTTGCTACTAAAATCGATCTAAATTCGTTCTCATATTCCATTTTTATTTCAAGCGGAGTAAGCTGAACAAAATGAGGGAGGAAAGCAATCACAATTGAGAGAATAGCGTTCATTCGGCTATTACCGTTCCTTCGGCTATTACCGTTCCCTTATTTAAGTAAGAGGTGTGTGTGGGGACACGACCAAGCCGAGAGCGTCATTGATTTTAGCACTCATGAGGCCTTGGAATTCCCAAGCAGTTAGGGTATTGCTGCCTTGGAGAGACGGCTGTTGAACTGACAGTTGACAGGCACAGATTGCAGCTGCTGTGTGGTTTTTTGTATTCCTTGAGCTGGCTAAAGCATGCAACATAGTTTGATAAATAATTTCATGAAATAAATATAAACAAAAAAGAAAAACAATTGATTTTAAGTAGTTGATTGATTTGAATCTGTGAAGTTCTTGATTTAAAAGTGAATGAGCTTACTCTTGAACTTGATGAAATCTTGATTGAATAACTAACATTCTTGTTTTTGTCAATACACTAAAAAAATTAGCGTTGAAAATAACCAATTCTCCTATGAAAATTCCCGAAACTCAGAAAAATATGCCATAAATGAGAAAATATTTTTTATAATTTAAGGGTGGCGAATTCAGGGCGAATTTTCTATGGGAGTATGTTCTTGTTTGAAGAATGAGCAACCTTGGTCTTAAGTACGTTTAACACTTGATTCAAAAATTGTTCTTTTATATATGATTTTATTTGAGAATATTTCGTACTTGGCTCAAGTATTGAAGCTCTTGTATCAAGAAAAACGGTTTCAAAAATAGATTCTTTGACTTCTGACCTGAAGTATTTTTGATCTCTTATGAAATAGAAACTATGTGCCAAAGAAACACACGTATGAAACAGCAAGAAAGAAACATTTCCGACCCCACAAAGTATATAGATTCTTGATCTGCATTACCTCTCGACTCGTCGATAAAGCCATGCCCGTCTGTCCTCATGAAAAGGTCTCAGAGATGGAAAGAGATAGATGATTGATTTCTATGGAACAATATCTTATTTAACTCGCAGGGAGATACATTTTGAAAAACCACATATCGCCCTCAATTTTATAGATAGAAGGTTCCAACCTTCTGCACGTATTTAGTAATCAGTATAATTTATCGATCAGCCGAAGGAATGGTGAAGATCAAATGAGGTATAGAGGAGTTATAGGAAAAACAAACACTTATGCTGGGCAGCACCGGTTTAAACGGCGATGGGCAGCACTTTAAACAACTTAACACTTTGTGCGAAAAAATTAAATATAAATGGTACAGAGTATGCTGTAGTCGACTACAAATCCAAATTTCGATTAATTTTGCCATGGTGCACTTAAGCAGGTCTTTCAATGCATATAAATGTCTTTCGGCAAGTCTACACCAAGTCGGCCCAGACGCGACTTAGGCACCTGTCAGCGAGCGCCCCGTAAGACAAATGTCATCTGTATAGTCAGGGCTGTCAAGTCATTGATTTATTCTCCACTGAGTACCAGCTGGTGGCACTGCACTTGTCCATCTAAGTACGCGACCCTGACAACTGAAATCTTTTAAAATTAAAATCTTTAGCAAATAAGTAAATATATACTTCCGCTTCCTTTACAAAATAACCAAAAAAAAACACACACACACACGCATCCTGTCCAGCCACACTCCTGTCACATCCAGCAACTCCTTTCTCTGGTGACGCATTAATTATCCTTTGAGACCACATTTACCGCCATTGATAAATCATTGGCTGGCGCGTGAATTAATTGCCCAGGACTTTTGTATCGAGTGGTAAATGAATTATGGTCTGCTACACGCCTTCTCCAGATATGTTATGTAATAACACAATTAAACATTTTCATGCCGAAATGCTGCGTTTCATTAACAGAAATTCCCAAGTCAGCCAAGTGTACGATTTCAAGGAAAGCTTCTGCTTAAAGTTTGTGGCAGTTGGGAGTGGAGTCGCACTCAACTTGAACAGAATGCAATTTAATTAAAACGAAAAATATTTTTGGCCCAAAATGTAGCCAAGCTCAAAGCAGATATAGAGCCAGTAACAGAGAGAGAGAGAGGGAGGGGTAAAGAGAGCACACAATGCTCAACACTTCGCTTAAGTGTTTAACAACTGTTTGCCTCGGTTTGACTTAAATTCTGTAGTTCATTTTGACCTTGGGTTGTTCTAAAAAGGAATTCATTAATCTTGTAGGAATTTATGTAATAGGTATGCTAAAACGAAAAACAGAAAAAACACCCTTTATTGCTCTCTACTTTAACATAAAACCAAAATTGGATAGGAATCTTCTTCAAACCATTGGCACCTTTACATAACTTTCGTAGGAGCAAGTACACCCATCGCATTGACAACAGAGACAATGCCTGGCACACACGCCTAGACACGCTTTGGTAATTAAATTAGCATTAATGTTGTCGTTGGGATTATGGACTGCCATTCTGCTCATCGTCAGTGTCCTCCCTCAGTTGCCTTGTGCGACTTTATCAAATATCGCTCATACGACGTGTGTGCCGGCGGCTGAGCTTGTGTCTGTGTGCGGCTACTTGAGTGAATTTATGACGCATTTTATGCTCGCAATTGCATGACTTCTGAGCCATTTGCCTGCGCTTGCCTTCAGCTTCGAACCATAAAATTTCAATTTTCATTTCAATTGCAATGTTGTTTGGCCATATAACTCGTTTCTACACTTTTTATGATCTGCCAACGTTACGTGCTCTTAATTGCCTGCACAAAACTATTGTCAAGTATTCCTAAAGCGGCAAGTGGCCTATAAATAAACACCCAGGGCTAAAGCAGGCAGCCAACTTTACTGTAATGTCCCAAAAACTTTCTTCGTATGCCATCAAACAGCATAAAGTAAAAAAAAAATGATTGAAGCAAAAAGTTTGCCGAACAAAAGTTAAATGAAGTTTTTCTTTTTATAAACGGGGTGGAAAAAGAAAAACCAAAAGCAAGGTTGTGGTTACCAAAAGGGTCTAGTCAACATGCACATCATTTCAAAGTACCCAGGAACTACAATTGTTTTGTTTTTTTTTTATAGTAGTACAGCCTGTTTTGGTTGTCATATTTATTTCGGAGAAGTTAATTTGGTTGTTTAAGAAGAGTTAATCTTTTAAATAAATGACTGTCGAACATCTATCTCTACTCAGACGTTGTCTTTTAGCTGTTCTTTGTGTATTTTCCCTGATTACATGAAATCTAAATATTGCACCCTAAATGTTGAGAGTTGCTGTGAAATGTTCCAAAATAAGTTGGACATTTAGTTAAGTCCATACATCTGTTAATGAACTAGCCCAAGTTCTATCACTATCTATCGGTATTTAAATCAGGAGAAAGAGACATGTTCTGAGGCATGTTGTGCCCTTAAAAGCATTTTCGAAACCAATTTCAAACATCATCGCGAAGCTGATGCTCACCAACAAAAAGTTTGAGAAGTGCTTCCCCTGAGTTATCATTTGATCTTTGAAGCCGGATTATCTTTAGTATAGAGTATAAAACAAAATACAAATATGACGTAAGATTCACTCAGATAAAAGCGGCTGCTGGCATTGTAGACCGAACGGAATAGAACTTAAACCGCTTTATACTTAAAGCTTCAAGTATGATTCGTTTTTGGGTGTACTTAATTGTGTACGAAACATTATAAATCCTAAAAATAACAAGTAAGGGCGCTGCAGTCGAGTTTCCCGACCACAAAATACCCTGTTCATTTGTTTTCATTTACTTGTTTTTGTAACAAAATTTTCAACCTAAATGTAGGCAACACTTTTTTCTAGTCCTGACCATAAACTGGTGGGTGGGTGCTCTTATCAGCTCAACTGTTTCGCTTATAACTCCGGTGTTTTTTGTCCGATCTGATTGTACTTTTCAGAATAGATAGATATTGGGCCTAGCTTGATGTATACTAAACCACGAGGCTCTTGAAAATTGTGGATCTGACGGCAAATTTGGTCTAGGATTTCTAGAGGAGGTCTAGGTTTTTTTGGGAATAAAAGGGGGACGGGGTGGAACTTTTCAAATCTGAAACAAACTTGATCTGCGTACAGCATAAATCTACCTTTTGTGGTCTCTGAGATCGACGGGTTCATACAGACAGACAGACGGACAGACGGACATGGCTATATCGACTCGGCTGTTTATGCTGATCAAGAATATATATACTTTATGGGGTCGAAAATTTTCCTTCTCCGTGTTACATACATTCGCACAACTTCATGATCCCCCTTTTCCCATTTTCAATGGGAACAGGGTATAAAAAGTAATATTGAAATGAAAACAAATGCTGTTGAATCAAGAACAATTGGTACAGTGCAATTTTTAGGTCAAGAAAAGCGTGTTCTTAGTATAAGTAGTGAATATGTTAGATTGAGTACCAAATAGACTTATAATTCTAGTCAACTGTTACTAACACTTACGTAATGGAGTGATGGTAAATTTCTAGAGAAATTCTAACTTTTTCTTTGCTTTTTTTATGGCCGTTGAATATATTCAGGCTTTTTTGGTTCAATACAGACGGCATCGTTTTAAAAAATTAGCATCGCCTTGAACAAAGCTTGAATAAAGAACATTTTGAACTTGTTTGAAATACTCAAAGCATCTTTCTAGAATGTTTCTGGGTTGACATTAGAGGTTACTGGACTTCAAGAAAGAATGTTTTGTACTTAATTTGAGAGTTAATTCGGCTTAACTTTACCCATTATTATGTTCAAAACACTTTTAAAATAATTCAAAATGTTCTTAATAGTATATATCCCGAAACAGCTAAAGATCGGTATTATCGAGAAAATCATACTTGAAATTGTTCTTGAATCAAGTATTTTCTTACTTACCGTACTCTTTAAGCGGTTTGAACTTCACACAAATAGAAAGGTTTTTGCTTTTTATACTCTGTACCAGAGATACACAGAGTATATTGAGTTTGTTGAAAAGTATGTTACAGCCAGAAGGAAGCATCTCCGATCTCATAAAGGATATATATTTTTCATCAGCATCAACGGCCGAGTCATGAACGTCATGTCCGTCTGTCCGTCTGTCTGTCTGTCCGTCCGTCCGTCTGTCTGTCCGTATGAACGCACAGATCTCAGAGATGGTAAGAGATAGAGGTTTGACATGTATGGGATATAAGCTTCTTATGTCTGCAGGCAGATCAAGATTATTTTCAATTTTGGACACGCCCGCTGCCGCCCCCCCAATTTAGAAAATATCTCTTACAGTTTTAAAGATAGGTGGGTTGTTCTTTCTAGATATATTTAGTAATAAGGATAACTTATGGATCAGCCAAAGAAATGGTGAAGATTGGATGAACGATTTTCGAGTTTTGATCAAAAGACTGTTCGCTGCTGCAGCGCAGAAGCAGCGCTGCTTTCAGCTGCTACTGCAGCATCAAAATGTATGCTGAGCGTATAATTTCGTTGGTACAGAGTATGCTATAGTCGGGCTTGACCGACTTTTTTTCTTGTTTCTCATAAAATATTCCTGACCAAAAAACTAAAGGTTGGAAACAGAACAATTTCGATTTGAGTAGACGAAACTAAGGACATAACTGAATAATGCAAAGCAAATCTTATGGTTGGCAGCCTTAAAAACAACTAATTCAAATTGAATTTGTCCATCTTTAAATGTACTTTGATGCATTGCTAAAGTAGTTTAGAAGCTTAAGAACACTTTAAATTTACTTCAGAAGATAACTTAGTTTTTCACTTAAATTTTAATGGTGTATCAACTTTGAAACTTCAAGCTACTTTAAATGGTCAAAAAGCAGCACTTGTTACTCTAGATATATAAACTTTCCTTTGCTAAGTGTTTTTATACCTGTTTGTTCAACTAAGCAGAGCAATGAATTCTGTTATTTATTATATAATAATTAACAGGGTACGCCTAACATCGGCCGTACAAATGCCTTACGGTCGTCTTATAAGTTTAACTTAAGTCGAGAATTTTTTAATTGTTGAAGAATTTAATACGTTGCCCAAAATGCGCGATAATTTTAAAAGTGCAGGCTTAGTCCCTGGCACGAACTTGTGGCCGGAAGTGTGCACCAAAGCGACTTTGTTAGTATGTGGCTCCTTTTCACTCTCTCTCTCTCTCTCTCTCTCTCAGTTCCTATCTCTCATCCTCCATGTTTGTACGTGGGTAAAGCACTCACAGGGGCTCGGGTCATGTTCTGTTGGCTTGCTTGGGTGCGAGTGTTTTTCAAGCAAATTGCCAATGTAAATGTTGCAACAACTAAATACGACCCTCGTAGCAGCTGTGTAAACAACGGCAATAACAACAAAAACAACACACCAGCAACAAAGCATGCCTGATGACGTCAAAAGCCACGCACACTAACCCACACTAGCCCACACACACACACACACACACAAGCGGCCCAAAATGCATTTAGCTGCCCCGCCTCTCTCCTCTCTGGCAATTTGCTTGGTCGTCTCTTTTATGCAGACAACTCAACTCGCTGAACTCAATTCAAGCAACCGACCAAACAAAATGGCCGCAACGGAAGTTCATGGGCGCCATTTTGCGTTTTGCAGCCGCACGCGCGTTTCAATTTGATTTGATTTTATTGCCATGTCTGTTTGCTGTGCAATGTTGTTCAAGCATTTAGTTTAGCATTTAAGTTTGTTTGTTTGTTTACTGGCCGCTGGTAAATGAAGCGCACAAATCATTAGGTGCTCCATTGGGCAAACTGCTTTGTGATGAAGAGCCGCTGGGATAAGCTGGAAAGGGCGGCATGTTAACGGATAGGGCAGCGAATTGGATTAAGCAGGGAGCGGTATTAAAGCAGGGAGCTAGGTAGACAAATTAGTTGTGTTCTGTTCTTATGTCTTTGTTGGTTATTTATTATGCTACTTGTTTATCTCAAGGAATGCCCAACTTTAGTTTTCTTGGTGGTTGATAAGTTATACGACCTTTGTATGAATACACGCCCACTGCAATTATTTGGTAGCCTTCGGTGGGAGTTTAATACCGCCAA
>JAWNNM010002433.1:0-15248 GCA_035044965.1 Lordiphosa andalusiaca | reverse complement strand
GTCCGGGAATCAATAAAGCTCGAATAAATACGACTTGATGAGTCATATATATAGCTTCCGCAAAGGATGTCAGCCTTGTTTTGATATCTGCGAAACATAAGATCCTTAATATGACTGTTCTTACGACTTTTATGCTAAGTAAATCTACAGTCATGTCATGGTAAGGTATGTTTTAGCAATCCTTTAAAAAGAGATGCAGTATGTATCTTGCACAATCTAGACGTCTGTCTAATTCTGCGCTGTCTTTTCATTTTTGCGAGCATGTTGCTTTGGAATTCCCAAACAATTTTGGTAGCTGCTGGAGTGAAATTATAAAACACCTAAAAAATATCTACATTTTATTTAAATAAGAATGAAAATCTCAGGAATTCCTCACTCCTATAGAAAAGTCAATGCAATTATTTAACCAATCTATCAAATAATAGCAATATTAAAATACTGCAACTTGAATATTTACCAATTGGCCTTATTTCGAACTTCCAACAAGTCCAAGTTGGAAATGTTTGCTTTAAATGCAAATATCGTGAACTTTTCTTTGACCTTCTTCTAATGAAACCATTAGAGCCACTCCGCAAAAACCGCAAAAGCTGACACTAATAGGTCTAATCCCCACCCTGCTGGCATTTTACATAACAAACTTAACTTTAAATGTAGAGTAAAAAAAAAAAACAAAAGAAAAGAAGAGGAATAACAACAACAACAACAACTTAGAGTATAATTAATGCCAAGCAAGTTCAAATTACGACAAATTAAAAGTGTCAAGAAAAATGTACCAATAAAGAAGAAGAAGAAAAAGTGGCCGGCAAAATCTGCGTATTATGGCTACAGAGTAATTTCACTTCCATTGAAGCGTGTTGAATGCCTCGTCGACGACCAAGCCCAAATGACGGTTTACACACATTTAATGAGCAAAGAGGAGGAGCAGGAAGTGGAAAACTCGTTAACCAGAAGCAAAAGCATAAAAGAGAAGGTAGCAAACTTTTATGAAAGGCAGAAAAAAAAAATGAGGGACAATTTTCATTTGCTGGATAGGTGGGTGGGACAGGACGATCAATCGTTGGTATTGGTCATTGTTCGTTCACTGGTTGTCAACGCCAATCATTCAACTGATTAGTTTGATTCCAGCATTGCGCTATTTCCGTGGACAAAGCCCGAGAGAGAGGGATAGAAAGGCTGTGGACAATATATACATATATATAGAGAGAAAAGACAATAACAAGTGGTGTGGCACTAATTTGGTCTAACCGGATGTGGGTGAGTGTAACAATTATGGACCGGACTGGACCCGCACCACTAGCCAAGAATTCTCCTTTAGCGTCCTCTTTCTCCCTTCGTTTTGTTGGACCTAAAACGTAACTCGCACTAATTGCTTGACTAGTTAGCATTTTCACAGGGGATGGTGAAAGTTTGACTTTTTTTTGTGGATAAATTGATTTATTGATTCAACTATTTTGGGAAAGATATTCAAGGCAAATGAAAAGAAACTTTTAAGTGGGAATATCTAAACGAATTCTTGTGCCATTTCGTTAACTCGCAAAATTGAAATTGAAATATTTTAATTTTGGTTAACAAAGCCAGCTCCCATTAGACGAACTCACATGCACAAATTAAATGACTTGTAGCTCGTAACAAAAACAATCAACAAACAAACCACTGACAAACAATTTAACCGAGGGGAAAAGACAGAAAATTGGAAAAGTTATCTGCATTGAAGTTGGCAACTGGCTGCATACAAAATGCTAAAAGCAAAATAACAAATTTTTAGAAATTGTTGTGTGCAGTGATAGCAATCAAAAAGTATCAACAGCTGTACTGTAAAAGTTAATTTAGTTGTTGTTTTTTTTTGGGGGGGGTGGGGGAGCGGTGGAGGAAGATGGTGACATTCCAACTGGTATTTGCCATAAACTAGAACAAAATTTGTGGCACAATTGAACTGCAAAACTTTGCTAATTGCTTGCCAGCCAACAGCCTGTGGCTAGAACCGCTGCCCCCCCATCCCCCTGAACACATCTTTCACTGACTGACATACATTTTTAATGAACTTTAAATAACATGAAAAATGTATGCTGCTACATAAAATATTTCTCTGTCGCTTGCCCTGACCTTTTTTCCGCTTTCACATTTTTCGCCCCAATCCTGATCAACGTCAGCCAGGTTACTGCCTGTAACCGCCGCAAGGCAGGCACAATATAATTGAAGGACATTTTTTTCTTCTTTTTTTTTTGTCAAAAAATGACTCTCAATGTGGGTCATTGTATTGTGAGCGATATGTAAAACAAAATCCTGCCATCCTATTGACATTTTAACTTACCAGCCAGGCATAAAAAATGGCCTTCATTTTGGAGGAGCTGCTGCGGACTCGGGGAAAAATTGTCAGTCAGGAACGATTTTTAATTGCGCAACAAAAACAAAAAAAAAATGAATAACAAAAAGAAAAGCGGAGCCCAAATGCTTTGGTGGTCATTGAAATTCAAAACAAATATTGATTTATCTTTGGTACTTAAATACACAAATCCCCATCGTTTCACAGAGCAGGATTTAAAAATGACAAGCGAAAATGTTGGAAATGTAATTTAGCTGAGTGAATGGATGGGTGAGGGAGAAGATAAACCAACACTGAGGGGGGGAATTAGATGTGCAGAGTGGAAAAATATTTATTTGCTCGTATTCAAAACAACATTTTTTTTTTGGTGGAAATCTATGAATTTGATTAAAACAATACCGGTGCATCAGCTTTTTAGAAAACTGTAGGCCGATAAGGTAAAAGTGATTTGAAAATCGAAATTGCAACATGCTCTGTTGTAGCCAACTGATAACTTTAAGTCAAAATGAACAGTTTGAGTTTCTCACTAAACTGAACAATTAATCCTGTTGAACTTTGCCAACTCACTCTTATCTTTTTATACCCTTGGATGTAGCTCCGACTAAGTAATTTGATATGGCCATATCTGTTTCTAGGCTAGGTTATCCTTTCGAATTGAAGCATTCTTAACCAAACTTAGGCTTAGGCTGTACATTTGTCGGAACCAATCAAATGATTAAAGCATCAATAAGAACATTTTGGGTTTCAATGGAAACTTTTCAAAACTCCGTATTTATTGGCTTGCTACACTTTTCCATGATTTCATTAAGTTTGGTCGAAGACAGAGGGCTATATAGTACAGCTAGCATAAAAAATAGTCTAAGTAAGATAAACGGTTCGTGCTTTCTAAACACACTTAGAAATCAGTATTATTTATTATGGTAAGAATCGGATGAGCTGTCGAGTTATGGGGAAAACAAATGTTTATGTTGGGCAGCACCGGCTGATACAGCGATGGGCAGCACTTTACACACTTAATCGTTTTGTGTGAGATATATGCTCTGTATGTTTTGGTGGAACAAAATACTCACTTCTTCTGACAAGGGACGAGAGAGTATCAAGCAAATGCTAGTTTCGTCTCAAAGGGAATAATGGGGAATTTGTTAAGAAAGAAAAAAAAAAGAGTTAAGATTATTCTTCGTAGACCGCGATTTAAGATGAGTTCTTCTCAAGATATTATTTGTCGATCATTCATGTTTCCTTTAAGCTTGCTTATGGACTACTTGTACAGTGCAAATGTTGCTTGTGAATGCTTACACTTGAATACCCTAATTGTATTTCCACCATTGCACACTGGTACAATATGGAAAACTGACCGGCAGAAATTAATAACTTCGTGGTCTTTGGCATTTGAGGTGTCAAAATCAGTTATCTGGGATTTTTGGATGCTATGATTTTATGTCAGGCCATACTTTATCCGATCGGTGGGGTGGGAGTAGACATATGGAAGAGTGACGGGATCCAAATTGAACAAAAAATTAATTGGGGTATCGATTTATACGTTTTTGGGTGCTTCGATATCAGTTCTGGCATTATTTTCTGGGTGCACAATCTAACAAAAATCACGATAGTATCGTTTTATGGTTTTTTGGGTGCTCCGATTTCATTTCTGGCATTATTTTCAGGGGTCACAATCTGATTAAAATCATTTAATATGTTTTTGAGTACTCCAATTTCATTCCTGAAAATATTTTTCTGATCAGGAGATCGATTAGCATTCGTATTAACCATATGGGTTTTTGTACAGTTTCCCACAAAGAAACTCCAAATGGAAAATCGAGTTTGATTTGCAGAGTTTTTGGTAAACGATAGTCTTATGTGAAGCCCAACCACTCTGTACAAGTTTCATAAAAATCTGACCATTATAGATATAGCTCCCATACAAAGTGAATAAGTAGAGATTAATGAGCACATTAAAATATAATTTTGTTTCGATTAGGAACTTCTCGGAAAAACAAAACCTGAGCCTTCATATTTCTATTAAAAGGCGTGGCTATCTTATACCATCTATTTTTTACCATCTCTGAGATCTGTTTGTTTTTATTTCGTAAACAGAAAAAAAAATCTACAATTTCGAGATATCCGGGATTAAATCAATCCCAAACGGTGTCAGAAGTCGGTCAGTCCCGAATTTTCTAATTTTAAGTACGAATATGATTGACTTGATCTCGGAGATTTCGTTTCTAGAACGACTTTTGCTTGAAATTTCGATCCGAATGTTGATATACAATCAATTTTTTTTAGCTTTTATCTCCCAATTTTTTTTCCTATGCACATGTTTTAAATAGTGAAATATTTTCCTCCGTTCAGGTATCACAACAATGCCCCACTTTGCGTTCCTTTCGTGTCATTTTTGCCATCGAAGGTTAATTGGCCACTGTATAATCCACTTAAGCCTCCTGTCTTACAGCCTAGATTTTTGGAATTACTGTCGTTCAGTTTTCCATACAGTCCCAATGTGCATTGACTGCTTCTTTGAGTAATAAATTATGTAAAACTTTTTTACAAATACACCCACCAGCATTTTACTTATTTATTTAGTCCCCCAGCAACAGCTTCTTAATATGCCCCCACCCTATTGGGTAACATCCATCAAAGCAAACATAACACATTACATGGTATTTATCCAACATTCTTCACTTAATTCATTAAAATTAAAAGCACCCCAAATTATGACAAATTCATTAGCTTGATGACCCTTCCCCCTCAACCAACATCATCATCATCATCATCGTCCATAAAGAAGGCCTTAAATGTAATGAAACACAAACAAAATATTTAAGCAAAATTCACAATATTTAAAGATCCAATCAGGCAAGTTAATAAACAACAACACAACATTCACTTAGTTGACCACCGATGCCCAAAAGCCATTCATTTAAAAGACATCATAATCAAGTCGGTCGCTGAATTGGAGTGGGGAATACATGCAAGGAGAAATAATTTATTAATTACTCACACCATTCAGCATCTCATTGCCACGATTGGAGAATCTGCGGCAATTAAATCAATATAAAGAGTTATAAACAAACTTTATGCGTAAACAGAATGAATGCATAAATAATTGATTAAATTTTCATGTTGCCCACAAGCGAAACGCGGTGAAAGACAGCGGAAGCGGGGAGGGAGTGTTGCTGAAATGTCAGACGCTGTCATGCATACATACGCACGTACATACATATATGAAATGTATTTATATAGTACATGTGCAATGTTCCACAGAAGTTCTTTCTAAATATTGTTTAAAATGTTGTTTTAAATTTTAGTTTTAGAACGCAGATCGAACAAGTGATACCTCAAAATCAGGGGTTGTTAAATACCAAATAACAATAAAAAAAAATTCACAAATTCTAAAATATAACAATGAGTAAAAGAAAACTTAAAAACTTCAAAATCATTTCAAAAACACAAAATAAATACCAAATTTGTATCCTTGTGGCCACTTAAGGGTTTAAATCATCAATTTCTGTTTTGGCCCAAAAAAGTATGCTATAAAAAAACATCCCAATTGTTACAGTTTGGGAGCTCTAACAAAAATGTTCTAAAACAAAACGTTAACAAAGTGTTATTAAACAAATATTATTCAAATTGTGTGCAAAAAAAAACGCCCAAAGTATCCGCTGTACTCTGTCAAAAACTCGGTAAATTAATAGCATCATTTTTAGACTGTCATAAAAATACATTAAACAAAGCTCTGCGGCGAGTGTTTTGTTTTTTTTTTTTGCAACATGTATTTAACACTGTCCAACGCGTTGGACTGCCAAGGGGGGTCTCCTCTCGCCCTCTCTCCTTCCATAACTTTTGTTGCATTTGCTAAAATGCAAATATAAATTATGAATTTATGTTTTACATTTTTTTTTTCGCTGGCTCTGCTGCCAACCACCACTTTGAATTCTGAATTTATGTTTATGTTATGGCATACAAAAAAAAATAAAACGGAAAAACATATGTACATATCTGGGTATTTATATATGACACATTTTCAGACGACAGTTGGATGGGTCGTTTGGTCCGTTGGTTTTTTGTTGCGTCTATCTGACAGTGCGTCAGTTCAGCGTCAGCTTTGCTGTTTGTGAATGACTTTCTGCTTTCTCTTTGCAACCGTTCTCTCTCACCCTCTCTCTCTCTCTTTTCGAGCGAAACGCACAACTGAGTTGACACTTTGACTATATAATGCTGATACATTGGAATCACCTAATGTATAAAGATTTGATGTTGGAGGTTTTGTGACAAATCAAAGTGGAAATATATAGGAGAATGACACAACGGAAACTACTCTTAAGAATCAGAGCAAATTGATGGCCAAAATGGAATTTATTCAATTGTACTATTTCTTGGCTAATCCTTTTAAACACAAAAACAACACTTGATCATAGAGAAAAAGGAACCAAATGCTCCTAAATTAAGCAATTTCGTAGACAAGTTCTTAATTTAAGTACAAAATTGAGTGCAAACAAGAAAGAAAGTCGGTCAAGCCCGACTATAACATACTCTGTACCAAGAAAATTTGTCTTTTGTATCATAACTCGAAAACAGTTCAAAGCCATCTATCTTCAAAACTGTGGGAGATATGACGTTTTTTCTAAATTGCGGGGGCGGGAGGGGGCGTGGCCAAAATTTAAAATAAACTTGATCTGCCTGCAGACATAAGAAGCATTTGTCCCATACATGTCAAACCTCTATCTCTTACCATCTCTGAGATCTGTGCGTTCATACGGACAAACAGACAGACGGGGCGGACGGACAGACGGACATGGCTATATCGACTCGGCTGTTGATGCTGATCAAGAATATATATACTTTATGGGGTCGGAGATGCTTCCTTCTGGATGTTACATACTTTTGCACAAACTTATAATACTCTATGTACCTTCGGTACAGAGTATAAAAATACTTAGTATGCTAGACAATAAAGTATGCTGTGGAAACTTTTCGAATCCACCAAATGATTTTCAAACTGTTTCTATTAATCACTTCTCTTTTAGAGTCAAGGTAGGATTCTGAACTAGAGTGTAACTTAAGTCTTAATTAATTTGAGTTATGTCCAGAACAAATCGGTACTGACTAAACTTCTTTTTTTCTAGGTAGTTAGATTAAGAAATCAAACCGATTCATATTTGGATTTCGGTAAAAGATATGATAGATATAGGACCGTTTTCTCATCCTTTAGATAGCTGCTATGTGTCAGATAAGCTAAGATTTATCTCTGTTATTTGTTTGTTTAAGTGCTTTAGAGCTAAACTCTATGCTTGTTTGTGGAAGACGTGAAATCGGGTCCCTTATCTAGGGATGGAATATATATAAGTAAAAAGGTTTTGCTTAGGTTCTTGTTCATTTCGGAATTTGATTTCGTATTGAGATCTTGGTTTCTTATTGAAGTATACCGGTAGGTACTTATATATACCAGTAAAACTGAGGAATGCTTTTAAAATGGGAGACTTTATAGTGTGGGTTGATATCCACACTTATCCTGCTACAATTAAACTGTTTATACGCCCGCTACTTAGGAGAATTAATATTATATTTAATAGCCTACCACTATGTTAATTTACACAGTATTAACATTGATGTTAACATATTAACATCATGTTAGCAAATGGCCCAGGCTCGTTAAAGTACGCATCGAAACAGACTCTCAACTGACTTAAACTGATCAGAAGAACGCATAAAATGCGACACTTCAAGAAGTCTCGGGGCAAGGGTACCATTTTCTCCCTACATAAGTGTCATTTATGATCACTAAGCGAACGCATTTATGTTTATTTTAAACAGACCAAGGAATCAGAAAATAATCGAATGTGATCAACATTTCTTACTTAGTATACACGTTTAACTCTACGAGTAACGGGTGTAAAAACTATAATGATAAATGCATTTAAAAGTCTGATATGTTCATGAACAACCTAAAAACTATTTTATAGTTTTTCTAATCTCTCTTATAAGGAAGAGATTTTGGAAGTAATTTGATGGGGACTTTTGTGATGACTGGGTGAATTGTACAAACTAAATATAAGGGAAAAACGAGCTGTATCTGGTATCGATTTTTAGTCAGCGAATCGGTATATTAGCGATATATATATATCAGAAACCATATTGAATGCATGATTTTTGATTGTTCTAGCTTAATCATAATCTAATCCGTGAATCACAAAGCCGACTCGAATTTCAAATACAACTTAAATACTGAGAGTGCACGGAATTTAAACTTGAGAAATATAAATAATCTAATACTTGCGACATGCAAGAAATACGTTGAAAAATACTTGAAGTCCGCCGGTAGACCCAACTCAATATAAGTAGTATCTAAGAAGTGTAGCGACCGGCAATAGCGCAGTCTGTTGAAGTGTGGAAAAAATCGTGGTCATTGTCTAAGCTTCCCCAGTTGAAATCACAGAATTAAGTTTACTTTTGTATATAATTCGTTCAGTTCCAGAACTTACTTTTAACCAGGGATGCAAACCACTCGGAAATAAGGACTGGTTCGGTTCAGTGGTTCATACAGTTTCTGAAACGCCGGTTCGGTTCATTACTTGGTTTTTGGAGCTAGCTAATCCGCGGTTTCGGTTCGGTTCAGTGGTTCACAAAAGCACATTATGAAATATTATGATTGTTGTAGTAATGTGACATGTCGAAATCTTTTGAAATGTAATTCTTATAATCCATTTAAATATTTTTAAAATCCTTAGAAGAATGTCCAATGCTTATTATGTCGGATTTCCAGGAGTCGTTTATAAGTTCCTAGATGAATACTCTCGAAAATTGAGAATGTTTGCTAGAAAAGAATACGTACTACGCATCTTAATTATTCTATTTATAATATCCCTTAAGTTAGGCTCAAAACTGAATCACAGCTGAATCAGCTTAGAAATGAAAAGGCTGGTCCTGAATTCATGACATCATTTTTATGAATTTCAGCCATGGATTTCACTCTGACATGTCCTACTACATCATGATCTTAGTTGATTTTAGGCATGATTTCAGTCAGAGAACTGAACCGAACCGAACCGTTTTTATTTGTAGTTTTCGGTTCGGTTCGGCAATTCTGAAAGGAAAACCGGTTTGGTTTGCGGTTCGGTTCACCGGCTGGAATAAGCGGTTCGGTTCGGTTCAGAACCGGTTCGGTTCAGAATTAAAGAATTAACTCTAGAAAGAAAAGTTTCTTATCTCGAGGAAAAAAAGCTTTCTAAAGTTCAGAAAAAAAAAACATTTTTTATTCTTAGAAGTGCACTTTTTCCAATTTCTCAGAAGAGACTTTTTTACTCCCGTAAAAAACCGTTTATTATCCCTCAGAGAAGCAAATTGCTCTCTTGGCACAAGATTGCGGTATGCGCTCGTCTCGAGTCCGTTTAAATTGCGAAATGTGCTCGGCCCCTGCGGGCCAGGCAAGTCTATCGCTGCTCTGAAGTAAAGTGATACCTTCTGGAAGAATCACATTCTTTATTTCCGCTATAAAAAATGTTTACAGGTAGGAAAATATTCTGGGAAAAACCTGAATTAAAGTCAATCTAAGAAAGGATATATCACGCAGAACTGAAATTGAACGGTTCCCTTTGGGTTCCAAAAGATTGGTTATCAAAAACTCATAATAACCATTTCTGATTTTCTAAGTTTTTATAGATTGTTTTCGGTATTTTCTTTTGGTTTGATTCTCTGATTTTAAATGTTTTATAATGGATGGAATAACTTTTTATTGTGCCGTATGATTTTTTTTTGGCAACTGGCGACTCTGAGAAGCATAAGAACTAAGCCAAGCATCAGAGTGCGATGCCCGCAAAAGCAGACGTGGCAACAAGTGCAATTGCAAACGCCTTGAAATGTGTTAAAATAACCAAATCCTTGGGAAACAGCTAATCAGGTAAAGGATAATCGAGACTAGCTTGGCACACAAGCAAGATTGTTATTGTTGCCGAACAGCTTAAATATATAATACATAAAAAATCGTACCCACTGCTGCTTTAGTCTGAAATTAAGCACATTTTTTACTTATCTGAGAATAGATTGTGAACTGTTCCAAAATACATTTTTAAATTTGAAATTAAATTTGCTTTAAAATCAAGAATTTTGAGTATTAAGACAAAAAAACTTGTTACTTAAGATTTGGATGGTATTTAATTCCATTTTGATGTTCTCTAAAGTCAATTTCTTTTCCACTCCTGCAATCATATAGTTTCCACTTCAACTAACTAACCCAACATGCTCTCTATCAACTGCGTCCCTTGCATACCCACATCATTGTTGTCCACAACTTCAAATGATAAACCAAAATTTTAATGAGTTGCATAGCGACAGCCACCAGGCAGACTTGCACCCACATCCACTTACGCAACGCTCAAACTAAATCCAAAATCTACTCGAGACTTTGGCAAACAAACTCGAATATGAAAACAATTATGTTGTTTGTTAATTTCAAGGATATTGTCAATGTTGACAGGTAGAAATCCTATACAGAATGTTTACCTTATTTCTTATTTATTAACATTACAAACAGTTTATCTCTCATATGATTTGTGTTCGGGGTTGGGGGTTGGGGTGGGAGGACGGAAATACACAATTGATTGGTTTTTGCTGGCAAATTAAAGCTTACGCATTAATAAGCAATATATATATATATATATTTAGCTGCCAATTTGCATTTGAATGTAATCCTCCAAATGGATACTGGTAATGTGGAAACAATATCTAATAATATTTATCTAAGCAGGCCACGTGGCGTATGAGTTACAAGAAGCGTGTGAACATTTGCACGTAGCGTTGAAAACAAATGAAAATAAGAATACGGTCTTTTTTGATATATTTTACGTATTCAATTGCTTTGTGGAGCATTTCAATAATAATTGACTCATATATATAGTTGTATTTCCGTAAAAGAAAGAGTTTTTGATTTGTAAGAAAATGTGTAGTTTGATTTTGAAGGACATAAGGGCAATTTATTATATAACTAGTCAAAACTAGAAACTATTTCGCCAGAAGCTAAAACCGAGCGAAAGGAGGAGGCTCGTTTTCAACATAAAAGGCAACCTTTTTGCTGCTTTCTTACCTTTTTGTCACCACAAAAATTTAACTGCATTTGCTGCCAGCATACATGATTTCATTTTATGACAAAAGTGACGGTTGTGGCATAGGAAGGGTGTGGAAAATGTATAGCTCCTTTCACAGTTGTCACCTATCCTGAAGCCTATCCTGACCTTGGAAGCAAATCAAACTTCAAATTCTAAAATTCTCAATAAGATTGAACAAGATCTAAGAAATTAATACCGACAGCGACCTTCCAAAGACTGCACCTTACACAGAACCCTTATCTATGACATCCAAAGACTAGGAAATATCTAACAGTTAAGGGTATTTAATGTTCGAGGCATTTTCAAATGCATTTTATCTTAGTACTTTCTTGTACATTCTCCATTTAAGTGGCACCAAAATCGCAAAAGTTTCCTTGTGGGCGAGCCAAGGGCCAAAAACTTGAGCATGGCAGCCTGCAAAACTATTTAATAGTTGCACGTTGCAACATTTGTAGCGAAAAACAAAAAGGCATTGTCGCCTCCCCGCCCCATTTGGTTCGCTCAACTATGTTGCCAGCATATCGGGGGCAGTCAGGCAACAATGTGACATGCGACAAAATGTTGAACATACGCAATCCTTCTCCGCACAGCATAGAACGAGAGACGCATGCAAACTGCAACTGGGGTGGCAAACTTCATGCCATTGAACAGGAAAAAAATGTATGTTTTAAAAAGCTGAAATATTCACTCAGCAGTAAACAGCCAGGGAAGAGCACAAATCAGCACAGCAAAAAAAAAAAAAAAAATACAAAATAACTGAAGAAAGTTTTTGTTCATTTTTTTCCGCCCACTCGAAATAAATAGCGAAATGACAGAGCAGCAGCAACATCCGAGGGCACATGAAATGTCAGGCGTATGGCAAAAAAAAAAAAGGATATAGAATAAACGTGGAAACTTTTGTTTATTTTCGAAACTATGACAGAGCGCAGTGATGGCATTTTTTGTGCTTCTGATACGCTCGACAGAGTCGGACATAGTTGAGAGTGCGGCTTGACAGTGTTGGAAAACACGCATTGTTGTTGATGCCCGACAAGGTGGTAAAAGGATGAAAATTAAATATAAAAAACTGACGGAAAGTTTGTTGCATTATGAATAACGGAGATATTTCAAACTGTAAAGTAAAAACGGGGCAAAAATTGCTTTTAAATTTTTTGTAATCAAAAAACATTAATGAACAATTTTGCTTAAATTCATATCGAAATGCTTACGTAGAATCAAAAAGATGTAAAAACTGTTTTATAGAATAAAGCTTCGGTGAGTGTGAGAATGCTTATTAAACAAAGTCACAGCTAAATTTGCCCGATTTGTCAAGTTTGAAGATGATTAAAACACAGATATAATGATAAGAAGAAGTCACAACAACAATGCGCAAAGCTAAATATACATAGACTACTAAAAATCTCTAGATAATGGATTTTAAAGGACATATAGAAGAAGAATAGTGTCGATTAATAGATTGTAGGGAAGAAAACACGCAGGATTTAAATCTTCGTGGTCCTGAGCAGTCGGTTGTGAAATTGACACTCAACTTTTGTCATTTAAAATAGTGTCCAAGCATCTTTAAGACAAGAGATTTCTCATTTCAATATTAATGTCAGCAGCAAGTGTGTCAAAATTGATAATTAAACAGAGTTTATCCAAAATATTTTAAAATTAGATGTTACTGCTTTAGCCGGCTCGAGGTTAGATGTAGTTTTTGTGCTCTCTATGTCAAAATAAATTGTGTTTTTTCTTTCCTCTCCTCTTCTTTCCTCCTCCTCCTCCTCCTATTCTTTCTTCCTTTTCTCCGATATATTTCGAAACCGTCGGGATTCGTCTTCAGGGAGTGTGCACAGCGTACGCTTTATTAACTGTGGAGATATAAACATTTGTCCAAAGAAATGTCGGCTGGTTTGCATATCAAGTGCAACTTACTGGCCCCTTTGAATCTGATCTTGATCAGTAATCGATAACTATCGATGGCAACCCTACAGAAAGCTCAGGGTGGCGTTAGCCGAGAGCGAGCAAAGAATATAAAACGGCGGACCCCAGCGTTTAGTCAAAATCATTTAGTCCACCGAACTCGGAGAACAAAGGTAAGCCCGCAGAGTAACTAGTTATGAAGCCGCTTGGATCAACTGCAAATGCGAAATTTTTTTTTATAAGAAACCTAAATCTTTATCTTGGAAATTCTACAATTGAGGCGGTACTCATGTAAGCCGTAAGCTGGGAGAGCTGCCGAATCATCAGAACAGGCGAGCAATCGACATCAGCAAGTTGCTGAACACATTCCACCATTGCCGGCTTTAAACACTGCGAAAAAATCGCTAAAGCGGCGCGCTTAACGAATTATGCGCCAAACCAGGACAGTATCAGGAGAGCAATCGATGCCAGAAAATTGCTATGCACATCAGATCCCAGAGAGTTGCTTCTACTACGCATCAATCTCAATTGCGGTTCAATAAACAAGTGGAGCGACAGGCGCACTTAAGAACTGCAGAAACGCAAAAGCAGGAGAGCAATCGATGCCAGCTAAGACCTTTAAAGACAGGAAATGGAAGCTTACAATCGGAAACAGGCTAAATGGTCTGCACAACACAGATCGGGTAATACAAAAATTTGTGTCTTATGTCCAAAATATATTTGAGATTTGATTATTACGAAGTCGGGGTAAATGGACGTGAATGGTGGTATACCAAACTGTCCGGAAACTCCCGAAATTCGAAAAATTCTATAATTAAGAACATATAAAAGACGAGAGCTGTAGTCGGAAAAATAAAAGGTAATCTACACTTCTTGGTTAAAATTTTCTCTAACGTACTACTGCTATTCACATTATAAGTTAAGATAATGATGAAAATTAGATAGATCGCTATGGTAATAAGAGTTCGTTCTTTCCTTTTGAGTTTTCTTATAATTTAATAAAGGTTTAATAGAATTTATATATATATTTTCAAATATCTAAAACCCCATTATAATTGATTTATTATAAACTCAAGAAGTTGTACTTATTGATATGTTGCAACCATTCTTTCAGAGCAATAATTGAGTCTCCAGTAAGTATCATATAGTTTACCTGCAAAAACAAGAAATAAATTGATTTTTAACAAAATTTATAGTTCCATTAAAAAAGGTTCCTTTGAACATATAGAATTATTATATAGAATGTTTGCCTTGGGAGCATTCCTTGACATATCTGGTGCATTCAACAACGTCTCCACGGAGGCGATAATGCGCAGCCTAAGAGCTGTATCAATACATAAGGCTTTGAACTCGTGGATTTACAACCTGCTGAGCTGCAGAAGAGTACAAGCCGAGTGGGGTACCACAACCATGACGAAGGAGGCACACGGCGGCACGCCTCAAGGCGGAGTACTGTCACCCCTTCTGTGGAACCTTGTGGTTAACGAACTGCTAACAAAATTTCGCAGGAAAGCACCCAAGATAACTGCATATGCAGACGACATATGCACAATTATCATCGGAAAATGTCCATCGACTCTCAGCTCAATCATGGACTCTACACTCAAAGAGATACTAAAATGGGCCACAGAAGCCGGACTTAGTATTAACGCGGAGAAGACGGACCTCATTCTCTTTACCAAGAGATACAAGGTACCGCCATGGATTCCACCAAAGATTAATGGAATAACACTAACTCCAAAGAATAACGTCAAATACCTTGGAGCAGTAATCGACAGTAAACTGTCATGGAAGGCGAATGTGGAAGAAAGAGTGAAGAAGGCGACCAACGCACTATACGCATCCCAGAAAATGCTGAGTAGCACTTGGGGCCTATCACCAAGTCTGATGCATTGGCTTTTCATTTCAGTCATACGACCGATACT
>JAWNNM010002432.1:0-115098 GCA_035044965.1 Lordiphosa andalusiaca | reverse complement strand
TTGAGGTGTGTTGCGTTTTCACCAAGAAATGGAAAAGAAGAAGGATTTCTAAATAGTATTCCAAAAGGAAACAGGCCTTTTGAAATTGTGCATATCGATCACTATGGACCAGTAGATTCTGGTAGATCAAAAAAGCACATTTTTGTGGTTGTCGATGCGTTTACCAAATATGTGAGGTTATACACCACAAAGACAACAAATACCAGAGAAGTAGTGCAAGCATTGAAAGACTATTTTAGGGCTTACAGCAGGCCAAGATGTATTATTTCGGACAGAGGAAGTTGTTTCACTTCAGCGGAATTTGAAACTTTTATGAAAGAGTGCAATGTAAAACATGTTAAGATAGCGACTGGTTCGCCTCAGGCCAACGGACAAGTGGAAAGGATAAATATGTTATTGTCCGACTTCTTTTTCGCGGGTCCTCCTATCGATCGCCGGCTAGCTCGCGGCTGACCCAGGGATGAGTTCGACCTTCATAGAGGGACTAGTCGGTAAGTAACAACAAAAAATTTTAATTCATGGATCCAACTTCTTCAGATGCAGCTCCTGACAGCTCGGTGTTTTCTGTCCAGCGTGGCCCTCCCTCCTTGGACCAGGTTTGACTCATTTCCCTTGATCCCCTTTTCTAGGTTTGGTTGGACCCTTTTATATCCCCATCTCACCCAACACAAAAACTTTACTCACACATTTGCTTTTCTTTTTACGACGTTATAATTTTAATGCTCTTGGACCCTAGCATCCTACCTAGCTCGAGCTTCCTGTAGCACACTTAATCTAAACACTAAGGACTTTATACATATAGGAGACAATATAGATTAATGCATAATAAATAAATAAATATATAAATACTTAAACTAAAATATACCGGATTATGGCTGGCTGAGGGGTGTTGGTTTTAGGTTAGTTAACCTAAAAACCAACCAGCGCTCTTTTGGTTCCCCCAGACCACGAAAACTGGGCCACCCAGAGGTAAGTGGCCAATCTTGCTTCCACGCTGTGCCTCCGGTGGCCAACTGCCTTCCTCGTTTGCTGGACGTCTCCAACTCGGTCATCCACTTGTCCAATGGTTTCTATGGGCAAACCAAAATTCGGGTCACGTCTCCTTCTCCTTGCACCCCCCTGGTTCGACTCACCAAGTTTTCCTCGTCCTCCAACTTGATCCAGTGCACTCACTTTATTATCTTAATTTTACGTTATTTTATTTAAATTATTTTTAATAATTTTAATTTTATTTTTCCCACTTGACTAAACTGCAGCCAACTATCTCCACGCTTCTACTTTAAATTTCTAACTCCGCTATTTTTCAATAAAGAGATTCAAAAAACACCCACCCCGCTCTTAGCATCCACAGAGAACAGTTTTCGGAACCAGTGCCTGAACTACCAGTTCAGTCGACTCACACTTGCCAACCCTGTATATATCGATAGACCGATGTTTGGCGGCCGGCATGTTTCATCTTTTAAGCTGCACGTAACACCGCACTACGGTTTCGCCATACCATCAGAAACAGGAGTGACAATCGTGCACGGAGTGATGACCAGGAAGCGTTCTATGCCTTGGAAGAAGTTATCCCAACGTAGGCCACTCCCACACCCTGAGATCATTGTCGTGTTCCATTCAGTACCCACACATGCATGGGTATGTATGTATACGTGCGTATGCACATGCATTGGAGTTAGCCGGGCATAAGTTTCTGTTCACTGCTTCAAGTCTTTGGCGTGAAACACTCCCAACTTGACTCCCTTCAAATTCTCCAGTTCGTACAGGTTTGTTCCCACTGACTTCACTACTCGACATTTCACATATTTCTTGCAGAACTTTGCATTCTTATTCCTGGCAAAGTCGCTTAAGACAAAATTCCTTTTGTAAATTTCCTGCCCCGGTAAGTATCGGACCGCACGTGTCTTCCTATTATATTGCCTTGCGGATTTCTCATAGGCCTGATGCAGTTCGTCCTGGACTTTCGCTCGGATTATCTGCTGCTTATCCGCACGAGGCAATTGTTGAATTTCAGTGTCGTTCACGGCTCCGAGCTTCCGAGCCAATTGGTAATCCAGTCCACTGGTATACATACTCTGTCCAAATAGAGCAAAGTATGGGGATGTACCAATGCTTGTGTGCTGGGCACTGCGAAGAGCGGCTTCAATTTGCGGCAACTTTTCATCCCAGCGTGTGTGATCATCTCCAATATGAATGCGAATTGCAGCCAGAACGGACTGGTTAACCCGCTCGGATGCGTTGGACTGCGGAGCATAGTTTCCTGTTTTAAGGTGGGAGATGTGCTTTGTCTTCAAAAACTCTGCGAACTCACTGGCCACAAATTGACGTCCGTTGTCTGTGTGTATGACCTCAGGCACTCCAAACTGGACAAATAGATTATCCCTAAGGAACCTGATCACAGCTGCCGAGGTTGCCTTTGGAATAGCTTTCAACCATACATATTTGGTCAGGTGATCCAAAACCACCAACACATACGCATTACCACTTCTGGATCTTGGATATTTCCCCAAGAAATCCATAAACAGTTTTTGCATGGGTCTCTCTGTAACCGTTTCCTTGCCCATGGCTGGCTTCGTAATCTGGGTCGAATGTTTGGTTTCTTTGCAGACTTCACAGGATCCGACATATTGCCTTACTTGGACAGCCATCCGGGGCCAATAAAACCATTGACGCAAACGACCTAACGTCTTTGCTACTCCTCCATGCATCGCCAACTCACTTTCATGTGCTCGTTGTATCAATGTTGACGTCAAAGCTTCTGGCATCCACAACTTCCAAGGAAATTCTTCACTCTCCTCCTGGGTGAACTGGGTCTTCTTCAAAATTAAGCCATCCTCCGCGCGAAGCTCTGGGAATTTGTCCGGATTCTGCTTAACTGTCTCATATCTCTGTAAGTATTCTTCGCTTTCGAACTCGGTTGTCTCAAACTCCAGGAAATCTACCTCTTGCACTTCAGCTGATCTGGATAACATGTCTGCCACCACATTGTCCTTTCCTTTCCTATGCTCAATTTCGAAGTCGTACGCTTGCAACGTAAGTGACCACCGAGCAAGTCTGCCGTTGAGGTCCTTTAACGACATGAGCCATTGCAGACTGGAATGGTCTGTCAATATGGTAAACGGAAGCAACTCGACATAGGGCCTAAAACGTTCCACAGCTTTTACTGCCGCCAAGCACTCCTTCTCTGTGACGCTATAATTGAGCTGCGCCCCCCTTAATTTCTGCGAGAAAAATGCGATCGGACGTTCCTGTTGCTCCTCGTCGCGCTGAAACAAGACTGCTCCGATTCCCACATGGCTAGCATCGCATTGCAGATAAAACCTCCTTCGGAAGTCCGGGTGGACCAAGACCGGCGCACAGGTAAGTGCCTTTTTAAGTTTCTCAAATGACTCCACCGCTTTTTCCGATAAACAAAATTTAGCTTTCCCTTTAAGGCAATCAGTTAATGGAGCAGCCAGTGAAGAATAGTCTCGGATAAACCTCCTGTACCAACCTGCAGTGCCTAAAAAGCTTCTGAGCTGCCTAGTGGAAACAGGTACGGGTATATCTGCAATCGCTGTGACTTTGTCTGGGTCCGTTCGCAACGCTCCGTCTCCAATTATGAAGCCCAAGTACTTCAGGAACCTGAAGCAGAATTTCGACTTTTGCAGGCCTATTGTCAAATTGGCCTCTTTTAGACAGCTCGCTACTTCTTTCAACAATTCGCAGTGCTCCTCAAAAGTCCGAGATATCAGCAGAAGGTCGTCCAAATAAACAAAAACTCGGCTTCGCAGTCGCTGGGGTATTACTCGATCCATTAGTCGACACAATCTCTGCGCTGCGTTACACAATCCGAAAGGCATCATTTTAAATTGATATAGCGGCCTTCCTGGAATTGTGAACGCTGTATACTCTCGACTTTTGGGCTCCAACTCTACCTGCCAAAACGCATGCTTCAAGTCTACGCTACTTATAAATATCGTGTCATCAACTCGACTCAGAATAGACTCTATATTCTGCAAAGGGTAAGCATCTTTTACCGTCATTTTATTCAATTTGCGAGCGTCTAAACATAGCCTATTTTTCCCAGGTTTTCGTACCAGAGTGACTCGATTGTTCCATGGGCTTTCACTTTCCTCAATTACTCCCAGCTTCAGCATCTCGTCCACTTCCTGGTACAGCAGCTCTTGTACCGCAGGTGACACAGGGTAAAAGCGTTCTTTTACTGGTACCGCTCCTTCCTCCAGTTGGATTGTGTGTCGCTCCAGCGATGTCACTCCCATTCCATGTTTTTCAAACGACCGAAAATCCTGAACTGCTGCATCCAATTGTTGCTGCTGTTCTGGGGACAAATCATGAGGTACCACTGGCACGCCTTTCGTATTCACTTCCGACTCGAGATACAACTCCTCTATTCCTATGACATCTGGGGCCAGTTCAAATTTCCGCCAAAAATCGATTCCAAGATAAAGCACTTGTTTCAGTGTTGGACAGACATACAAACTCAGCATTTTATTTCGCCCATTGTACTCCACGTCTACCTCCACCCTGCCCAGAATACGATGAGGAATCCCGCCTGCAGTTTGTACCGTTGATACGCATCCTTTTATTTCCAGGTTCAGCTCCCGTATCAGCTTCAGACATCCTGTTCCCAACAAACTGACTGACGCTCCAGTATCCAGTAAACCTTTTATTTCGTGTCCTTTGAATCGAACTGATGCAAATGGCCTATCATCTTTTCTGAGTGCGGATTGTACTGCTGCACATACTAATCTCCTTTCGGTTTTTCTTTCCGAACACCTTCGTCTGGCTCTGGACACGCTGTGAGATAGCTGACTCGCATCCTGAGTTGGTGATTCGCTCCATATGCGAGACTTGGCTTCTTCATACTCCCTTTCTCTTTGCTCTAGGGGCTTTCTCCAGGACCATTTAGTGGGCTCTAATTGTGTATTATTTATATGGCTTAATTTTTGTTTTATTTTCTCATATTTTTCTATTCTAGGAACTACCTCTACAAATTGATTCCAGTTATCTATTGTTTTTGGAGGTTGACCTCTTGTGGAGTCCCGTCCAGCTCCTCCGTTTGGATCGAACTCCTCTTCCCGTTTCCCGCTCGGCACCTGAGGCATTTTGGCAGCACCACACCTGGCATTCCACAGCGATAGCAAAAGATGTTGCGTACCTCCGCCTCACAGTCCCAAAAGGTATGGCCAACTGTACTGCAGTTCCAGCATTTTAATTTTCCTTTATCCGCAGCTTCCTTTGGTCGAAATACGGCCTCAATCTCCTCTGGCCTCGGATGTTCATCTTCAGGATCTGGTGGTCTTGTGTCAACTTCATGCACTCGGTAGCTCTCACGAAGTGGTTTAGAGCTTTCCAACTTTACTGGCTTCATCGACCATCTGGTACTTAGGATCTTCTCCGCCTCGTGACATTCCTCACGCAACTTCTCTAGATTCATGATCCACATCGGATATATTATCCGTGAAACGGAATCCCTGACGTTCATTTTGACAATCTTAATCAGCTCGTGGTCTGAGATTGGATTTGGCAGACGTGAGCGTAATGTGACCATAGCCTGCAGGTACTCGTCCATGTTTTCTCCATGTCTTTGTTTCCTCTCCCTTAGTTCTTGTTCGAGCTCAAATTGGGATTTTTTTGTTTGGTATTGTAGCTGGAGAGCATATTTTAGATTGGGCCAATCAACCAGCTCTGCTGTTCTCAGATGCATCCAATACCATTCCTTGGCTTGACCTTCCACCAAACAGTGAAACTCTCTTATTATTTCCTTCCAAGGCCTTTGGTATATGGACTGAAGGTATTCCAGTCGGAAAATAAATTCTGATACCGGCATGCTGTTGGAACTGCCATCAAACACCAGTCCCCATTTTCGGATTTGGCCGACTTCCTGTCTGGCCTCCTGTTGAACCCTCTCTGTTCCTGTCATCATTTGCCTTAGAGGTGGCACCAGTTGTTCCCTTTGAGCCGCTTCAAGAAGCCGACTGTCTATAAGGTTTCTCCAAGGATCTGATGAACTTCGCTGTTCTGTATGCGGCCTGATTAGTGGTTCCCTGTTGGACTGCGCCTGCATTTGTGGTTGCTCCTGCATTTGTGGTTGCCTTGGTACTGCTGTTGCTTTCGGCTCACAACTCCGTCTAAATTCTGCTAGCGTGTCGCCGATCTCTTGCATAAAACTGAGCATGTCTCGCTGCATCTCCGTTTTAAAGGCCGTTAGCTCGGTGGACATACCTGTTCTATATGTTTCCTGAGCCTGGAACAGTGCTACATTAATGGCCGACTTTATTTCGCTAGTCAATTCTGGGATCCTATTCGAGCTATGCCCGCCCGCTAATGCTGCTGCTCTTGCTGCTGCTGCCTCTGCTGAAGTGCTCGTTTTCTCCTCCTCCGGTTGTAGGCCGAACGAACTATTCTCCCTGCTTCGTTCGAGTGGAATCCCACGTTCATCCGGAGACGAATTGTCTTCCATCTGCGGCATGTTCTCCGGGTTTTGTCTAGTCTTTTGAGACCGGGTAGTCGGGCCCATGTTCTCTGTATTTCTGTTCTTTTCAAAATCTAAGCTCCTCCTAATCTTTCGGTTTAGAGACTGCCTATCCCAATCCTTGAACGACATTCCCTCCAATCCTACTCAGTATTTCTATATATTTTTCAAATTTATGACTATTTATTCTCTTATTTTGTATTTTTGTATTCAAACTCTTATTCCTTATTGTTGCAGACAATCATATGACAAACTGGGTGAGATGAGAATAACCAACCTAATCTTTAAAATTCACACGCTTTCTGCCACATCTTGTCTTTCACCTTTATCCTTCTCGTTCCAGAATCGTTTTCATCCTTCTTCTTCCCGTCTTTGGACTGGGGCAAAGCTGTGACTTTTCCTCAACCCACACACTGACCTCCAACCAAGACCGGGCTCTTGCTATCAGATGGTGTGTATTGTTCTTCCTGCGATTCCTTAACTTGTGTCTTACTGGGTCTAATTCCTTTTCCTTTAGGTCGGCAGCATCGAACAGTATAAGATTCCTGTCCGTGGACTCGTTCCTAAGTGGATGATTAGCCACACCTCATTGACTTGCCACTCCATCTCGCATCAAATTTGGGCAATTATGAGCTGAGTCGGTACTCTGTCTGCTCACAGACCATCAAACTCGGCGGCTGGGGACTTTTTTCCTTACTTATGTCAACTCAGACTCCTTGGACTTGTCGGTGCCGTGAATGTTCTTTCACGTTCGTTGTTTTCCGATTGGGCGCCATTTGTTATTGTCCGACTTCTTTTTCGCGGGTCCTCCTATCGATCGCCGGCTAGCTCGCGGCTGACCCAGGGATGAGTTCGACCTTCATAGAGGGACTAGTCGGTAAGTAACAACAAAAAATTTTAATTCATGGATCCAACTTCTTCAGATGCAGCTCCTGACAGCTCGGTGTTTTCTGTCCAGCGTGGCCCTCCCTCCTTGGACCAGGTTTGACTCATTTCCCTTGATCCCCTTTTCTAGGTTTGGTTGGACCCTTTTATATCCCCATCTCACCCAACACAAAAACTTTACTCACACATTTGCTTTTCTTTTTACGACGTTATAATTTTAATGCTCTTGGACCCTAGCATCCTACCTAGCTCGAGCTTCCTGTAGCACACTTAATCTAAACACTAAGGACTTTATACATATAGGAGACAATATAGATTAATGCATAATAAATAAATAAATATATAAATACTTAAACTAAAATATACCGGATTATGGCTGGCTGAGGGGTGTTGGTTTTAGGTTAGTTAACCTAAAAACCAACCAGCGCTCTTTTGGTTCCCCCAGACCACGAAAACTGGGCCACCCAGAGGTAAGTGGCCAATCTTGCTTCCACGCTGTGCCTCCGGTGGCCAACTGCCTTCCTCGTTTGCTGGACGTCTCCAACTCGGTCATCCACTTGTCCAATGGTTTCTATGGGCAAACCAAAATTCGGGTCACGTCTCCTTCTCCTTGCACCCCCCTGGTTCGACTCACCAAGTTTTCCTCGTCCTCCAACTTGATCCAGTGCACTCACTTTATTATCTTAATTTTACGTTATTTTATTTAAATTATTTTTAATAATTTTAATTTTATTTTTCCCACTTGACTAAACTGCAGCCAACTATCTCCACGCTTCTACTTTAAATTTCTAACTCCGCTATTTTTCAATAAAGAGATTCAAAAAACACCCACCCCGCTCTTAGCATCCACAGAGAACAGTTTTCGGAACCAGTGCCTGAACTACCAGTTCAGTCGACTCACACTTGCCAACCCTGTATATATCGATAGACCGATGTTTGGCGGCCGGCATGTTTCATCTTTTAAGCTGCACGTAACAAATAGAAGTCTCGGACCAATGATAGCGAAAATGACTGAGCCTGAAAAAGGAATTTATTGGGATAACGTAATAGAAGAGGTAGAATATGCGTTAAACAATACTCAGCAGAGAAGCATTAAGCAATGTCCCAGCAAAATGTTATTTGCAGTGATGTCATTTTTTTCTGAGCAAAAAAAGCTGGATCAGCGAAAAACAAAAGCTAAAAAAAGCGGAATCTCAGGGAAAAAAAGTTAAGAAAAAAGCTGATGTTTGTTTTTCATTAATAAAGACAAACTTTCATATTTAACAAAAAATTAAATTCACTTATTAAATACATATATTTACATTAAACGACAATTATAGTATATTTAATACATCGTCAATGTTTTCTGCATCATCGCTCGGATAATAGTCTTTTTGTACTATTGTATTTAGGCAGCTGGGTGGTAGTTGGTAATCAAAACAGCATTTATTGTGTCGGCTCAGTCCATACCTAAAATTTTAAGTAAATTAATTTATAATTTAAAAAATTTTAATACGGACCTTATACTTAAAGTAGCGTTTAACGTTTCAACGTTTATCCTATTTCGAGTTTTTGTTTTTACCAAACTCACTTGGCTAAAAACCCGCTCGACTTCGGCATTCGACCAAGGCAGTGACAGCATTTGCAGAGCAACTAAAGCCAATTCATAAAATCGGCAGTTTCCGCCAGAATCCCGGTATTTTAGAACTTCATTCCAGAACTTGACAGTGTCATCGACATTTTCCCATTGTACCAGGGTTATGTCATTGTACTCACGTTCAATATTAGCAATGTTGGGAGTACCAAAGTACTCGAGGATTGGAGTAATGCTGTTTTTTTTAATTTTCAAAATATTTTCAACAGAAAAAGCATCAATCTGTTTCAATATATTAAAGTTGTCCGGCAACCTGAAATTGAATAAAAATTTTATTTGTTACAACAAATAAATAAAAATAAAGAATATTTGTACCTTTGCTTCAACTGTTTGGCCAGCTCTACTACAAAACCAGTACAGCATTCTCTTATTTCATATTATCGATTCATACAGGATTTTAGCAGTTTTGCATTTTTCATTCATAGCAGCAATTCCAAAATGAGTTTTAAGCTCATGCCACTGGTCCAAAATCCGTGTAACTGCCATTTCAACAGACAACCATCTAGTGTCACAAACCCTTGGAATTTTAAGAGGAGCCTTTTGGTAAAAAATATGCTAATTAATTTTTTTATATTAACCAATATTTGGGACAATCACTTCTACATCCATTAAACACTTGCTATGGGTAAACAATCATTTTCGACGCTGTGTTGCTGTCATTAAACTTTTTTTGACAAAGGTCACTTAAGTGATTGACAGGGGCGATTGCGCTATGCTGAGCAACAAATAGGCAAAGCGCTGCCTCCTGCTCAATTGTTTTTGTTGGTAATTGAACAAAATTAATTTTTTTTTTTTGCACAAAGCCCTCCATTGAACTGGTGTGCTTATTTGTAGCACTATGTGCACGCAAATCACTCAATTTTGCAGTTATGCTGCATTTACAATAACTGCAAAACACCCGTGTTAAGTCTGTGGGATCCTTCCTCATCCACTCCTTAAACTCCGTGCTCTGCAGCCAGACATCTCGGACTTTTTGTTTGTAAACTTCTTTTGGCATCGTCAATTTAATTTCTTTTGTTCGCAAACGAATTTCACAATATTAGCGATGGAAGACGCGCCAATTTAGGTGCGAATGTTTGAGGGAAATTATTCGATAAAAGTAAATATCGATACTTTGCCGATGGAAATACATTTTTAACATTTCAACGGCCAAACTCAATTAAAACAACTCTCAAAATAAAGTAAAAGTAAAATTTAAAAAAAGCTGCTTAAATTTCCTAAAAAAAAAATCTAGAATTCCCGCTGCCCGCTGTTTTCAAATTTTACCCGCAATCACACTTCAAAAAAATCCAAATCTGACGGGAAAAAAGCGGAAATGACATCACTGGTTATTTGGTATGGATCAGAGAGGACAGATCAGAGATGAACTAAGAGAAAAGCTAGAGGAAGTTCAGAATTCAGAGGAAACGCCAAACTTAGCAGACATACGAAAAGAAGGGGAAATGCATCAACGACAGGCACAATTATATAATGAAGAATATTACAATAGCAAAAAGAAAAAGTCAACAGAATACAAAGAAGGAGATTATGTAATGGTCAAGAATTTTGACAGTACTGTAGGGGCGTCCAAGAAACTGATTCCAAAGAACAAAGGGCCTTATATTATTGATAAAGTTTTAAAGAACAATAGGTTTTTATTAAAAGATGTAGAAGGATTCCAGCTTTCACGTAACCCGTATCAAGGTGTTTGGAGTGGCCAGAACATAAGGCATTGGATAGGAAAAAGATAATTTAAGTCTAATATTAATATTATGTTAGTTATGTAAGTAAATTGTAAACGATATGATTTGTTTTTTAAGACTCCACGCCACAGAGAGCAGACGTGTAAAAAATTTTTGCCCTGAAGACGGTTGCCGATGAGCAACCGAAATATATCGGAAAAAACATAATCAATTGTTTTCCTACAAACCTGACCTCGAGCCGGCTTACACTCATCGTAAATTGTAAACTTGAGAAACATTGTAAACATAGATTTTAACATTAACCATGTAAGATCAGGGGATCTAAGATTGTCAGGACGGCCGAGTTGTAGTAGGCAACCCTGGCTAACTCTCTATTGAGTCGCTCTCAGGAGTTCGCTCTCACACTCTCTGACTCTCAGAGAGAGCAGAAGCAGGGTGGGTTTGTAGCAGACAGACAACGCTGGCAGCGGCTAGTCTAGATCGAGCGATTGACAGAGGCAGAAGCCAACTTGTGATAAGCAATTAATATAAGTGCTACCGCTTACAATCTGTATAATAAATATCTAAACTTAACTAAATGAACTAAAGAACTATACTCTTACAGATGTAAGCTTCGTTTTCAGCGAGCGTAAATTTTGATTTACGCTACGAGCCGGTTTCCTGCTGACTGGCCACAGATCGCTAAATGCATTTTTGCAAACAAGGCGTCTGAGTGAAACACCTGCATTCCCCTTCATGCGGTGCGGATCTCGAGGACTGGCAACACGTGCTATGTGTGTGCCCCTTGTATGCGGATTTGCAAGACCTCGATGGACTTGGAATACGGCACGAAAATTGCGTCTAGATTGTGTCTGGAGTGGCGGAGACACAGGAGAGGATGAGGCTGCTAGCAGGGTTTCCCGGGCT
Organism: Lordiphosa andalusiaca; assembly: GCA_035044965.1. Taxonomy (NCBI): domain Eukaryota; kingdom Metazoa; phylum Arthropoda; class Insecta; order Diptera; family Drosophilidae; genus Lordiphosa; species Lordiphosa andalusiaca. The sequence goes on along the minus strand of JAWNNM010002432.1, from coordinate 103,514 downwards.
AGGCCGAAATTGGCAAAATCCTACTGGTGCTCACTGTACCGGTGCCTGTCGGGGCCAAAAGGGGAGGGCCCACCTAGCCTATCGGTACCACGGGTTGAGTAGTTTTTCCAAGGCTGCTCATTGAGGTCGGCCCTCTTGTGGGAGTATTGTGGTGGCTGTGGTTGACACCCAAATCGTGGGTAGAGTTTCATCTGAAGCTCGACGTGGAGTTGCGTATCAACCGGGTGCTGTGACCCATAGATCAGCAGAGGTTTTAGATAAACTTCGCCCCTCACCAAGGGGGGCCCGACAAGTTGACTTTGAAATTTGTACCTAGGGGACTCAGGTCTCCTAGGGGCGCTAGTCTGGCGTCACAAATCCAGACTCATCGTACCATATGCACATTTATGTGCACATTCGGGTACCGTGGTTTTAAGCCTACATATGGCAAATACCACGTTAAATAAAACCTGAGCGATCAGATTTGTTCTGTTCCTATTACCTTTCGGCGCTGCGACCGATAGATAAGCAGAGGTTCTTAGATTGACCTCGCTCCTCACCAAGGGGGAATTGTACACCCGACCAGTCTCATTGTATCGTTATGCCCTTTTCAGGGTGTACAGGGTACCGTGGTTTTAAGCCTACCTTTGGCACATACCACGTAAAACAAAAATCTGAGTGATCAGAATATATTTGTCCCTATATACCATCTAATTAGTGACGCGCATGAATGGCAGACGTGTTTTTCTGTGCGGTCCCCAACATAATCTTGAGTGCGCGATTTCTGTTTTGATTCCCCAGCGGAGCCCTATTGTCCACAGAAGTCTCACTTATGTGCACATATAGCGGTAAACGCTGATAAGACGGTCACAAAACTCTGTCGCAAGCGCGTAAACAAGCAACCAGCTTTTGACAGCTGTGTACGTGCGTGCATGACCCGGCTAAGTGGGTTTGAACTTCAAACGGCCACATCCAGAGGTCGCTTTTCCCCGGTTCGTGTCCGTGGTGTCGTTTTCGGTTGAGAAATCAGCTAAAGCGATGGCCGCAGCTCATAAATGAGCGAAACACCGACGCCGGGTGAGCTGAGCCGCTCTTCGAGCATGGCCAGCATTATGAGCGAGGGCAGCTGGAAGAGTACCCGGAAGCGAGGCAAGGGGAATAAGAAGGGCATGAGTACCCCGGTGCCTGATGAGTCGCCAGAGTCGTCGCTGACTTGGCACACAAAGCGGGCAAACCTGGATGATGAGGCGTCGTCAGGTTTAGGCCAGGCCAGCACCGGAGCCCCCTTCGTCTTTGTGGCCCCCGCCGCCCCCCTTGCTTTTACCACTGCCGCCGCTGCTGCTGCAGCTCCTGGTGCTGCCCCTGCTGCCGCTCCCCGTCCTAGGGCTGACGCTCCGCGTTGCAACGCGACGAGCATAGTCGCCCAGGGTGCGTCGGCCGTGCTCGCTAAGCTGTCTGCGGTACAGCTCAGAGTGAAGGATGCCGTGTTCCGTGGAGGAATGGAGCCAGAGGCCGCTTACGCAGTTTACGCGGCGATTGCGCGCTACGACGAGCTAGTCGTAGCGATGCTGCTGCGGAACTCCACGTTGGAGATGGCCTCGCAGGTGCAGGCTGCAGCTGCCCAGCACCCCGCTGCCCCATATAACGCTGCCACGCTGCCCCGCGGCTCGACAAGCCAGTTGAGACGTGGTCCGCGGTGGTGACCAGTAAGGACCCCGCCGTCACGGGTAAACCGGTGGCGGAGAAGATTCGGAAGGGTCGTCGCAAACGCGAAGTTGGACTGGATGTCCAACAGAACAGGAGCCCCAACCAGAGGATCACAGTATTTGATGTGGACACCAGCTTCACACCGGAGGATTTCATGCAGGAGCTGTATGAAAATCACAGACGATGGCAGCCTTTAAAAGGAAAGTCCACCTGGAGACCAAGCCTTGGTCAGTCACCGATGGCGAAAGCGTCAATCTGACGCTAGAGGTAGACGAGAGCGCGCTGGCCGTACTTGAGGAGACCGGACGGGTCTACATCAAGTGGTTCTCGTTCCGCTGCCGGTCGCTCGTCCGCACCTATGCTTGCCATAGGTGTTTGGGATTCGACCACAAGGTGTCTCAGTGCCGATCGAAGGACGTCACATGCCGTCAATGTGGCGACACTGGCCACACTGCCGCGAAGTGCACGAAGCAGGTAAGCTGCAGAAACTGCAGACAGAGGAGGCTACCCGACGGGCATCATATGCTCTCGGGGACGCGCCTCATATACGCTGCCGTGCTAGCGATGGTGGCGGCTAGACATTAAAATGTTTGGCCTCATCCAGGCAAACTGTGGTCGTGGCCGAGTCTCTACGATTGAGCTCGGAGTTCGCATGCGCAACTCTGGCCACTCGATCGCACTTGTGCAGGAGCCCTACGTGGACAAAGGAGGAAGGATTACGGGTCTCCGATCCGGGATGCGCGTATATACCGACCTCGGGAAAAAGGCTGCCATCATCATCGATGATCCAGATGCCATCTGCATGCCAATTGAACCGCTGATCACCGAGTTTGGAGTGTTCGTGAGCGTCACTGGAAAATTTGGCTCTATCTTCCTGAGCTCCGCATACTGCCAATTTAACGCCGACCTGGAGCCGTACCTCGAGTACTTACATGGGTGCAGTACAAGAAGCTTATCCTAAAGGCGAAGGAGGAAAATTGGCGTCGCTTCGTGGGAGACCATCGAGACGATCCATGGGGGCATGTGTATAGAATATGCCGGGGACGAAAGAAGACTACCGAGTTTGGATTGATCCTGCCTCTTATCGCGGCATCTGTCTACTGCCAGTTTTCGGCAAGGTGCTTGAGGGGATCATGGTCAACCGGATGAAAGAAGTTCTTCAGGATGGCTGCTGATGGCAATATGAATTCCGTCCAGGACGCTGTGTGGAGAGGATGCTTGGAGACACGTCGTGAGCACTGTCGCCGCCAGCTCGACCCGATGTGTGCTCGGAATCTTCGTGGACTTCAAGGGAGCCTTCGACCACGTGGAGTGGAGTGCCGCGCTGCGCCTTTTGATCGACTCCGTCTGCCGAGAAGCCAGCTTGTGGAGAAGCTTCTTTTCTGGCAGGAACGCAAGTATCGTCAGCAGGTATGGAGAAGTCACTGTTCTGGTGACAAGAGGTTGCCCGCAGGGGTCAGTCAGTGGTCCATTTATATGGAACATCGTGATGGACACGCTTGTCCAGCGTCTGGAACCACTTTGTGTCTTTAGCGCGTATGCAGACGACTTGCTGCTTTTCATCGAGGGAAATTCCCGAGCTGAACTGGAGACAAGGGGAGCAGAACTGATGTCCATCGTAGGCGCTTGGGGAGTAGAAGTCGGTGTATCCGTTTCTACCAGCAAAACGGCAGTCATGTTGCTGAAAGGTGCATTATCACCAAATAGGCGGCCGTTGGTACGGTTTGCTGGAGCAAGCCTACCATACGCTGACAAATACCGGTACCAAGGCATCACGGCCGGCGAGCGGTTGAGTTTTCTCCCGCATATCTTGTCTTTTCGAGATAAGCTGGCCGGACTCGTTGGCGCTTTGGCACGCGTACTGCGAGTCGATTGGGGTGCCAGTCCTCGCGACAAGCGGACCATTTATGCCGGACTTATGGTGCCTTGTGCACTATTTGGTGCCTCGGTTTGGTATGACGTGACGAGACGACAAGTCTGCGCCAGGAGGCGACTTATGTCATGCCAGAAGCTCATCCTGCTTGGATGCTTACCGGTATGCCGAACAATGTTCACTTTGACACTGCAGGTGCTTGCTGGAGCTCCCCCGTTTGAAGCTTGACTACCCGTTGGAGGATGGCGATTGGCTGTACGGTTAAGACCTGACGAGTGTAAACTGGATGCAAAGGATGACGCGGCTGGACGAATGCTTACTGCGCGAGTGGCAGCGCAGATGGGATGATGGTGCCGATCACCGACGAGTGACCCACCAATTTCTCCAGGATGTAAGCATCGTTTTCAGCGACCGTAAGTTTGGATTTACGCTACGCGCCGGTTTCTTGCTGACTGGCCACGGATCGCTAAATGCATTTTTGCATACATGGCGTCTGAGTGAAACACCGCAGGCCCTGCATGCGGTGCGGATCTCGAGGACTGGCAACACGTGCTATGTGTGTGCCCCTTGTATGCGGATTTGCGAGACCTCGATGGACTAGGAGTACGGCACGAAAATTGCGTCTGGATTGTGTCTGGAGTGGCGGAGACACAGGAGAGGATGAGGCTGCTAGCAGGGTTTCCCGGGCTAGGCCGAAATTGGCAAAATCCTACTGGTGCTCACTGTACCGGTGCCTGTCGGGGCCAAAAGGGGAGGGCCCACCTAGCCTATCGGTACCACGGGTTGAGTAGTTTTTCCAAGGCTGCTCATTGAGGTCGGCCCTCTTGTGGGAGTATTGTGGTGGCTGTGGTTGACACCCAAATCGTGGGTAGAGTTTCATCTGAAGCTCGACGTGGAGTTGCGTATCAACCGGGTGCTGTGACCCATAGATCAGCAGAGGTTTTAGATAAACTTCGCCCCTCACCAAGGGGGGCCCGACAAGTTGACTTTGAAATTTGTACCTAGGGGACTCAGGTCTCCTAGGGGCGCTAGTCTGGCGTCACAAATCCAGACTCATCGTACCGTATGCACATTTATGTGCACATTCGGGTACCGTGGTTTTAAGCCTACATATGGCAAATACCACGTTAAATAAAACCTGAGCGATCAGATTTGTTCTGTTCCTATTACCTTTCGGCGCTGCGACCGATAGATAAGCAGAGGTTCTTAGATTGACCTCGCTCCTCACCAAGGGGGTGTGCTTTTCGAATTGGTACCAGGGGACTTCGGTCACCCTGGGGCGCCAGACTGGAGTCAAACCCAGACTCATTGTATCGTTATGCCCTTTTCAGGGCGTACACGGTACCGTGGTTTTAAGTCTACCTTTGGCACATGCCACGTAAAACAAAATCTGAGTGCTCAGATTATATCTGACCCTATATACTCAGTGACGCGCATGAATGGCTTAACGACGGGCGTGTGTGCGCATCGTTTAAAAAGTTATTTTCGCTGTGTCCAAGAGATAGCGGTAAATCGCTTATCTCGTAGTAATCGCGCATTCTCTTTTGTGCTATATCCGTAGGAGTTGCTAAGCATTGTTTAGTAAACAAGCTCGTGTGAGTGGTATCTCGCTAGCGGTTTTGCTTGCTTGTGTGTGTACATTGCTGTTTGTTTGTAAAAACAAAACAGCAGCGCACCGGTTGGTCATGGCACCACAGAAGAAGAAGCTGTCGACGTCCGCGTCGGAGCTGCGGTCGACGGCAGTTTTCAGTTTTCGTTATTCAGTTTGTTTTGATTGCCCAGCGGAGCCCCCACTTTGTATCCACAGAAGTCCCAATTCTGTGCGACCGAAGTGATAAAGTCGCGTTAACAAGACTTTAAAACTCTGTAGCGAACGCAACGGTGTGTACGTACTTAATATGTATGTACTTAATATGTCCATGTATGTCTTAATATGTATTATGTATGTACTTAATATGTCCAGAAGGTACGAGCCTTTTATCTATAAAATTGTGCGAGACTTGACGTCTTTTTTAAGTTGCGGCGAAAATTGCAAATAAACTTCATCTACCTGCAAGTACAATAAGTTTTTGCCCCGTACAAGTGAATCTCTATATCTTGCAAAATCTGAGACTTGTGCGTTCATACGGACAAACAGCCATGGCTGGGTCGACTCGGCTGTTGATGCTGATCAAAAAAAAATACTGAATATGGAATCGTAGATGATTCCATCTACCTGTTACATTCTTTTGCAAAAGCTTATTATACTCTTTGAACTTTTGGTACTGATTGTTAAAACCTTTTCACCTTTAAGTTACAGCAGAGCTTAAGCAACATCAAAAGCGCGGGGCGCATGATCCTCAGCACACTAAAATCGAAACCAGCCACGATTTAGGAGTCGTCGTGAGTAGCGTGAGCACGAAATCCAAACAAATCAATATCGTTAGCACATTTATTTTAACATTTTGCGGTGCCTTTTCAAAATCAATTTTTTCCTATTTTTGTATTAAGATGAAAATTGAGGAAAATAAATTAATTGTTTTGTTCCTGCAGAATTCAGGGTTTGATGAATTTTTAAACAAACTAGCCGATTGTACGGCTCTCCGGATCTATTTTAAACTTTCACATTTGCTCTGATCGTTAATGGGAAAATCGTTTATTTGAATACAGAACATACATTGGTTAAAAGTATTCGAATACGAAAACAGGTTTGAATAATTTGGAAATCATGAAATTTGGTTGAGATCTTTAATTAAATTTATCATTGGTCATTGGTTTAGTTTTCAACAGATATTTCGGTCAGTGTCAATAACAGAAAATTGTTACACGCTCAAAGTATCTAAAAACTGGCTCACTCTCATTTTAAGAACAGGTTCAATTCCCGGCTGTTTTTTTCGATTTTTTGCACTAGCTCTAAGCAGCTAGAAAAATGAAACATTTTTCAAAGATAGATAGAGTTGCAGGTTCCTTCAAAATAAAACTAGAAAGCTAAGTCTGTGCCGAAGTTTTTCAACAATAATTTTTCTCATACAACGGAACATTTTCCGACCGATATTTTGAATGGGAACTATATGTTATAGTCATCCAATTTATACAAACATATTTTAGAGTTATGTGAAATAATCAAATACCAAATTGCAGGATGCTACCATTAAAAACAAAAACGTTTTTCTAACTAAGATTGATTATCGGACCTATCTTTTGTTTGGCAGCTATCCCATATAAATAGTTGTCCGATTTTCATCGAACTTGGCAGAATTACAAAAAAAACGTAGAAAATCTATAAATACAAAATTTAAAGACGTTTCCATTGAAGAGAAAAAAGTTTTTCTTACCTAAACTAGTTTTAAGACCGATTGTTTCTATGGGAGCTATGAGATAAAATCATCCGATCCGGTCGGTTCCGACATATTAGTAGCGTGCAGCAAAAAAAAGGACTCTGTGCAAAATTTCAACTCGATAGCTTCAAAACTGAAAGACTAGTTTGCGTAGAAACAGACAGACAAAGCTCATCCGACTCAAAACCTCACCCTGATCAAGAATTATATAGTTTATTGGGTCGAAATGATTATTTATTTGCGTTGCAAAATTCTGGGCAAAATTATAATACCCTTTGCAAGGGTATAAAAATTAGTTCCCGGCTTCAACAGTTCCAAATAGCTAAATCGGCAACACTCATTACTGCAATGTTGGCGGACTGCACGCTTCGAACTCCAAGCGAGAAGTGATCACGCAAGGGTGCAGGGCCGTCTTATATAGCGGCTGTTCTGCCTTCTGCTTCCGCCATTGTTGTTAGAAAATCCCTAACGCCTTCGGCCATTTTGGTCGATAGCTATCGATACTTGGAGGAAGGCGCCTACTTTGAAATAAATATCAGTTTCCTGCTTGAATCTTAGGTACAGAACAGTAGCGACGGCGACTTAGCGTCGAATTGGAACGGTGGAGTGTGGAACAAAAATAGTTCAAAACGTTAAAAAAAAAACCTAAACTATTGTTTTAGTTCAAGCAAAGATTTATGGATGTTATAGATGACGCATGTGAAACAAAAAACGTTTGTTCCTAGTAGCTGACATTGGCTACCACTTTTTGCTGCAGGAGACATATATTGCTACGAGGAGACATATATTGGAATTTAGCTACGCAACTAATTATATTTTTTATTGATTATTCATGTTTACAAAAAAAGGCAACTTTTTAACCAGAGAAGATAGCAGACGATCCTAATGTATTTTTGGGCGCTGAATTAAAAAAAATGTCCGTTTTGCCCCACCACGTCAGGTTTATGAGAAATTTGCATGAACGTGAGTTCAACGAGGTTTGTTCACATTTCTAGGTCCTGTAGCCACATTGATAAGCCTATTCAAAACATCCTTCTTTCTAAATAAACTTATTTGAATATCGATCACGAAAAACCGAAACCAAAGTTTAAGTTTGACTCCCAAGATATCAGAGTGTTGGTATAAATATGAAAAGTATGAATTTGTCTGAGAAACTTCACTTTTTCCAAACGTTACAAATTTTTAAAATTTGTCCGATTTTTTTGAATTTGGGAAAAATGTACAATTTCCCAGAAAAATTAATAATTTCAATTTTAAATCGTTATTTTGGTATTTTGGGACTCAAAACAAAACCTTGGGTTTAGTTTTCGTGATCGTTATTTAACTAAGTTTACGTAGAAACTAGTTTGTTTTGAATATTCTTATAAATGTGGCTAAAGGACCTAGAAATGCGACCAAACCTCGATCAATTCACGTTCATGCAAATTTCTCATAAACCTGACGTGGTGGGGCAAAACTGACAATATCTTAGGACCGTTTGCTTTCTTCTCTGGTTAAAAGTGCCCTCTTTTTTGCAAACCTGTGTAATTTATTTGCCGGCCATAATTTTTAGCTTTTTCTTTTTTGAGACTGCCTTTTCCAATGCCCAAATGCAATGTTTTCGAAGAAGAACAAGGAGGAGAAAATCTAGGAGTTGCAGCCTGTGTTCGGTGCAATCACCTGAAAACCAATTAGGGCTCCGCATTGAAAACGTTTTCAAAAACCAAAAAGTGTTTTGTGCTAGCTTCCATTAGTGCATCAGAAGGTGCAGCAAGGTTTCCAAAATCAGTTTGAGATTGGTAGTTTTTATAAAATATAAACATTTTGCTTGGTACGGTAATTACTTCATCTTCTTTTCTTAATTGTTTGTTACAATGTTCACACATAACTTTTGAGAGTGTTTTGTGCGCTACATACCCGACGAAATACCTAATTGACACCAAATCTAGTTTCATTTCTTCGGTGTTGGTAAAAGAGTCTTTTGAAAAGTATTCTACAAACTCCTCACTGTTAAAATCAATTGGGTCTACATGGTCATCTGATTTTCTCTCTTGTTCGTCTTCATCCAGAGCATGGAGGTATGTTTCCCCTGTGGAGTCTAGAGTGTCTTCACAATTGCTCGATGAACTTGATCTTAGAATTTTAAAGGTCATTATCTTAGCCAAGAAACAGTTAAGTTCAGCAACTGAAGGGTTGTTATTGTGGCCTCCTTTTTGCCTCAGAATCGCAAATGTGTTTTCCGACTTGTCTTGGTTAAAGGATTTTGTCATAATAAAAAACTTTTCAGAATCTTCAGTTAGTATTTCTTTAACCAGCATGACGACAGATTTTAAGGTTAATATTATGCCGTCGATGAAAAAGACTATTTTTTTACTGTCTACAAAACTTACTTCTTGTATGTAAGTCAGGAATTGCTGAATGAATTTAATAGATTCACTGTCAATCTGAATTGCAGAGCGATAGCAGTTATCAGCATACAGCGACCCACTATTCATACAATCGAATTTTTGGTCTACTTTTTTTTTATAAATTCTGCTGTTGACAGTGCTAGCTCCTTTGAACCTGTTTTGAAACCAACAGTTTAGCTTATACATTTAATCGCAGCTTGAACTGTTTTGCTGAACAACTGAGTAGCCAGTCTAACCCTCATTTTTTCAAATGAGTTTGGGAAAATGTGTTGCCTTGTTAGTTTTGGGCACGTTTTCGTTGCACAGTTCGCCTCTTTCTCCCAAAGCTCTTTTATAAATGAAAAACAGGCTTTCCCATCTGGTGTCTGAAGGTCGCAGGTAATCCATCCATTTTTCAGAGATTTTATTAAATGGGGAAAGTCATACATGAAGTAAATTTTGTTGTCTCCGATTTCAATAAATGGTTGGTCTTTGCTTACTCCGAAATTAGAAAAACATTTCCTATTCGAAGACCCTTGAGGCTGGAGAAACTTTATTGGAGCCCATCTATTTAAGGTGCTAGAGTGTGACAAATTTAGGTTCAACTTGTTTCTTAAAAATATATATGTTGACTGCGAAACATAAAATATATTTTGAGCCAAGAACTTGACGTCTTCTGAATATTTTTTGGGTCGACTGCTTCTGAGTAATTTGCAAAAAATTTTCGTTCATCACTAATTTTCAACGAATCAATCGATTTGTGCAAATCTACTGTTGGCTTATAATTCTTCACTGGCAATATACTTTTTTTTAGCAGATTTTAATTTGCTTTGGAGAAATTTTATTTTTCGTAACAAAAAGCTGATCTTTTTCCTATAATTTGTAGCCGCTTTCAAATTTTGTTCGCAATTGCTACATCTAATTTCTTCATCTTTTGATTTCTTTGAAGGTGGTGGAACTCCGGTTTCATCAAAATCGTCATAATTGGTATTCATGTCTTCGTCCAAATTTAATGTTGGAATCGCCTCCTTTTTAACTTTCTTTTCACCTATATAGGTGCTGGAGAAATGATCCTGACATATAAATATTTTTTTTCATAATCTACCAGAGGAATATTACACTTTTCACGCCAGATTTGGCCAAAAATAGAATCGGCATTGGGAAATCTAAAAAAAAATTTTTGGGGGAATTTTCGCCTTGATCTTTGGCATTTCTGCACGCAGCATTTTTCTCCGCTCGTTCTTCCCATCATTTCGTCTGAACGGCTCAGAGTAAATTAAAACGCTCATACACGGGCAGTTAAAAATCTGAACATTTTTTCCACGAAAGCCGAAGTAAGCACTCGTCGTCAGCAACGAAATGGCTATGCCGCACGATGTTGCCATGGCAACATCACATGTTGCAAAGACGAAGACAATAACCTAATTCAATAATGAAAATAAACAAAAGGAGCATGATGATAATACAAAAAGAAAAAGATTACATATGCCAGCACTAGGACTCGAACACACAACCTCCGTTCTATAAAGAAAGCATCTGCCCTCAACACCACCGCAGACTTTGGTTGTCTCTGTAAAAATGTGAAACATAGTCGGTCATGCTTTGTTGTAATAAAATTAAAGCTACGAAACTCTTGTCAGCTACGTGAGGCTTGTTCTCCATTTTAAGGCATTTCTATTATTAGATTTTTCTATTTTTAGATTTTTTTCGTTTGTTACCCGCCCGCCCGTGCCATGAAGCTTCAAAACGAAAAATAAGGGAGTTTGTATGAGACGCGGTATCTATTATATGTAGTGCCTTTGGCTCAAGTTTGAAAGAAATAGGTTTGACGTGTGTGGGACAAAATCGTTTTATTTCTGGCGGCAGATCAAGTTTATTTTCAATTTTAGGCACGCCCCCTCCAGGCCTTGCAATTTGGAAAAAGCGTCAAAGCTCCCACAGATTTAAAGATAGATGGTTCGTACCTTCGCGACATATTTATTATTCAGGATACCTTATCCATCCACCAAGAATAAAGAATAAGAATAATAATTTTTCAACGAATAGAAATATTCCTTTCCGACCCAATAAACTAAATATATTCTTGATCAGGGTGACGAGCTGAGTCGATTAAGTTTTGTCCGTCCGTCTTTCTGTGTGTCTGTTTCTACGCAAACTAGTCTCTCAGTTTTGATGCTATCGAGCTGAAATTTTGCACAGAATCTTCTTTATGCTGCCCGATACTAGTATTTGTCGGAACCGACCGGATCGGATGAGTATCTCATAGCTTCTATAGGAGCAATCGGTCGGAAAACTAGTTTTATTGAGAAAAATTTGCTCATATCAATTTCATCTACAAACTTTGTATTTAATGGCTTCCTATGCTTTTTTATAATTCTGCCAAGTTTGATGAAAATAGGACAACTATATGGTATAGCTGCCATACAAAGGTAGGTGTAAACAAGAATGAAAGTCGGTCAAGCCCGACTATAACATACTCTGTACCCACGGAATTATAAGTTCAGCATAAATTTTGATGCTTCAGTAGCAGCTGAAAGCAGCGATGCTACGGCGCTGCAGCAGCGAACAGTCTTTTGACCAAAGCTCGACAACCGTTCATCCGATCTTCACCATATCCTTATTACTAATATGTCCAGAAGGGACGAACCATCTATTTTTAAAACTCTGGGAGATATAACGTTTTTTCCAAATTGCGGGGGCGGCAGGGGGCGTGGCCAAAATTGAAAATAAACTTCATCTGCCTGCAGACTTAAGAAGCATATGTCCCGTACATGTCAAACCTCTATCTCTTACCATCTCTGAGATCTGTGCGTTCATACGGACAGACAGACGGACATGACTCGGCTGTTGATGCTGATCAAGAATATCTATACTTTATGGGGTCGGAGATGCTTCCTTCTGGATGCTACATACTTTTGCACAAACATATAATACTCTATGTACCTACGGTACAGAGTATAAAAACCAGGGACCGTATATAATGATAAGATTACACTGTGCAACTTTTTTAAGGACTATTTTTGGTTAAGCATTCGGACCCCGATATTTTTAAGAGCATACCGAAACTAAAAAAATCCCCAAAGGACTTGGCCCTATCACATCGTAAAGGTACTTTTTTGATACCCAAAATATTTTCACCCCAAACTGAAATTTTGAAAAAAGTTAAATTCTTATGAAGTTCAAATATCATAAACCGTTTGGAATTTTGTTTTAATATCTTTGGCAAAGTTAAAGATATAAACTAGATGAAAAAAAATCATGAACACACTGAGCCAAAAAATTGGCATCAAGTGCTTCAAAAATTCAATTTTTTCATGTTTTTTGCCAGAAACGGCTAAACTACTGGGAATTTGAAAAACCTTTCTTCTGCGAAATTATCCTAAATAACAATATAAACAAATCTCTAGTACACGCCAGCTACATACGAACACCTTTTCATACCATTTCACAACTCCTAAAGTGATTTTTTATATATACTGCGCCTTGTTTTTGTCGTTTAATATATAATATATTTTTAGCAAATATTTTACAGTTATATGAGCGTATATTTGATAAGTAAGAGAGAGACAGTAGGATGCTGATCATGAATAGAGAGCAGCTTTGGACATGTATATTTGTATTAGTGTAGATGTGTAAAGGTGCATTCTTTATTGTTGTCTGCTAAAAGCGCGGTTGTTACGCTTTTGTCGTCGAGAAGATTGAATTAAATTAAAGATTAAATTAATTTTAATGGAAAATAGCCGGTGTCCAAACATTGATAATTTTTGTTTAGTTTGCGGCCATATAGTGCCCAAAAGTGAACAAAGAATAAGGTTTACTCCGGAATTTAAGCTTGCTTATACACGCTATTTCGATGAGGTTGATCCAAGCGGTGAGGACTTCACGCCGAATACAGTGTGCGGCAATTGTTACGGTCGCCTTTTGGATTGGTATCATCGACGGGGCAGAAAATTGAGTTTTACGAAGCCGATGGTGTGGATAAAAGACCCAAATGGGTTCGTCGAATCACAGTGTTACGCTTGCATTAATTTTTCTGCTAAGCTAAATAAGCAAGCGTTGAAATGCATAAAATATGTGTCCGCTTATACAAGCATACTTCCAGTTGTAATGTCTGATGGTGCCGAACCGCCCAAGCCTCCGAGTCCGGATGATATGTCCACATGGACAGCCAACACTGCTTTTACCGATAAACCCAATGTTCAAGATGTCGATTTTGAGCCTGATTTTGAAGATGATAGACCGAAACCGCTAACACAAAACGAAAAATTTTAAAGCGCAGAAAACTTACAGAGCGTACCGTTAGTGCCAAATCTTACCGGAGACGTCAAACCGCATTCCAGAAATTTTATACCGTCGATGCTACGAATACTTTTACCCACTGCACTGACATCGAAGGATTAGTAAATCAATTGGGAATGGCATATGCTCCTGATGACTGGCGATTGTTTATTGACGGCTCAGTTTCTTGTTTGAAAGCTGTGTTGCTGCATAAAACAAATCACAAGCCTTCCATTCCGTTAGCATATGGCACTCACAGGAAGGAATCGTACGAAACATTGGGCAATATTTTGATGAAAATAAAATATGAGGAGAACAAATGGAAAATTTGTTGCGATCTAAAAGTCCTCAACATAATGCAAGGTACTATTTCGTATTTGTGTTTATTAGAGTTCTTTCACAAATTTTCTTCCTTCAGGAATAATTTTAAAGGTCCCTAACTAATTTTGTTTTCTCGATGCACTAGATGCCAATTTTTTGGGTCAGTCTGTTCATGATTTTTTTCCTCTAGTCTATATCTTAAACTTTGCCAAAGATATAAAAACAAAATTCCAAACGGTTTATGAACTTGGTTTCATGAAAATTGAACTTTTTTCAAAATTTCAGCTTGGGGTGAAAATATGTTGGGCATCAAAAAAGTACCTTTACGATGTGATAGGGCCAAGTCTTTTGAGGATTCTTTTAGTTTCGGTATGCTCTTTAAAAATATCGGGGTCCGAAGGCGTAACCAATTTATGAGTTGCACTGTGTTATATAATATCGGATATAAAGATTTTTCATCCTTAAAAATCATCAACTTGGAGTACCCGTATGAAAAAATGTTTCATAATAAAATGCAGTTCTATTTCGCTAATCTATTTATTTCCGCAATGATTTTTATTGTATTGCTCAATCGATAATGATTATTTCTGGAGTAAAATGAATAAAAAATCAAAAAAAAATATTTATTTTTTAATAACCGGAATTTTATTTATATATTCAAACTTGGCAATGGGTTCCATTGGTTAAACTTGATTCACTTAATAGGGATATGCATCAAACAAGCCATAACTTCTTATGATCCAGTAGTAATCGACGTTTGAGTAATACTTATGATTATTATTACTGAGTTTTATTTAAAAAATCAAATTTAATCATTATATTTTGCGTAATAAAATAAAAATCAAAAATAATCATTAAAGTTTGATTTTTATAGTTGGATGATAGCCGGCTCGACGTCAGGTTAATAAAAACAATTTTGGCTTCTGTTTTTCCGATATATATCGGTTACTTATCGGCAACCGTCTTCAGGGCAAACTACAAAAATATACACACCAAATAATTAACAAATTGATATCTTAACAGAAGTCTTAAACTATTTGTTAGTCGGCGAGTAAGTGTCTGTATAGGTGAGCGCAGTTCTCAGTATCCGTTTTGTAGTTCCCCTTCAGTACTCGTCATCAGTGAATCACCAAGGATTCACCGATGAATTAGGGTGGATGTCGAGGAATCCTGGGTGAATTCCCATGAAAATCATACGTGAATTTAACATTGGCATGTCCTAGGCGGTCATGCATGACTAATCCTGTGTGAATCACTCATGGATTCTTGACGCATGATTCACGCATGATTTCTTCATTGATGAATTCAACTATAAATTCATATTTGATTCACCAATGATTCTTGGATGACTTTTGCAAAGAAGTCACCGATCAATTTAGTTTGACATTAATTCGATTTATGCATTTATTCAAATAATTTACCAAGAACACAAACACGCAACATTGTATAGTCATAACAGTTAAATTCATTTTATTTAACAATATATATTAGAATTTAACATTATCATTATAAACAAAAAACTAGTGTATGTAGAAAATTGTTGATTTGAATTAAAAAGAATTCATAAAACGAGAAATCACTTTACATCACAGTAACTAGTCTGCAGAAAACTATCCTTTCACTTTACACATGTAATATATTTATTTTAATATTGAACATTATTTGAATTGTAATTCGTCACGAGCTGCCATTAGAAATGAAATAAACAAGTGTTTAGATATTTCTATGCAAACGTAGACCCAGAAACAATAAACGATGCGGTGTTAATCCGTTTCTCCGCTTTGTCTTTCGCCTTCGGTGCGCGTCACTTTTTCCTTCTGAGAGTATGGAATGGCATATCCGACTATTAGATTTATTTGTATTCATTTGTTTGTGATCCATATATAATTGATTTTTTTTGGGGTAATAATAATAAAAGTCTATCTTAAAGCTATTCCATTAACGATCTGTCCAATCGACTCATTGTACAATTTTTTAATATGCAAATAATATATGATCTCAATGATAGCTCAAATGTGAAGAGTATACAAACTTCTTTGTTCGGCGTTGGCTAAACTGTTTTTGGTTGTGTGTGAGTCGCACACCAACGGGTGATTTTTTTTTCGGCTGCAGTTGGTAAAATTGCAACAAGAAATACACACAGAGTTCTGTTCTGCCGACGTCGACGTCAAAGCAGACGCGGGAATAAGGCATGAATTTGACGATGCGCGAATTCTTTAACTGAAGGGTCAGTCTTCTTTCTGTTGGTGTGTGTATTATGTGTAGCATTTCCAAAGTGAAGCGTTTATTGTAGTGTTGTTCTTGTTGTAGTGTAGTCGCAGCCTCAAAGTCTAGTGGGTGACCGCTCTCAACACAATATGTCGCAAGCGCAGTTTTCCGTATGTGTGTTTACGAGTCTACAATTTAGACTTTGTTGTTCCTATATTTATTTTATTGCAACTATCGTCCGTAGATCCCTCGCTCTCTTTGATTTGGTCTTGTTGTAAAATCTTTTTATTGTATTTGTAGGTTTGTGCGCTATTTGTATGTTTTGTTTGTCGTAGCAATTTGATGCTGCAAATCTTTCTGATAATTTAGGTACGTACGTTAGCGACTTATATTTCTTTAGTTCCTGAATTTTTCTGTTGTAAGAATTCCTGTGTTTCTTTAATAAAGACTTGGTTATCCGAATAGGGTAATCGTTGTTCGTCAGTATTAATTTTATTTCCGCTTCTATGGTTCTGTGAAATGTTGTAGTGCTGTATGGCTAATATTCATCATTCTTTGCATACAGCCTAGTGCCGTATTCAATTTCATGGTTTTTGGGTGTTTTGAATTGTGGTTGATTATCCTTCCGGAAGCTGTTGGTTTCATGTACCATTTTGTTTTAAGAGTGTTGCCGTGCCTATTTATTGTGGCGTCTAAGTAGGGTAATTTTCCGTCTGCTTCTAATTCCAATGAGAATTTAATGTTCCTGTGGTGTTTATTAAGTGCATCCAGAGTAGTTTGAACTCCATTTTCCCTTACTATGCCAAACAAGTCGTCTACGTATTTTGTGAATATTTGGAGCTTATATTTTAATTATCGTAGTGTGGTTTCCAATAGTTCCTCCATTATAATGTCGGTTATGATGGTTGAAGCTGGTGATCCCATGGGCATTCCTTTCAACTGTGTGTAAGTTTTGTCTTCATATTTGAAATATCTATTTTCTATAACACAGAATTTTACAATTTCCATAAATAATTGTCTGGGAATTTGAGTGTGCTCTCTAATTTTTGCCCATTTTTGCCATTGCTAAATCTGTTGGTTAACTAGGGAACAGGGACACAACATCAAAGGACACAAGAACTTCGTCATCACATATATGGGTATTGTTAACTTTCTCCTTGAACTCCATCGCATTTTTGACATTAAATGATGATTCAATCGTTAATTTGCTAAGTATTTTGGCTAAATATCTGCACAGTTCATGTGATGGTGATCCTATCGATTTTGGGTAGTCCATATATCCTTGGCGGTAACGCTGTGCTCGTCTTGAGCTGACTTCTTTCGGTCTTTGAAATCAACTTCAGCTTAAACAGTTGGTCCACTAAATTGTTGTTTCTTGTTTGGAGTCTTTATGTTGGATCTTGTCTTAAAGTCCTATATGTGCACAAATCCCCTAATATATTTGTAATTTTTTCCTTATAGTCGTCAGATTCCATAGCTACAGTTTTATTCCCTTTGTCAGATGATAAAATTAAAACTTTGTTATTTTCGCTCAGAAAATTCCGCGTCTGTTCCACTGTGTCCAGTATTGCACGATCCATTGCACTATCCCTATTCGGAATTGAACAAAGATGCCTCTACGAGCACCGACCGCGATCCCACGAACATAAATAGCCTAGCTGATAAACGCATGTCAATGATCAAACACGACGAGCCTGACAGAAACCATAAACAAGTCAGTGTTTATGGTTGAGCAACAAATATTAATAGGCACTTGACGAGGGTCGGGATGTATCCCACCCCACGCGTATCCTTTGAGATGCACAGGCGATGTACCCCCTCCCATTAGGCCGACACATACATATGTGTGCATTAGGGTGGACGCCGATAAGGTTCTTAAAAAATCGCATCATAAATGATTCCTTGACGGGTGTACATAACAAATTTAAAAATCCAAAAATTTTAATTCAAGTTTTTACCTCTGCGCATTGGCTTCAAAGTTTCCAAAAATATTACGTATACGACACGTTTGCCTAATCGAAATTTCGTCAACACATTCTACGTATCATTTTAAAAGTTGTCAAATCGAAATTCCGTCAACACATTCTCCATATCATTTTAAAAGTTCTCAAATTTGAATTTATGTGGTTAACAAATAAATATGGAGCAGGAATCTAATGAATTTTTGGTGGGCACACTTAGGCCCAATTTTGCTGGGGCGAGCTCGTTTTCAATCAAGAAGTGCGTTCTATTCACGCTGTCACATGGGACACAATGTTTGAGTCTGACCATTTCGGAAAGCGCGACTAACGTGGCTCGCAGGTTGGAGTCCGCATGGTCCACGAGCGGGGTTTCCAATAAGAATTTCAAAAATATTAAGAAGCAAATAATACGGCTGCATCAATCATATTTTACATTAAAAAAAAATAAATCAAAAGAGATGGCCAACCATATCGCGATCGCGAAAACTTGTTTTCAAAAGCGCTGGATGATGTTTTTGACATTAAAAGTGGGCAGGCTTTTCTTCCAGAACCTAATGAAGATATTGTTCCTTAACCTATTGACGATATGGTAGCTACAGACTTGGCTGAATCAGAAAGTTCCTTTAGTGACACTGGTCTTTCAACTGAATTCTTAAAAAGAGAGCCCCGGTCGTGGAAAGATTATGTCAAGTTTCAAAACAACTATGAAATGATTAAATCCTTGCACGTAGTCAATGATGTGGCAGAGCGGGCTGTAAAAATGGTCGAAGATTATAGTGGCAAGCTTACAACGACGCCAGCACTAGAACAGTGTGTGCTTCAAGGCGTTGAAAACCAAAGAAAAATGTTTCCGAATTGTTAAAGAAAAAAAAACGCTTTCTTGCCCATTTAAATAATTAAGAGACTCTTTAAACACATACCATACCATTTAGTTGATTTCTTACACATAAAGAGGTGTCTTTTTATACTTCACCACATAGGTACAAAGAGTTCAATGGGGTTGTGCAAATGTATGCAACTGGGAGAAGGAATATATTCTATATATTCTTGATCAGCAAGTGATTCAGCCATGTCGCACGGACCTTCTCGACATGTTTAATAATCCTCTTTATATATCGATTCTCAAAGTTTAGAAATGATCAGATGGACGATAGTCTATCAATAAGTAGCACCGTATAAACAACGGCAGCAACCGTGATGCGCAGTACATCAGTTCAAGTTTAGTTCGTGTGACGCCTCACTTAAGAGGTATCCTAGTAGCCTCTACTGGGTTTTCCCAAGAAATAACCAGCGCAGAAGAGTAGAATTTGTGCAATAAATTGCTATTACGCATGAATATATATTTAAATATTGCCTTGTTTATATTAAAAGTATTTTTTTCAACGGTCATGATACCTTTTTGCCAAATGTTTTGACTTCAAACCAAGTCTACGCCAACTACTCAATCTTAAAATTGTAAGCAAGGACAACAGTACGTATGAGTGATAAACTTTAAATCCATTCCGCAGACACATTTTTTGCGTGTGTTTTTTTGTACCGAACACTTTAGGTCCTAAAATGTTCGGCCCCTGGGGGCTATGGGTGATCATCGCTGATTTAAAGAGAGGGAATCTCTTCTTTTCCACCGTTAGCGCGAACTTCGGACCTTTAGGAAGCAAAGCTTGTATGTTTGGAGGAAAGTTAACGTTCGTTTTCTTTATGAACCATTCCTTTTGGTCTTGGTTGAGAGAGAAAATATTGTTCCGATTGTCGCGTAGCATCTCATGTTTCATTTCGTTCTGTTCCTTCAGTGTTGTTGTTGGTTTGTCCGCGACGTTTCTCTCGCTCTCGAAAAACGCTGTAGCATCAGCTGCGCTCAACTGCTGTTCTAATGTTGTTGTTCTTTCTATCACCTGTTTCGTTTGTTTCTTGACTATGTTGAGTGTGTGTTTATTAATTAGATTTAATATTTTCATGTGGAAGAAATGCGTGTGTTTGTCTAGTATCTTGATTATGTCTTTACGAAATTCATGGTCGTCGATGAAGATATTCTTACATGAAGATATTCTTACATTCTATGAATTTCGGTACTAATTTTGATTTTGTGCATTTTAAGAGACATTTTATGCTGGCTTTAAGTTTGACTAATTTTGTGGATGTTGTGTGATATTTGTTAATATTTGGCTTAAACTCAAAGTAGTTCTTTTAATGTCAGCATATCCCATGTTGATTTTTATAATAGAACTCTTATTGATTACGGTCCATGATAAAAACAGTCTTAGTAAGAAAAACTTTTTAGTTTTAAATGGTAGCATCCTGCAATTTTGTATTTGACTGTTTCACATGCATTCACATATTTCTGAAATAATTTTGGCAAAATTGCATAATCATATAGATCGGTCTGAAAATCTGTCGTTGTGGGAAAAAGATTACTTGTGCAAATATTTAAGCGAGCACTTGCAAGGGTATTAAAACTTCGGCACAAACGAGCTTTCTCGTTTTTTTTTGCTTTTATTATCGATGTGTCATTGGTTTAATTTCATTATTGAATTCGGTTATTGTCTTCGTCTTTGCAACATCTGACATTGCCTTGGCAACATCGTGAGGCGTAGCCATTTTGTTATTGACGACGATTGCGTTCCAATTTACGCTGAGCCGCTCTGCCGAAATGATGAGAAGAACGAACGGATGGATGTAACGGGTAACAACTATTGATTCTAGACGGGGTGGTGGGTGTAAGTGGGCAGCGCACGCGATAAGTTTTTCCGGCTCTGTCTCGTCAGCAATGGGTGTAATGATCTTGCTACCCCCTTACTATTGGTCCAATGATCATATTCTTTTAGTTTTCCGCGTGCCACGACAGAACAATGCTTTAATCCGGTATGAGCACACCAAAAGGAAAGAAAATAGGTTAAGAAATGGGAACATTGCCACGGGTAAATAAGATGCAGATTACTGATATTCCCTCAGATGACTATGAGGTAATTTCGCCATCCCTTCCATGGCCATTCCGAGACAAACACAAATAAATGCCTAATCATCGAATGGCTCCTTTTTGTTGGGATGACCCACTAGGTTAGCATGACTAGCATGGATCAAACAACTGAGAGAATTTAGAACATCTTAAAATTGATTGAACTTAACAACAAAATATAAACAACAAAAAATAAAAACACATAGAAACAAAGAAAAAAAATGAATAGATAAATAAATAAAAATGTTAAAAATAATAAATGAACTTTTATTTCTTTATATCTATATCTAGATAAAAATATTAAAATTAAAGCAATAAATAATTGTACAAAATAAAGTGGCAGAAGCCATGATTTGAGTGGAAGCGAACGCAAAGCCTTGAGTTTTAGCTCAAGTTAAATGGCACAAGTTGCACTCGAAATTTAATTCCAAGCTGAGCTCAAAGCAAATGAATAAAAGAGCAGTAAATCGATTTAATGATATTACTTAAAATGGTTTTTGTCTCATTTTTGAAATTAGAGAAAATATTTTTTTTAGGTAAATGGGTATATTAGACAGATCCACTTACTCATTTCACTTTTCCATCATTGAAAGTACTTTCCTCGATTGGCGGTGGTTGTTAACAACAAAACAAAATTTATGCACAAAAAAATATCCTCAAACCAAATACTGTGCTGAGACCGTTCTTGCACTTTTCTTTACAGATCTTCGTTGGTCACTTGACTCACTCGAATAAAACAAGAAAGGAAGTCGGTCAAGCCCGACTATAACATACTCTGTACCAAGAAAGTTTGTCTTTTGATCATAACTCGAAAACCGTTCATCCTTTGGCGGGTCGAAAAGTTATTCTAATAACTAAATCAGGGCTGCAAACCGGGTTTGAACCGAACCGGTTCGAACCCGGATTTCCGGGGTTTTTTTTTTAGTGGGAACCAAACCCTGAACCGAACCAAGTGCACAAAAAAAATGAACCTGAACCCGTTCCGAACCAAAGCTTTTGGTTCGGTTCAAAAAAAAGTGTAGGCAATAAATCTTTTTTCTACGCTTGCATGTACGTAACAGCATAGTCAAAACGGTCAAGCATGGCAGTAACATACTCTGTAATTGAGGAAAAGTATGCTCAGTATGTATTTTGCAACGCTGAAAATATTTAATTAATTTTGTCTGTAAAATTAACTTTAGTGAAATTGCCGTTGTGACTAGTGCTTTAATTTAAGGAACACAAACAAAATAAATACTAAATACTAAAAAAAACAGACAGACGACCCTGAGCAGTTGTTGCTGATCAAGAATAAGTATAAGCTAAAATTAAGCTGCTTCCTTCTGCCTGTTGCATTCATTTTCAGAAACCCTACATTCTCGGTATACCCTTACACATTGCGCTGAGTCAGTTAAAGTAACTACATACAAATACATACGCATACACATGAAGAATGAGAATTACAAATTATGCAAATTTGTTACTGTATACGAGGCTTTCGTTAATTCACAAAATGACCAGATCTGGCATCACCAACGTAACGTTAAGTAGGCTGCGCCTTAGCACTAAGTAAATTATAACCGAATTCTTAGCCTATTTCGTTAGTCGAATTCATGAATTTTTGTGCCTATGCACGTACTTTTGGACCCAGTTCATGAACTGGTTTTGCTAAATGAGAAAAGCTTAATCGTAAAAGTACAAGCAACTCTGTGCATGTTTCTGCACATCTCTATCGACGATGTGGCGCCACTCAAAAAACAGACATGGCACAACAATGTTAAGTCCACTCTTGTCCCGCGAATTTTTTTTCGATACATGAGATTTATTAAAAGGCTGTGCAGCAATGACGACTAATTTAATATATACACAATTTACGTATCATGTTAGCTCTGATAAATCGGAATGCCACGAATGTAAACTCAAGATGAGTGGGCGACACGCGGCGAACTTAATGCGCCACCTTGAACGAAAACATAAGGGGATTTTTGATCAAATTATTGTGAAAAAAAAAGTTACAAGTGTGGCGAGCAAACAACAATCGATGCTCAATTTTGCTATTGATCAACTTATTAAAGTGAAAATCTCCAAAGAAGCATTATCTGATGCCTGTGTAGAGCTGATAACAAAGAACGGTCGACCTTTGAAGATGTTGGAGGACTCAGGTTTCCGTAAAGTCATTTAGCCTTTGTGCAATGCATTTGAGCCCCCACTTGCTATAAACAGGCAAAACATTAGAGACGTGATTGCATCAAAGGCTCAACGCATACGACAAAGCATAATCGATGTTCTGCAGAATCGGTAAGTTTTAATAAAATTTGTCTGTACATATATATCGACGCATGCGTGTTTCGCCTAATATATCTATGTATGTATGCATAGATTTGTTCGTTGCAAACGAACATGCACGTTTTTGCATTCACTTTTGTACACATACACATGTAGCAAATGCAAGTGCATTTTTATTCACACGTGTATTTGTACATATGTATGAAAATATTTCAGAGCGTTCCATTTAAACAATAGTACATAAAACATAATATTTTCTTTATTTCAGATTGATATCCATTAAAGCCGATTGCGTTAGTCGTCTAGATCGCTCAATAATTGGGATAAATGCGCAAATTATTCTTGAGGGCGAACTGAAGATATACACACTTGCTATGAAGGAAATTCATGTCCAGCACACAAGCGCCAACCTGACCTCAATTATAGTTGAAGTCTTACAGTCTTACAATGTATCTATGCGTCAGGTGTATACATATACAGTTGACAATGGAGCTAACATGGTCCGAGTGGGCGATTTAATGGACAACGTTTGCAAAGCTGAACTGGATGATGCCGAGGGTGAATGCAGTTGCGACCCAATGAGTATGGTAGAATTAGATTTGCAGGATAATCAGATAACTACAGTACGTTGTGCGGCGCATACTCTCAATTTAGTTGCCTTGGATTTCTTTAAAGAATTACATATTGATGTGTCCAGAATAAGATTAGTTTGTAAAATACTACGAACTCCTACAGTCCTTAATTTATTGCTTGCAAGCAATTTAAAGAAACCAATTCTCGACTGTCTTACAAGATGGAACTCTACTTTTAAAATGTGTGAACGGTTACTCGATCTCAAAGATTTCTGCATGCAGAATTCGGACGATATAAAATCGTTACACTTAAGCCCAGCAGAATGGCAAAAAGTAGATTCCGTTTATACAGTACTACGCCCATTGTATGAAGCTTCCTTAAAACTGCAAAGATCTGATCTCCTGCCCAGCGACTTTTTTGTTATTTGGTCAATGTTGTCCGACAGAGTGTCAAAATCACAAGGCAGATGTAATGCCATTTTATTAAAAATTCTAGAAAGGCGATCTGAATTTGTTATAAATTCTCCACCTATACTAGCGTCTGTTTTTCTAGATCCTCGATTTCAAAGTAAAATGAAAATTAAATGATTCGCAAAAGCAAAATGCTAAGCAACACATTAGCACTATTTTTCACAGACTTCAAAGCTTAAACAGTGTTGAGGCTCCCAATTTTGCTTTGTCTCTATCTCTTTCAGAAGATGACGATGTAGAAAATTATCTCCGCGATGTTGACGATCAGCAAAGTGTTTCAAAAAATAAAACCATTAATGATATTATTAGAGCCTTCGATGGTATTAACAGAGAACCGTCTAAGTCCAACATTTTAAAGTTTTGGACATCTTATCAATGTAAACAGCTTAAAGGTGTTGCACTAACTGTCTTGTCAGTACCATCTACTCAAGTCTCAGATGAACGGGCTTTTTCCACCTTAAAATTTATTTTGTCTGATCAAAGAAGCAGCATAGACAAACAACAACTCGAAGACATACTTCTAATAAATTTAAATTAAAGATAAACCGTGTTAATTAAGGAAAAATAAAGAAACTCTGTTTAATTGTTTAGATTTTAATAAATTGAATTGTTATTATACCCTGTTCCCATTGAAAATGGGAAAAGGGGGATCATGAAGTTGTGCGAATGTATGTAACAGGGAGAAGGAAAATTTTCCGACCCCATAAAGTATATATATTCTTGATCAGCATGAACAGCCGAGTCGATATAGCCATGTCCGTCTGTCCGTCTGTCCGTCTGTCCGTCTGTCCGTCTGTCCGTCCGTCCGTCCGTCCGTCTGTCTGTCTGTATGAACGCGTCGATCTCAGAGACTATAAGAGATAGAGCCACAAATTTTTGCACGAAGGTAGATTTATGCTGTACGCAGATCAAGTTTGTTTCAGATTTGAAAAATTCCACCCCGTCCCCCTTTTATCCCCAAAAAACCTAGACCTCCTCTAGAAATCCTCGACCTAAATAGCCGTCAGATCCACAATTTGCAAGTTAGAGCCTCGTGGTTTAGTATACATCAAGCTAGGCCCAATATCTATCTATTCTGAAAAGTACAATCAGATCGGACAAAAAACACCGGAGTTATAAGCGAAACAGTTGAGCTGATAAGAGCACCCCACCACTTGTTGGTCAGGACTAGAAAAAAGTGTTGCCTACATTTGGGATAATTTTTTTTAAATTCAAAAACAATTAAATGAAAACAAATGAACAGGGTATTTTGTGGTCGGGAAACTCGACTGCAGCGCCCTTACTTGTTTTTTTATATAATTTGGCTAAAACAAGCAGCGAACCAAGGTTCGAACCAAAACCTTAGAGCAAAAACCTTGAACCTAAAATTTTTAAACCTTAACCATTGTTAAATTTTGGTTCGAACCAGCGAGCCGGAGCTCCGAAATTTTTTTTTGGTTTGCAGCCCTGAACTATATATGTCCAAAAGGAACAAGCCATCTATCTTTAAAACTGTGGGAGATATCACGTTTTTTCTAAATTGCGGGGGCGGGAGGGGGCGTGGCCCCCTAAATTGAAAATAAACTTGATCTGCCTGCAGACATAAGAAGCATATGTCCCATACATGTCAAACCTCTATCTCTTACCATCTCTGAGATCTGTGCGTTCATACGGACAGACAGACGGACAGACGGACGGACAGACGGACATGGCTATATCGACTCGGGCTGTTGATGCTGATCAAGAATATATATACTTTATGGGGTCGGAGATGCTTCCTTCTGGATGTTACATACTTTTGCACAAACTTATTATACTCTTGTACCTTTGGTACAGAGTATAAAAAGACTCATGCCATGTGCTTTGCTTTTGCTGCCACAAAACATATGACACTAATTGATTTTAAAAGGACGTTAATTAAAGCCTTAGTTTAACACTTAGACTGCCATTTGGACATTATTCTACTCAATCTTCACTAATATTTTATTCAGCCGGTCCACTGCTGATCCAAATATGGCGGCCGGAATCGATCCTTGACCCCAAGCCGGGACGAAGTTTTCCAATTTGGTTTTAGCCAAACGTTTTCGGACTAAGCTGCCTACGCTTGAGCAGAATTTCGAGGTCTTTGTTTCTTGGGAGGGACACCGCGGTGGCCGACGACAATGTCTAATCAGCGTGCTCGATTAGCAAGTGAACATTAATGCTCTGCCAACAGAAACGCTCATGCAATTAAGCGTCTTTTGCACATATGTATATTGCACTCAATATACAACGGCGATTGAGCGAATTCTCTGGCGTCAAGAGCAATTTTGCTGGAATCGGCTGGGCAATTTCTCCGGTGTACAGCAAATGGAAAAAACAGCTCTTTGGCTATACTTGGCACGCAATGAAGCCAAAAGATGTTAGACAGCGATTTGTCCGGTAAGGAGCGATTTTAGCTCAATATTGGGTGCCAAACCTAGAAGTCGATCCAAGCAGAAATTGATGCCCCTGATCAGTAAACTGAGTTCTCTCAGTTGGCTGGATAACAACAAACTCACCCTCTGAATGAGCTTAGCAACACTTAAATTGTTCCTTTTGGGCTGCTAAGGATAAGTTTATGTTTAAACTCCCACTCGCGGCTTGATTTTGTGATTTTGCTCTTGTATACGATTTGAAATGCGAGTTTTAAGGATCACTTTTAACTGCACTCAGCCAGGTCTCAAAAGAAAATGAACGCTACCGACGCACTATGGTTTTTTGCCCGTTTTTTTTGGCATAAATTCTAATTTTAAACCTATTGCTTTGAAATTTGGTTTGTATACATTTTGTCTGCTCCCAAGATGACCTACCAAGTTTCAAATGATTTGTGGCACTATTTCATATAGCAGCCATATAACCGATCTGGCCGACATGCAACAAGGCTCCATTAAAC
Organism: Lordiphosa andalusiaca; assembly: GCA_035044965.1. NCBI lineage: Eukaryota > Metazoa > Arthropoda > Insecta > Diptera > Drosophilidae > Lordiphosa > Lordiphosa andalusiaca. The sequence continues at coordinate 76,350 of JAWNNM010002432.1, read as the reverse complement.
ATTTTTATTTTTTATTTTCTATTATATTTAATGAAAAAAAAAAAACAAAAACAATTATACAAATTCACATTTTAGTGTTCATCTCCATTATTAGTGCTTCATTCTGAAAGTAAAGATACATTTTACAAAATTTTAAATAAGTTTGGTTTTGTTACTTACTATAGAAGTTACTCAATTTTCTTCTAGCTCAAAGTATTCATCTTCTGAAGCAATAATCTCAAGTCCGTCCAGTTCTTCATAACTTTCGTCGGACGAATTCTGTGTGGAATCTGGATCATCATTTTCACATTGAATTTCTAAATGTGGTGCTTGTAGTAGAGATATAACTTCTGCTGGAATGGTTTTCTTTTTGATTGTATTTGGTCGTTCTTTTAAGTAGGTACTGGACAGCAACGGATCAGAACTATCCATGGATCTATTGAAAACGTCTGTAATATTGTCTAATCGACTGCATTTTCTAGCGTGGCCCCTTCTATCGCTCTTATATAATTTATTTTTTGGGCTCATCCGCAAAAAGCTTCTTTTTTATTTCAGTAATGCTCTCACAACTCGCAGCTGCTTTTAAAACAACAGCCAAGTCTTTTTCGTTAGATTTTTTAGCTGAAACTGCGGCAGCATGTATGAGTAATGGAGATAAGTTGTTATTCTCCTCTGAAAGTTCCGCGGCTAATTTTCTTTTCAGACGAGGACCAGCGCTTTCGTAATCACATTTTGGGCGACCCACTTTATTTGCCAATGCATAATGACCAGTGATTTCTATGAATAAGCTTTTCCCAAGCCATTTTGCGTGCTTTTCCTTAAATCTTTCTAACTTTGAATTACATTTAGGCAAGTGTTTATTTAAATAATTGACAAAGCCTTTCACTTTTTCATTTATCGACTTTATGGTTTCGTCATCTAAATGTTTTTTTGCGATTACTCTCAATATGTGCTGTTGTACGGCGTCTCCTGAGCGATTGTTGTTGCTCCAAATGTCAACCAGCTCAACACGACTGAACACATATGGTACTAGAAAAATTTGATTTTTTCGAAAACGTGTGGATTCGGACAAAAAGGATTAGTTTCTCATTAATCTGCACACTTTGGTTAATAGTTTTCCACTTACAACTTTTTGCAACGCTTTGCCATGCAAAAGTACTGATCCACGAAACACAACTACACTTGTTAAGCTCGTTCTAAAAATACACATAAACAAAACACGGTACAATTGGACAAAAACACACAACAATGGCACAAACATTGGTAAACTTTAGTTTAACATACCAGGACTATCGTTTTCCATATTTATTTATTTCACTTTTGTGTAAACTTTCGCCAGAACAAACAATCAAAGTCGCAAAATTTTTCCCGCCAATTTCATACAAAACAGGTGGTACATAATCAGCTGACTTTAACAGCGTGCAAGCAGAACAGTGTTGCTCCACATGTTAAAGTTAAATATTTTTTTATCTGTCTAGGGTGTCTAAATATTAAAAATCAAAAAAACTTTAAAATACTAAAACAAAAAAAAATTTACTTTATGCCAAAAAATACGGGAAAAAAACCATAGTGCGACGCTTGACTTCTGGAGGGAACCAATTAACAGAGTCAGAGGTTAAAAGTGAAAGTAGCCATCTTGCCAAGAGAGTAATGTTCTCGGGGCTGTTAGTTAGCCATTCGCTTCCCAACTTTCTCCAAAACCCCAAAAATCATGGCGAATATTTCCTCATAAGAAATTCCTTAGATTTCCTAATGTCAATCCCATTTTTGGCCAAATTTTCCGTGAAAAATGTAATATTCCTCTGGGAAATTATGACAAAAATAATGTGTATTTGTCAGAATCGTTTCTCCAGCACCTAAACAGGTGAAAACAAGTAAGGGCGCTTCAGTCGAGTGCCCCGACTACAAAATACCCTGTGCATTTGCTTTCATTTATTTGTTTTTGAATTAGTATACCCGTTACTCGTAGATTAAAAAGGATATACTAAAGTCGTGAAAATGTATGTAACAGGCAAAAGGAAGCATCTCCGATATCATAAAGTATATACATATATTCTTTATCAGCATCAACAGCCGAGTCGATATAACCATGTCCGTCCGTCAGTCTGTATGAACAGCTAGATCTCAAAGACTAGAAGAGTAAGAGCCACCAAATTGTATGTAAGCTAGTATTGTCTGCGGGCAGATCAAGTTTGTTTCAAATTTTGGCCACGCCCCCGCAATAAAAAATGTTGAATATCTCCTACAACTTGTAAGCCATCGAGCTCAGATTTTGTAGTATAGTGCATGTGGCCAATATGTACAAATTTTCATAAAGATCGGATATTAAGTGGCAGAGTTAAAAAAACGCTGCATACTTATCCGAGCCGCTTGAGGTTATTAAACACTAATTGCCTTGAGTAACAGGTATTTCGAAGTCGGGCAGGGCCGACTTTAACTTACGCTCTCGTTGTTCTTGTAACTGCTATTAAAGGCGCATCCGGGAAGTAGGCTACATTATTTAGTAATTTCAGCGGCCTTACACCTAACTAACGTCAAACTCAATTGTTATAACTTATAACTCCGGTGTTTTTTGTCCGATCTGATTGTACTTTTCAGATTAGATAGATATTGGGCCTAGCTTGATATATACTAAGCCACGAAACTTGAAAACTAACACTAACTTGAAATCTGACTGTGTTTTAGGTCTAGGATGTAACCACTAAGCACTTATATATAGAGCCTTCAAACTGGGTTTTTTTTGGTTTCACTTCTCACGTTGACATTGCGACCCCAGCGCCCGATCGTAGACACCCGAACGCAACCCCGAGTGAGCGGCAGATAGCAGAGAGCACCAGAGAGCAGAGGCCATTTAGTGCCCGTTCAACCCCAGAACGAGACGCACGACGTGCGTCGATCGCTGTCATTTCGCTTCTGTGTGTATCTCACGCCAATGCACACATTGTTGTCGTAAAAATGGGCAGTGTTGCCAAACTTCATTCCTATTCCTTAGCAAAAGACGCAAACTCAAATGACAATACACCTGCAGGCAGAATGGCATGCACCTGCTACCGAGATTGCTTCCATTGATTTTTAGTAAAGCAAAATATTTTTATACTCTGTACCGTAGGTACATAGAGTATTATAAGTTTGTGCAAAAGTATGTAACATCCAGAAAGAAGCATCTCCGACCCCATAAAGTATATATATTCTTGATCAGCATCAACAGCCGAGTCGATATAGCCATGTCCGTCTGTCCGTCTGTCTGTCCGTATGAACGCACAGATCTCAGAGATGGTAAGAGATGGAGGTTTGACAAGTATGGGACATATGCTTTTAATGTCTGCAGGCAGATCAAGTTTATTTTCAATTTTGGCCACGCCCCCTCCCGCCCCCGCAATTTAGAAAAAACGTCATATCTCCCACAGTTTTGAAGATAGATGGCTTGTTCCTTCTGGACATATTTAGTTATTAGGATAACTTATCGAACCGCCAAAGGAATGAAGAAGATCGGTTTTCGAGTTATGATCAAAAATGTTCTTGGTACAGAGTATGTTATAGTCGGTCTTGACCGACTTTCTTTCTTGTTATTTATGATTTCTTATTATATTTATTTTGTTAATTGTTTTTCTATTAATTATATACGTAAGTAAATAATTGTGGGCTTATAACATTTTTTTTATTTTTTTAATTTATTTAAAAAAAAAACCAACAAGATTACAAATAATGCACTGTTTAAACCAATACAATACTGTGGGAGATATGACGTTTTTTCTAAATTGCGGGGGCGGCAGGGGGCGTGGCCAAAATTGAAAATAAACTTGATCTGCCTGCAGACATAAGAAGCATATGTCCCATACATGTCAAGCCTCTATCTCTTACCATCTCTGAGATCTGTGCGTTCATACTTCACGCTGATCAAGAATATATATACTTTATGGGGTCGGAAATGTTTCCTTCTCCCTGTTACATACATTCGCACAACTTTTTCCACCTTTTCCCATATTAAATGGAAACAGGATATAAAAAATTGTAAAAGGACGCGATTCTAACATTAAATTTGGGCGGAGACATGAAATCCAATTGTGGTGAATTTGGTAAAACGGGAGTTCCACCCCCTTCAAAGGAATCAAAAGATAAAAAATTACGATGTTGCAATTGCGAAAAAAATTTGAAAGCAACTAGAAATAATAGGAAAAAGAACAGCTTCTTGTTAAAAAAAATGAAATAACTGCAAGGCAAATTCTAATCTGATAAAAAGAGATAAAAGATTTGCAAAAAACTATTGATTCGTTGAAAATTGGTGATGAGTACTAAGACGACATCAAGTTCTTAGCTCACAATATATTTTATGTTTTGCAGTCAACATACATATATATTTTTACGAAACCATTTAAACCTAAATTTGCCACACGCTAGCACTTTAAAATTGGATAATTCTGCTGAAAGATAAAAAAAAAAGACGAAACATATAGGGTGCTGTTGGAACCAAGATGAGTTTGAAAGAGATGACTTTAAAAGACCGAACAAAATGGTTGGGCAAACATGCGTCATTATGGTCAAGACCTTTTTTTCGAATTATTAAATTATTTCAAATTATTTGAACTATTTCGTAACGGAGAATGGATCGACAGAAGATGTACTATGCAAAATTGGTACAAAAAAAAAAATGTTGCCCTTATAAATAGTTTTGGACTTGAAGTTAAAGTTAAAATGGGTTTCAAATTTCGGAGTAACCAAAGACCAACCATTTATTGAAGTCGAAGACAATACAATTTCTTTCGCATCATGACTTTCCCCATTTAATCAAATCTCTGAGAAATGGATGGATTACCTGAGATCTTCAGACCCCAGGTGGAAGAGTCTGTTTTCATTTATAATAGAGCTTTGGAAGAAAGATTCGAACTTTGCAACTAAACTTACAAGGCAACACATTCTCCTAAACTCATTTGAATAAATGCGAGTTAGACTGTACGTGTAGAACATTGCCTTTGTATGTGGGCGTTGCGAGTTCGAGTCCCACATCAGACATGTATATTTTTTATTTTCTTAACAATGCACTTGGGATCCCCGACTGTACAAAGCGCCTCTATAGTATGTGGCACAGTTTAAATCTGAAATCATATATTATATTAAAAAAATTCCTTGTTAAAAAAATGTATAACAAAAAAAAATATTACATATTATATTAATAATATTACATTATATTAGACGGACATGACGGACATGACTCGGCTGTTGATGCTGATCAAGAATATATATACTTTATGGGGTCGGAGATGCTTCCTTCTGGATGTTACATACTTTTGCACAAACTTATAATACTCTATGTACCTACGGTACAGAGTATAAAAATGTACGCCTGCACTGGGACTCGAACCAACAAATTTTAAGTCCAGGACCAGCACTCTAACACCAGAGCCACGCAGATTAATCACAAATTAATGCTTAAGCTGACATTACTACACTACAAAACATTAGGAAAAATTTACCTTGTGTTAAAGTTACTATTTCCTCAACAATAAAATGACTGAAAATTTTGTAAGTTAAAATGACTGGGTTCTTTAGAGTAGCTTGACCCTACGTCTCGCGTATCGACAATGGCGGACAACTCTAAGACGTCATGTCATTAGTAGTGTTCGATAGCCAGCCGGAGCACCCGGGCTCGAGACCCAGTTAAGGTAAGGTAAATATTTTAAAAAACGATTTTAAGAGTTTTTCAGAAGGAAGAATTTTTAACACAATACTACTACTACCACCACACAAGGTCCGAGGTATAGTGGCAAAATTTTGAGAATATTTTGACCTTCAATTTGGGAACAAAATTCCTAACTTTTAGGCAATTTTTTGCCTTATAACAAGGCTAAAATTGCCTAAAAAGTAAAGGTCATAAGCAACCTTAGAGTAAGGCTAAGTTGTCTTTGGCTCCATTTTTAGGCTAAATTACCATGAATTTAAGGTTATTTTCGGGGGTTTGAGGCAATTCAATTTTTTTGGGTGTAGCAGCTGAAAGCAGCGCTGCTACTGCGCTGCAGCAGCGAACAGTCTTTTGATAACGCGACAGCCGTTCATCCCATCTTCACCATTCCTTTGGCGGATCGATAAACAGTGTTGATTAGTTAATATGTCTAGAAGGTACGAACCATCAATTACTCGTGCGGAAGGGGGCGTGGCCAAAATTGAAAATAAACTTGATCTGCCAGCAGATATGAGAAGTTTTTGTCCCATACACGTCAAACCTCTATCTCTTACCATCTGCGAGATCTGTGCGCTCATAAGGACAGACAGACGAACATGGCTATATCGACGCGGCTGTTGATGCTGATCAAGATTATATAATTATCAAGATGATGGGGTCGGAGATGCTTCCTTCTGGCTGTTACATACCTTTGCACAAACTTATAATACTCTATGAACTATAACTGCTGAACAATATGACCATACTGGAAAAATTTGAAGACATGATTAGATGGCAGAGTGAATTTTGTAGTTTTTTCACTGGAAGGTATGAGGAGGTGCTTAATAATAAAGTGTGCAAGCTTATTACATTTCCAGTAGTTTTTCATAATTTATCGAGGTATGATATTCAGCTGAGTGAGTGACCCTACTAAGAAGCAGATAAGCAAAACCAGAGCTCCGCAGAGGACAAAAAAAGGCCAGAGATCAAATCAAAGTCTGTGTGGATGCAAAGCAGATCAAGCTAACAGCGCGGGACTCGAGGTTGATCGAAAACTGACCACAGTGAGCTTTATTCAAAAGACCCTGAGATTTGTTAATTGCTTGGCCACAGCAGTCTCAGGCGGCAAACACAAAAACAAAAAGTGCCTACGAATACACCAAACTATGCCCTATCTCTTGAGACCGGTTTGGAGGATGCCCACCTGTATACGCTCGACCTGCACCTGAGTTTCATTGGAAAAACGATGCATTTTTATAATGAGAATCGCCTCCCACACTGCATTACTTCGATGCTAATGGAAAAAAATATCTTCTGGGTAAGAAGTCTGGATGAATTGTGCAACCCGCTTGAAATAGACTGCAGAGACTTTCTAAGATCAGCGCGGGAATGGAATTCTTGCCGTATAGCCATTCATGATGCCCTCAAAGCAAAAATCTTGCAGTACAACCTTCAGCGACAGTTCAATAGCGCAACTCGGATATATAAACACTTGGATAACTCAGTGGCCAATAAGTTCCAGACTCTGCCAATCGCCACAGTTTCGTGGGTACTTAAGGCCCGGTTCGATCTGATAAAACTGGGATCTAACACTTACAACCGACAGGAACATGTAGTCTGCCCCCTATGCAACACTGGAGAACTGGATGATTTTGAGCATTTCCTAGGAAGATGTCCAATTTTAAAAGAGCATAGATTATCATGTTTTAGGAAACCTCTGCTAACCAAGACCGATATGATACACAGAAAAAAAAATGGTATTATCTGGGGCTCAATGTTATATTATTTCATATCATAAAAAGGCCGATATGATAAAGTTACGAATGATCTGTTCGAAAATAGGAACCTGATACTTTCGCGAATGTAAAATCTATATTAATAAGATTACATTGATATTTAATAATGTCATTTTGATACAATACAAAAAAAATATATTGAATATAGACTTCACTCTGTGCTTTTAGTGGCTAAGTACTATTAATAATTTTAGAGGATCAGAACAACACAAATAAATTCATTTTATTATTTTATTTATTTTACCTCTCCTTGACTGGGGATCGAACTCTGGACCTCTCGCTGTTAACACGAATAGAATGGCGTCCTATCAGACTGCACCATCGGACACATGTGTGGCAACACGCCGCAGAGCCTACTTAAATAATTCGTTACGTTGGCTGAAATTTCGAAATGAAACACCATTTGTCTCTTTCCAACTTCAAATTTTCTATACGTCCCTTTCTCTTTATGGTCAAAATGAAATTTTTATATTCTGTACCGTAGGTACATAGAGTATTATAAGTTTGTGCAAAAGTATGTAACATCCAGAAGGAAGCATCTCCGACCCCATAAAGTATATATATTCTTGATCAGCATCAACAGCCGAGTCGATATAGCCATGTCCGTCTGTCCGTCTGTCTGTCCGTATGAACGCACAGATCTCAGAGATGGTAAGAGATAGAGGCTAAGGCCAGCCAAAGGAATGGTGAAGATTGGATGAACGGTTTTCGAGTTATGATCAAAAGACTGTTCGCTGCAGCAGCGCAGAAGCAGAGCTGCTTTCAGCTACTACTGCAGCATCAAAATGTATGCTGAGCGTAGAATTTCGTTGGTACAGAGTATACTATAGTCGGGCTTGACCGACTTTCTTTCTTGTTTAATTTCGAAGTAATATGAAAAAAAAGATATTTGCCAAAATGTTTTCTCTGTGTAGGTAGCCTGGATGATAGAGAGGATAAATACTGGGCACACCTTGTTACCTATATTAAGCTAGCTTTAAAATATCTAGCAGCAATTTTAGAAGTTTTGAATTAGTTTTAAATGTGTGCAAATGTGCTAACTTGCCAAATACTGATGAACGATCTGGTATCTGGGGAAGACCCGGGCAGCCAGGTGTAGTAATCGGTGTGAGGTGACTAGCCATGCGCACGGCCGACAGACGGACTTTGATTTATGTCCATGTTGGTTAATTTCGCTTCTTCTTCTTTTAGAGCATCCTTATTATTATTATTATTATTATATATTAATCGTAATTACAAATTACAAAATTATAAGATATTGTACTTACATATGTATATGCTCATGAAATAAAGAGGGAACTACTACTGTTGGATCAGGAGCGTTTTCCTGACCTGAGGACATTTAATCTAGGATGGGTGTATGTGAAAAAACCGAACACGTGAACAAAGGATGCGACTCCTGTCAAATATCCCACGGAGAAACACGATCTTGCTTCAGTGAATGAGTGTACAGAACTAACATATTCAGAGAGCTTAAGACTAACAACAGGCTAGGCAATGTAACAGAGTTCGAAAAGAGAAAACGAATTCATATGTGTGTGTGAGCTTAGCATACGGATAGTTACAGGCCGCTAACATTAGGCCTGCAGCTGATAATTATGTTGACAATTCAAAATGTAAACAAAGGCGGTTAAATTCAAAGCAAATACATTTGGTAGTATGAAATAAGTTTGACCGAACAACTACTACTATTCAGCTGAGTTGGGTAATAACATTTATTAATTATTCTATGTACTAAGTGAAGAATTGCGTCCAAGCAGAGAGTCGTGCATTAATTCTCTCAATAATGAAGAATGTCGTGTTGAAGACTATGAGTTTGGTAAAAAAGTATAAAATACCTTTAACTGTTCGAATTTGTCCGATTATTTAAAACTTTATTTAGAAGTGATGTTTTGAAAAATTCAGAGCCATTTACTTGTCAATATATAAATTGGATCCAGTAAATTATGTAACTTGGGATGCAACTCTCAAATTTACTAAGATAAAGTTAGAACTTATATGGTGACATTTGTAAAGAGTCAAAGAATTTGAATGGATGAACCATATCACAATTAATTCCTGAATCAGGTCTTAGATTTTTAACTGCAATTGAGTTAAATGTTTTTAATGTTAAAGAAATGTCTTCTGCTGCTGCCAGCGGATATATATTAAAGGTTGATTTGACACATTCTGAAAACATTCACGACCTTCATAACTGCTTACCATTCTGTCCTCAAAACAAAATTTCCAGGTGGTAAGCAAGAAAAGTTTATAGCATACTTAACAGATAAAACCAATTATGTCATACACACAAAGCAACTTCAATTATATTTGGAACAGGGTTTGATAATTATCAAAGTTCATGGAATTCTGTCCATTTGGAACTTTATATATATATATTTTAAAAGTACAACTAGCAACAAGCGACTACTAAAAAAAAAATTCTGTCACACTGGCCTGCCAAACGTAGATAGCATACTGCGTAAGGAGGTTACGGCAACCACAAGCGAACCCCGACCTAACATTACGGCAGGTTTACGACCACCTTCATAGTTGCCACACAAAAAAAAACCCCCGCCCTACCGAAAGGCAATGCACCCGTCTAATAACGAGGCGCAACAACGGATCAGGGAAGAGATCCGACAAAACCCAACGGCGGGACCAAAGTCGCTTACAATAGAAGAAAAAAAAGAAGGCAACCTGGCTTTCACTCGGAGAGAAGGAAGAAGGAAAAGAATTAGGCAATCCGAACACAGATCCCGGTAATCACCATCCCGAGAAGGAGAGGCGGATTCCAGGCGCGAATACGACGAAAGAGAGCAGCACTCCTGGAGAGAATCAACGCCACACTACCACCACCATTCCAAGTGGCCTTCAACCTTTGGAACGAGGATCAGCTGGTTAAAATTATTAAACAAAACAAAAAATTACCAAATATAAACAAAAACGAGAGCGTAAGTTAAAGTCGGCCCTGCCCGACTTCGAAATACACGTTACTCAAGGCAATTAGTGTTTAATAACCTCATGCGGCTCAAATAAGTATGCAACGTTTTTTTTAACTCTGACATTTATTATCCGATCTTTATGAATATTTGTGAGATTGTACATATTGGCCACATGCACTATACTGTCAATTTTAGCTCGATAGCTTTAAAACTGTAGGAAATATTCAGCATTTTTGATTGCGGGGGCGGGATGGGGCGTGGCCAAAATTTAAAACAAACTTGATCTGCCTGCAGACAATACTAGCTTACATCTAAAATTTGGTTGCTTTAGCTCTTCTAGTCTCTGAAATCTAGGTGTTCATACAGACTCGGCTGTTGATTCTGATGAAGAATATTTGTATATACTTTATGATATCGGAGATGCTTCCTTCTGGCTGTTACATACATTTGCACTACTTTAGTATACCCTTTTTAATCTACGAGTAACGGGTAAAATACAAAGTATTTTCAATGGGAACAGGGTATAAAAAATATTGTCGGTCAGCACCAGGACGCGAACTGACAACGCCCAGTCTAGGAGACAATAACTTCCTGCACAACACCATCACAGAACCTGAATTTTGTCGTAAAAAATCAACTATAAAAACAAAACACCGATCGCAAAGGCAGATTGAATAAAATATTGAAAAATAAAGAAAGTAACATGTTCCTAATCGCCGAGTATGATTACAAATGTGCATGATTACTCATATTTTACATAAGTAATCATACTCATTTGTAATCGTACTCGGCGAGTAGTAACATGTTACTTTTTTACTTACTCGTGCAGGTCTCTAGTACGTACCTACGGCACAGAGTATAAAAAAAAATTAAGTAAGGAAAACAACAAAAAAATGTAGTGTGAACGTTCTGACAAAATAATGGCATGGGGCCATTATTGTGTTAGATACTCATTCCCGACTCACTCTCGGGAGTGTGACGATAGACGATCGGAGAAAGTGTGCCAAACTGGTTGGAGCTATCCTAAGGAAGTGGAAGTGGTCTTCCAGCGGTGGTGGCCTCGGTATACCATCCTTTCGTTGGACCGCTCCTTTGTGGAGACTTTCGGACAATCCGAGGTGGATACCACATTTCTTGGAGGGAGTTAATAAACTGTTATTGGATTCGAAGATATACGACTACTGGGCGAATAGATTGAGAAAGCGGTCCCGCAGTGAAGCTGCTAATATCAAGCAGCAGCACTGATGGGTTAGTCAGTTCACTCGCAACAGGATAAAAATATTTAAACGGAATCAAACTGCGAGTAAATGCCCTACCCTCAAGGTCTCGTAGTACGAGGGGAATAGATATTCCATCATTTGGTGAATCGAGCATGCTAGTAATAGTCCGACTATATATGTATATGTATGTATTAGTATTTTTATCAGATTTCCTAACTTTAGCGATCAAGGATATAGAACAAAAAAAATAGCCAAATGTCTCGGCATCTAATGAATGATGCGCATCTATGACTTAACGACGGACGTGTGTGCGCATCGTGGTAAAAGTTTATTTTTCGCCGAGTTTATTTTACAACGCCTATCTCGTAGTTATCGCGCATTCTTGTTTTGTGCTTTATTCGTAGGAGTTGCAAGGCAGTTTGTAGTAAACAAGCTCGTGTGCGTGTTATCTCGCTAGCGGTTTGGCTTGTGTGTGTGCGTGCTTTTCTGGCATTGTACGTTGACCACCGTCGGCGCTGGAGCTAAGGGCAACGGCAACCTCGTCTGATGACGATGCTCTGCTATGCGAGAGACAGAGGCCGTCTGGGCAGCTGAGTACGGCAGCCTCTGAGGCTGCTGGGAATGAGCCTGGTGAGTGATGGTGATCTGAGTGAGGGGGAAGTACGTTTGGGCTCCCATGGCAACCTTCGGGCTAACCTGGCTGCAAGTTTGAGTGAGGAGCTTGTCGGTGGGAAATCGGAGAATAGGGGCGCAGCTAATTGTGTCCCTTCTGCTGAGGTATTGGCTGTTCCACGTGCCGTGGAAGGAACGGTGCCTATGAAGCAGAAGATGTGAAAATGAAGGCGATCAGTAGGAATTTGCTGAAGGTGGCTCTAGGCAGTGGACTCAAGAGCGAGCTGGTTTGTGGTGTTTCTGGCTTCTCAAACCAGTATGAGGAACTTATTTTTTCGCTGATAGCGGAAAATGAGCGTCTAAAAGGGTGCTTGGAGGCCGGCCCCTGTGCGGCTGTTGGACATGATCGGCATGCCCAGGGTGGCCAAACCTAGTTTTCCCACCGATTGTTTCTGTGAGATTTACTCATCCGATCCGGTCAGTTCCGACATATTAGTAGCCTGCATCAAAAAAAAAAAAAACTGCTAAATTTTAGTCCGACAGCTTCAAAACTGAGAGTCTAGTTTGCGTAGAAACAGACAGACGGACGGACGGTCAAAGATCAATTATAATACCTTTTCTGGCTTCGACTTTTTTAAATACCTAAATCGGCAACAGTAATTGCTCCGATGCTGGCGGACTGCACACTTCCACAGACACAGACTAGATAGTCTCTCTGGTCTGTGTTCGAGTTCCGAATGAGAAGTGATCACGCAAGGGTGCAGGGCCGTCTTATATAGCGGCTGATCTGCCTTCTGCTTACGCCATTGCTGATAGAAAATCCCTAACGCCTTCGGCCATTTTGGTCGATAGCTATCGAGTCTTGGTGTTAGGCGCCTACTTTAAAATTTAAAAATTATCTCATTAACTATTCAACTTGAGCCAAATTAAAGTGCAAAATGTTAAGAAAAACATAAACTATTGTTTTAATTTAAGTTTGGGTGTCTTTGAGAATTCAGGGTATGAAAAAATGAAATTGTAAATGAAATGGTTATGTACTGCATCCAAAACGAAATCTACCGATATGGAATTCCGAACATTAAGCATTCTGTCCCAAAAAGTGCACAGTTATTAGTCAAGTTCTGCCAAAGCCCAGTTTAACTTCATGATTAATTTTCTTCACATTTAATAAAACTAATTAATGTAACATTTACTGGAATAAACTATTGGTTTTTTTTGTACACTCCTCGCTGCGCTTTAGCTGTTTGGCAATATTTCGATTCGATAGACCCTGTGCATGGAAAAAGTCTATTTTTTGGCATTCCAACAAGCTCAAAGTAGCAGCTTTTCCCATTTTTTCTTTAGAAATTGCTGGGAAATAATTAATTTCTTTATTTTTAGTTATGATTTTATCAAAATAACTGAATCTCGTACCACAAGACTAACAAATGCAAAGTGCGTCTATTTCAAAGATCAACAGAAAATGCACGTGTTTCAATAGCAATTTCTAGAAACTTCGAAAGCACCGTTATGGTTGCGCAAATCAACAAGATTCGAACTTTGATAAGAAAAATATTTTCGACAAGTAATGCATGCCCAATAGTGAATAGAACAGATTATTTAAAAAAAACATTTGGTGCGTCTAACCTATGACGCGGAGTGTATTTTAGTTCCATTTCAAATAATTTTATTTCCTTCTCAATTTCCATTTCTTTTAGTTTTCTTTTCTGCTCCTTTTCAAACTTCTCCTTTTCTCATGCCAGCTTTTCACGCTCTATGTCAATTAAATTGTTTCCTCTTTCCCGACTTTGGTGGAGCTCGAAAAGTTCCTCATAGCCTGCAAGCACATCACACTCTGCCGAATCGATCACTCCTTGAGGCTCTATGATTTTCCTCTGGCCATAAATTTGGTACATGAGATCAAAGTTTGGGCACAACTTTTCAAAATAGTCAAAAAAAGTTAATTTATTATCAGTTGTTTTTGTAGTTATTGTTCTTTTCCTTACCAGATACAGAGCGATCTTTTCCTTCAGCTAGCAGCCCGACTCCCGTGTTGTTCCTCCAGTGCACAGCAGTTATGTACTGGGACCTGAAAGCTCGCATTTTGTTTTGGTACATGGTTTATATCCTTAAACGAGTCGGACTTTCGGATGACATGAGCATAACATTTTTGTGCCGTTGGTTTCTACAATTAAATTTTATTAAATTTAGTTAGTATTAATTATAAGTAATAGGATATTACCTCCAGCGATTCATTTGTGTCTTTTATTTGGTCAAGGACCAGTTCTAAAAAATCTAATTATAAAGTTCTAAAAAATCCACAGGCCTTGCATCCGTCCATATGAATGCGCTAGCACGCTTAGGCTTTGATGTTGCTTTGCAGAAATCCATAAGGAGTAAATTAACACATGCTTTTAAGTTTAATAACAGAAAAACACAAACAACTTATAAAGTTTTCCATATTGAGATCAAACTTAAAGGTAAACAAACATCAAGTGCGACCGCATTCGTTGATGAGAACGGTCACGCTAAAACGAAATCAGCATTGAAGCTGATTTCGTGAAAGCAATTAGTATTACCCTACTTTCCATACCTATTCTGGGCACACTGCATATTTTGTATGGAGTTGTCGTGATCAGCTGATACACGAAATCGAAAGCAAACCAAAATCGAAAGCAAATCACTTTCAGGAATACCACTAAAGAGAAAATTAAAATTGAAACAACTATTGATGTTTCAGATGAAACCGTACCAGTTCGACGTGAAGAGAGCTACGCTACTTTGACACACAGGAGGTCCGTTACCCTTTTGACCCTGATGTGCTGCACAGTAGCGATGGCGATTTAGCCTCGTGGTGGACCGGTGGAGTGTGGAACAAAAATTGTGTATTTATTCAATTTTGTCACAAACTATTTAACTTAATTAAAATGCAAAACGTTAAGAAAAACATGAATTATTGTTTTAATTTAAGTTCGGGTGGATCTGTATGAACGCACAGATCTCAGAGATGGTAAGAGATAGAGCTTTGACGTGTATGTGACATAAGCTTCTTATGTCTGCAGGCAGATCAAGTTTATTTTCTATTTTGACCACTTTGACTCTTTCAGGTAGGGTGATCTACGGTTCTTTAATGAGTATGCCCATTACATAAATACCTATTATTTGTTGTGAAACGTAGCCAGCCTGCAGGGCGGTTAAACACAAATATTGTAAGAACCAGAGGCAAGCAATGATAAATACTAGGAAAAAAAATTGTTAATAAATTAAGTCAGTGTACAAAAATAGAGGAAAGTTAATTTCGGCTTGGCTGAAGTTTGTATACCCTTGCAGCATGTTATTCTGACTTATTTAAAGGACATTTCCACTGAAAACAACAACATTTTTCTCACAAAGTCTACTTTTCTATGACAGCTATTCAAATTGATGTCCGATTTCGACCAATCTTGGTGGAATCATGGGAAAAAAAGAAAAGCGCGAAAAATTAACATAAAGAAAACAATAACGTTTTTCACAAAATTTCTCACACGCGTGTGAAAAATTTTCAGAATATTTTTAAAACATTTTGCAGAGGTCTCTGCTAATATCCATTTCTGGAAAGAAAATGCAGCTCCTGACAGCTCATTGATTGGTCAGAACGCAGCCGATCGCAATTTGTATGGCCCTCACATAGGTACTTGCGTCTGCAAATATTCCACACCCGGTTTTCAGCTCGGTGTGCCTGAACGAGCCGCAGCAGCGCACGAGAATACGACACACAGCCGAATCGCATATACATACCAACACCAATGCATTGAAAAAAATATTCTGAAAATCTTTCACTAAAACTTGAAAGAATCATAAAAAATGATCCGATCCGTCCGGTTCCGATAAATGTTTAGCGTATTTGTACCACATGACTTCGTGCAAAGTTTGGTCCCGATAGCTTTCAAACTGACGGAGGAATTCGCATAGACACAGACGGACGAAAAGACGGAAATGGCTATTTCGATTCAGCTCGTCATGCTCATCAAAAATATATACACTTTCTGTGGTCGGAAATGCACAATGGTCTATTAAGAAGTTAATTTTGTGTTTTTTTCAAATGGCGGAAAAATTTTAAGATGGTATTTAACTTTATAAAGTGCAGGATTACTTTATTATATCCGTTACTCGAAGAGTAACAAGTAAGGGAGCTGCAGTCGAGTGCCCTGAATACAAAATACCCTGTTCTTTTCATTTATTTTTTTTTAAGAATGTATACAAGCACACTCACACATAATCAAGAACGCATTTCCTTAATCCCAAATTATAAATTGGTTTGAAATTTAATAACTTAAATTTTATTTTTGAATTTGAATGTAACCAGTTTTTGTACAGCTATTAAAGGGTCAAAAGGCAACACTATTTTGTCGTTGTAGCGGTTGTAGTCCTAACTGATGACGCAGTACCCCACAATATTTCCAAATCTGAAACAAACTCTGCGTACGGTATACACCTAACTTCGTGCTAAAATTTGTGGCTCTATCTCTTATAGTCTTTGAGATCGACGCGTTCATACAGACAGACCGTCCGTCCGTCTGTGGAACATGGCTATATCGACGCGGCTGTTCATGCTGATCAAGAATATATATATACTTTATAAGGTTTATGTTTCCTTCTCCCTGTTACATCATTCGCACAATTTCATGATCCCCCTTTTCCCATTTTCAATAGTAACAGGGTATACGAGAGCGTAAGTTAAAGTCGGACGTGCCCGACTTCGAAATACCCGTTACTCAGAGCAATTAGTGCTTAATCACCTCGGTATTCAAATTTTAATATATTATATTATTATTTTCAATGCTTATCAACATTAATTTATTCCATTTAAGTCAAGAGAAACCAATAGACGGGGGCAGAGGAGAAGGAATACACGTATGCTTTAACATTTTTATGGTTTACAACTTGTTATGAGTAATAGTTCTTCTCGCATGTTTAATTTCCATAATTCGGCCTGCAATTCGGTTGACAGCGATAGCACTGGGGGGCGCACAGTGTAAGATTTTGCCGATCTGGGACGGAAGAGTCGGAGCTTAACAAATAATTAAGAACGGTAAATTTGGTGACATTAACTTAATGGACCTGCTGGCATCATTTGAAATGGAGCAAGCATTGCCGTTTTTACAAAGTAAGTACCAAACAGTGAAAGTTAAGATGAAAAGGCACAATTTTTGAAGTTTTGTGTGTGCGCGTCTTTCTAGTAACCAACGCAGCGTCGACGTATCGTCGATATCTTTGCGCATGCCGTCGCCGTCCGTTCGACTACCTTCCTTGTAAAGTATTGTGTACATTGCATGTTCTAGGAGGTGGTGCACTACCGTAACATCGACGATGCGTTGACGAAAAAGGACTTTAATAATTAAAACAGAGCTATTAAATATTTGAATGTAAGTTTCGTTTTTCATTTTATCCAATGCTGAAAAATTCATATTTACTTCGTTTAATGCATGCATCTCTCAATCCTAGAGGATCGGAGAACTATTGCATTAGTGATGTTTTTAAATGACCTTGTATCTGGTTGTAATAATTGTTCCCTCTTGCTAGGCGAGATCACCTTTAATGTACCAAGCAGGAGTCTTAGATCTTTTCGGCCCTTTGCTCACCAAATTTCACGAAACAACTGTTCCCTTCATGAACCTTTATGTGGAGCCCTGGAAAACTTTAGCTCCTTGCCCGTTAGCATGCCTTTTGACTTCAACTCCAACAAATTGATCATGAAACGAGAGCGTAAGCTAAAGACGGCTGTGCTCGGTTGGAAAAGTTATTAACGTCAATAACAGAACATAATAGTGATATCTTTTTTGTTTACAGGGAAGAATAAATGTATTTTATTAGTGAGTTTAACTATACAAAAGCCGCTCGAATTGGCCATTGCGCCATCAAATCTTTTGTTTTTAAGCAAGCCCGAACGGTTCATGAAGCGAAAACAAACTGTTCTTGAAAACAAGCCCAAATCGATCATGAGTGAGAACAAAATGTTCATGGCATATCGAGAACAAATGTTCATGAATTTCGAAAAAGCGGGCTTAGCTGACTATCATGACCGAAAAGTCATGATTTTGGTACATTTGGAACGGATTTTTTTCTCTGTGTACACATTACTTTAAATCAGCGATGTTCACCCATAGCCCCCAGGGGCCGAACACCTTAGGCAATTCATGCCGAATGCTTGCCGATGTAATGCTTCAGTGAGTGTCAGAGAGAGACAGAAAGCAACAGAGAGCCTCTCTTCTTAAACATCGCTGGTCTATAAACTGCCTCTCTTTTACACACATCCACCTCCTTTCATCAATTAATTTGCATAGACAGCTGAAGTAAAATGACACTTGTTGCTTTGGCAGCACCAGCCGGGCTTTTTGTTTTGCTCGGGTGATTTTTTAGCTATTATCTTTTTGGCAACACTGGTTTTAACAGCTCACGCACGTTTCGTGCTTTGTTTCACTGTCAAACATCTTCAGTTTGGTCTATAATTTAACCATGAATCGTCTTACAAACGAAAAACGATGAACTTTAGCGTGCTCTGTTAAGAAAGTTCATCGCGCGCTGTGTGTGTTTAGCGACGAAGCTCATTTTTGGCTCAATGGGTACGTAAATAAGCAGAATTGTCGATTTTGGAGTGAATATCAGCCAGAAGCATTGCAAGAGCTACCAATGCATCCAGCAAAAGTCACAGTTTGGTGCGGTTTATGGGCTGGTGGCGTCATTGGACCGTACTTCTTCAAAAATGATGCGAATCGTAACGTAACTGTGAATGGTGAGCGCTACCGTGAGATGATATCCATTTTTTTTTTGCCCAAAATGCAAGAGCTTGACTTGCATGACACGTGGTTTCAACAAGACGGTGCCACATGCCACACAGCACGCGCAACAATGGACTTATTGAGAGACGAGTTCGGTGAACTTTTTATTTCACGTTCGGGACCGGTCAATTGGCCGCCTAGATCGTGCGATTTAACGCCTTTAGACTATTTTTTGTGGGGCGATGCTAAAGCTCATGTCTATATGGACAAGCCCGCTTAAATTGACGCATTGGAAGACAACATTGAAGCATTTATTCGTGAGATACCGGCTGAAATGTTGGAAAGAGTATGCCAAAATTGGACTAAGCGGATGGCCCATTTGAGGCGCAGTCACGGTCAACATTTGCATGAAATAATCTTCAAACATTAAATTATTTGGACCGTACTATCGATTCAAATAAAGATTTCATGCATTTTTCTGAATTTCCCGTGTTTTTTTTTTTAAACTTTCCTATAGCTCTTAAAAAATCACCCTTTATATTCCGTACAACTCAGTACCATGACATATGGTACTGCAAACCAAAAAATGTATTCGGATCTCCGGTACACTGGTTCGAACCCGAATTAACGAATGGTTAAGGTTCGGAAATTTAAGGTTCGAGGTTTTTGGGAGAAGGTTTTGGTTCGAACCTTGGTTCAATCAATGCTTTTTACAACATTACTAATTTTTGTCTTCTATGTGTGTTTTAAAAACAGCATTCGACCTAAAAACTCCCCAAATTGTTTGGGATCCGAGTGGTATTTGGGTCCGAACTGGTTAGTAGAAAACATGGAAGTATTCAATATATAATTTACAGTTTAGTTAAATTGCATTTCGTGGTTTACATACAAATTTTTTACCAAAATAATGTCAGACTCTTGCTTTTGAGAATTATTCAAAAAGCTTTGGAGTCGAGGAGCTTTAAAAACAGAGACTTTTATGGGTAGGGATTTTACAAGGAAATCTAAACGTTTTGCTAGATTTTTTTTCCACCCTCCTGTCCATTTTAGGAGTCAGTTGCACCAAATAACAGATGAAGTCGGTAGACAAAAGGTCAAATTTTGGTGGCAGTTTTGTTGAACCGATCCGAAATTTTGGGTTCGGAACAGGTTCGGGTTCAGCTTTAATTTCTAATTAGGTTCGGTTCAAGGTTCGGTTCGTAGTAAAATAAAAGTCGGAATTCCAGATTCGAACCGGTTCGGTTCAAAACCGGTTTGCAGCCCTGATATAGACATATATAAAAAAATGTCTTTTTGCAGTTGTTGTCGCAAGCACGTGTTAGGCTTAAAGTTTGTGCATGTTCCAAAATGTATTGCGAAAAGAGCTTTGTGGGAGCAGTCTCAGGGCTGTAGCCTTATTGAGAGCTCTAAAATTTGCGATAGGCATTTCAGTGCTTCACAGTGGAAGGCGCAGTGCAGCCATCAACTGTTGAATGGCAAGCAAGACGATTCTGATGAGTGGTTTAATCTTGACTTTTCTCAAGCCGTCCAAAATATTGAAAACAAAGAGAACGAGCCTGAAGATTGCAATCTCCAATTTGATTTTGATGACAGCATAGCAGCAGAGATAGACGAGTTGACGGAGGATGCGCTTGAAAACCTGGCTGGTTTCGTCATTAAAAAATTTACAAATGGGAGGACTGATGAAACCTTCGTCGACATTTAAAAACAAAATAAAACAACTTGAATTCTTATCTTTACATATTGTTAAAGACACATTTAAAATAACAACAAATTTAAAACAGACATTGTTAAACGCCGCTGAGCAGGTCGATATTAGTGTAAATATAAAAAAATTTTATTTTAAGATACGTAAATATAATTTAGAATTAAGAGCTTGAACAAGAGAATGGCTGTCAAACAACAAAAACAAAGAATTATGTCTAATTCAAAACTAATAAAATAAAATTATAAACACCACAACTCTTGTCATATCTAAGGAAACTTTTAGCTCCACGCACCGTGCGCGGGTTAATCGACGCACTATGTAGCCGTTTCACTCACACTAACTACTCAACGCTATTTCACTCGCACTTATATCAATGGACTATGATTTTGCCGAGTGGACTACCTTGTATAATTGTATCATGCTCAGTACCAATCATGATCGCCCATCCTCTCTCACTCTCTCTTAACCTTGTCGGGATTCTACAATGGCATTCGTGTTTTTTCGCGCCTTTTTTCTCTTACTCTTTTCTCACACGCCCCTCCACAATCCACATGTGTGTACAGTGTTGAGTAGTGTGCGCACTGTACGCAGTGTGGAGTAGTGAACTGATTCTCTCTCCATAGATGAAAGCGCCCTCCCCCTTCTCATACATCAATTAATTGGGCGCGAGAGTGACTTGCACTCTCCAAGGGAAGATGTGATAGCTGTTGCTCTAAGTATGATTAGACATTTGTTGCGATGGTAACAGCCTGCCAATGATTTTACTGGTGGAACTGGAAATGGTTAAAAGTACACAACATGGACCAATACACGTTCATGTAAAATACGAAATCGATGGCTTTAGAATTAAAAGTTTTATTAAATACATTTTATTGCGGAGGCGGGCGCGACGTTGCGTAATTTGGCGAGATACTCGATTTTCTCCCTTACAACAAATTGTTGGAGGTATTTTTATTGCGTGTCACTAATTCAAAACAACCTTGATCTGCGTACAGTCATTATGAGGGACTCGGCGCGTTCAACTCAGAGAAGTATGCAAACGTTTTTTATATCCTTTATAACTCTGCCATTTATAATATGAGCTCGATATCTTCAAATTTGTAGGAGACATTCAAAATATTTTGTTGAGGCTGCGGGAGGGGACGTGTCACAAAATTGAAACAAACTTGATCTGCGTGAGATCTTGGTGTTCATACAGACAGACGGACATGACAATATCGACTCGACTATTGATGCTACTATATATACTTTATGGGGTCGGAGATGCTTCCTTCTGCCTGTTACATACATTTGCACGACTTTAGTATACCGTTTTAATACAATTTGCAGAGGATATATTGAAATTGTCCAGATGTTTGTAACGCATAGAAGGAATCATTTCCGGCCACATAAAGTATATATATTCTTGATCAGCATGACGAGCTGAGTCGATGTTGCCATGTCCGTCTGTCCGTCGGTCCGCCTGTTTGTATGCTTCTCCTCCGTCAGTTTTAAAACTATCGCGACCAAGACTTCGGTTACAAATACGCTGCACATTTGTCGAAACCGGCCGGATCGGATGACTATAACATATGCCTTAGGAACGATCGGTCGAAAAACTAGTTCTAGTGAGAAAAACTTTTTTGATTTCAATGCAAACGTCTCCAAATTCTGTATTTAATAGTTCTTAATGCTTCTCCGTGATTCTGCCAAATTTGGTCGAAATCGGACATCTATATAACGATGAGTTCCGCATTCAATCAGAAAATAGAAAAGTAAATCAATGTTCTTTTATTTCACACCATGTGTGTGGTTTGATGATCAAATTAAGACTAAAGTACAATCTGTGGATTATGTTCTATCTAAAGGAAAAAGATGATGCTTTGGCGTACGTGACATCTTGCATGTGGCAAGAACAAAGGAATGGTCAATTGTTTATGCTGGCTATGTTGGCATCTTCTGATTGGTCAGATTGTTGTGATTCAGTTTGGGAGCGAGATCTGCGCCCAGTTTTGTTTATGCAAAACTCCTTTTTGTTTATGTTGAACTTTTCTGCTTATTTGGTCAAATCACGTGGTTTGAAATACAGTGGGTATGAATAATGTAACAAGGGTCGCCACAGTGTGTATGAATATGGTAAAAAGGGTAAGGTGAATATTGGATATGTCACTATATAGTATAACTGTCATACAAAAGTAGAGTCAGAAGAGTAGTCTTATTGAAAAAAACATGTTGGTTTTCAGTGGATATGTCCCTCATATTAGTTAAAAAACATGCTGCAAGGGTATACATACAAACTTCGGCCGAGCCAAAGTTAACCTTCCTCTATTTTTACTCTTCGAGTAACGGGTATAAAAACTGCTAGCAGAGTATTTCTCTTACATTATAATTTAGTTTAGAATTAGTATAGCCAGTTCAGAACTATGCTCACCTGGCGAATAATAAATAAATAAACTGAACATTAATTGGTATTAAGTTAATAAAAATAGTCTTAGCAAGAGTGTGAGTTAAGTCGGCCCTGCCCGACTTCGAAATACCAGTTAAACAGGGCAATTTTTGTTTAATAACCTCATGTGGCTCTGATAAGTATGCAACGTTTTTTTTTTACCTCAGCCATTTATTATCTGATCTTTATCTGTAGTTGAGCTTTCTCAAAGCTGCGTAGGTGCTAAAAACTCACGATAGAGGACGTCAGCAAGCAGTCGGAATACGGGAACAACGATCTTTAGTGCATCACAAATTTGAACCGCACACTACCAGGCATGGGAAGGACGGTCGAACCAACTCCTAAGCGGGGCAGAGGAGTATCACATGTTAAGACTAGCTTAGCTGACGTAATGGCTCCAATCCGAGAGAGCAGCGCAAATTTCAACACGCGGATGGCTGTAATGGAGGCTAACATCGCTACTGAGGAGGACATTCTAGACCAACAGAACAACTAGAAAAACTTAGCCAACAAGATGAAGAGGTAGAAGCTGAGAAAAATGCACTTAAGCTGTAATTGGCGGACCTTAAGAAACATAGAGAGTTGGATCGTATCGAGCTTAACCGAGTTATTGAACAAAGTAAGCGGAACAACGTCATAATTAAAGGGCTGCCCAAGGAAGGTGGACCAATGGCAGACATTCAAAAACTTTGCAGCGAAAAACTAGAGATTTCGGTTATAAAAATTAAGCAATCACCGGTTCTTTATGAAAGAGATAGCAAGCGAGGCTTAATAGCCGAAGAAGATTCGCAACAAATGGTGGACAAAACTTTTAAAAATAAACAAAATTAGGCAGGGTCCCGAATTTTTATTGAAAGAGACTTGACAGCTGAAAAACAAACAAAAAAGTTTTACTGGAACTAAAGAATATGCTGAAGCAAAAATATGAAAACATAAAGGTTATAGTACGAAATGAGAGAATGCAAATTGATAATAAGTGGTTGTGTTATAATTCTAATAGAATCTTAGCTTAGGGCAGCCAGCGGATGAGATACTAAAAACCTTATACTCGGACAAGCTGCAGAATATTAACATATCGTTTGAAGCATTAGATATTAAGATAAAAAACTGCACAGAAAAAAAAAATTATGTTATCTGGGGCTCAATGTTATATTTTTTTATAATATTATAAAGTTGAAAATGACTTGTTCGAAAATATCAAATATACATTTTCGAACAGATCAATTTCAACTGTATCATGTCGATGTGATATTACATATTTAAAAGTTCAGATTAATATTTTTATACTCTGTACCAAAGGTACATAGAGTATTATAAGTTTGTGCAAAAGTATGTAACATCCAGAAGGAAGCATCTCCGACCCCATAAAGTATATATATTCTTGATCAGCATCAACAGCCGAGTCGATATAGCCATGTCCGTCTGTCCGTCTGTCTGTCTGTCCGTCTGTCTGTCCGTATGAACGCACAGATCTCAGAGATGGTAAGAGATAGAGGTTTGACATGTATGGGACATATGCTTCTAATGTCTGCAGGCAGATCAAGTTTATTTTCAATTTTGGCCACGCCCCCTCCCGCCCCCGCAATTTAGAAAAATATCTCATATCTCCCACAGTTTTGAAGATAGATGGCTTGTTCCTTCTGGACATATTTAGTTATTAGGATAACTTATCGATCCGCCAAAGGAATGAAGAAGATCGGATGAACGGTTTTCGAGTTATGATCAAAAGAAAAATTTTCTTGGTACAGAGTATGTTTTAGTCGGGCTTGACCGACTTTCTTTCTTGTTTTATATCAAAATAATATTCAAAAATATCTTTAAAAATAATATCAATTTAACCTTTTTCAAGATAAAAGATATATCAAAATTTCAAAATTTCATTAACTGGATCTTTTTAAAGATTAAAAAGACATTTTCAAATTTCATATTTATATAATCCCTTGAATAATACAACACACTGCTGTTTTAAAATATTTTTATTAAAACCTTTTAATTCTTATCATTTTTTGTGCCTGCGAGGTAGAATGTACATGAATTGGAGGACCTTTAAAACTATCAATACTTATAAGCTTAAATTGGCCAGTCGTAGAGCCTACTTCATAGGTTTGATAATGCTCATTGAAACAAAGAATCTTGTAGTTTTCTGTAATGAGGAAAACATGTTCTGATAAACATAGGAATCTTAACAATTTTGTGTAGCTCCATACTTGAACTTAAATTAGTTGCAAGAAAATAGTTTGGCTTATAAGTAAGACCTTTAAATTCTAAAATAATAACAGATATATTCTGAAATTTTTCAGTTACATTAGTTAGCAGGTATGCAAACTCTGATTCTTCAATTAAGTATGATTCTTTTTTTTTTTTATTATGTACAAGTTTGATAGTCCGTTTTCATAGGTTTTTAAAAATTGTGTGAATTTGAAAGAAGCCTTAACACTTAATGAATAGGCAACTCTATTAAGACATTTTCATTAAAATCACTTTGAAGAAGGATATCAACAATTTTTATTAGATTAATTACAAAAATGAAAAAAACTGTCATCATGACCTTGATTTTTGAACGACTTAGACGTTCTCTTTGAAGTCTTTGTACTCACCTTATAACACGATATTTGTTGTGACATGGTCAGAATCACCAAAGGCCTTCCGCAACATCCTCAACGTTTCCGCAGCCGAAATTTCATTCCGCAAACAAAATTTGATGGCACTTCTCTGCTCAATTAAATCAGACATTGTAAAAATCGAAAAATGCACTCTTGGTCGTTTGGAAAACACAAGCGTAAATATATTACTGATAATGACATTCACATGAAATTTGGCCCAGATGTCATCAACAGTCCTGCCAACTCAAGAAAAAAAGAACTATCCCGAATTGTTAGGCCCGCGAAGTTTAAATTGAAAATTCACCTTACTTTTTGCCCACGGTAGTACTTCACATTTGTTATCAAAATTAGCATGGCTTCCCAAAGGATTGTTTATTTCAAAACCATCTAGATATAAAAATATGGGAACAACTATTTTATCTTGATAACCTGCTTTTATTTTTTTGAATGAATCAGAATTGACAAAATGGCTTGCATTAGAATGACGTTGAAGTTTTTATACCCGTTACTTGTAGAGTAAAAAGGGTATACTAAAGTCATGCAAATGTATGTAACAGGCAGAAGGAAGCATCTCCGATATCATAAAGTATATATATATTCTTCACCAGCATCAACAGCCGAGTCGATATAGCCATGTCCGTCTGTCCGTCTATCCGTCCGTCCGTCTGTATGAACACCTAGATCTCGGAGACTAGAAGAGCTAGAGCAACCAAATTTTAGATGTAAACTAGTATTGTCTGTAGGAAGATCAAGTTTGTTTAAAATTTTGGCCACGCCCCCTTCCCTTCGTTTCGTTTCTTTCTTTGCACAGAGCGAAATACTAACAAAACCCGAGAAAAGTAACTGTAACAAAAAATGAGTTCTGTTCAGTTTGCGTTCGTGAGAGCAAACTAAACGTAAAGCGAAATGCTCTCATCTTGATTTGCGGACAAAGGGAATCGGAGCGATATGCAACGAGCGCGAATAGTTCGGAAACGTTTGCTGCTCAATTTGTATTTGTATTTGTATTGTTGTTTTTTTTTTCTGTTGCTTACTTCTTTGATTCTCTCAGCTTTGCTGTTATCGTTTCCGAAACGTTCCAAGGCAGTGCAGCTGTTGTCGTTTCGTTTGCGCTCTTCGGCAATATAAAGTTAGTGGTTTCGTTTTCCCTGACTAGAGTAACAGCTACAAAACATATGAATCGTTACTTAGCTTTCGCGAACGGTTCGTTATACGTTTCGTTTGTTTGCCCGCTCTGCTTCAAAGTGCGTGCAGTGAAAAAAAAAATGACGGACGAGCTAAAAACCGCGTGCGAGGAAATGCAAATGGAAGAAGCTTTTCCTTTATTACAAGGTAAGTAAAGTGCTAAAGATGCCGTTGTAGACATACATATGTATGAACGTTCATATGTACATGCACAAACGCAACACGCAGCAATTGCTTTCCCAGAATATGGATGTATAAATGTACATACAAATGTAAGTGCGCAGTTATTTTCAAAACTGATTTTTGCATGTGCGTTTGGATGTACATACGTATATACATATGATTTTGCGTAGTTGTTTGCATACGTATGTATGTACAGTCTACATTGTACTCACATGCAAACATATGTATGTATGTGTACTTACGCAGGTACATAAATATGTATGTACATATGAATGCATATACAAAAAGCTTTATGCACACGCGCATTGCCGCTGCATTAATGCCGTTTCCGTTTATGCTAACATACATATATATATTAGCATCTAAGTATGTACATAAGTATGTATTCGTACGCACATTCGAATGCATAAATACATACATACGATCACAGCAAGAAACTGCGCATTTTTGCGGGCAAGAGCATGTTGTACATACAGTGACAATAGAAAGTATTCGCCCCAACTGAAAAGTATTTTGCACATTCAATTTAATTTTTGCCTCAATGTGAACTTTCAGGAAGTTTCTTTTTTTAATAAAATGTTTTATTTTTTGTGAAATTTTGTAGATGCTTTTGCATCACTTTTAAATGCCACTGATGGCTCCTGATGACATAAAGGAAGCCATTCCTCCTTTGGGGCTTAGAATTGAGTTTCATGGAGAAAGGGAAAGGTAAAATATGAAATAAATCTAGCTTCTTAACTTATTTTTGTTTTGTTTTATAGTTTGGAGAAGATGCAACTTTGCCAGTGCATTCTAAAATTTGCCCCTGGCTTTTGGAGCCCGAGCCATATAACAAATTCGTTCTCAATAAGGTAATTATTTAATGGATAATAATGTATCTGATCTTATCATATAATAATAATTTTCTTTCCAAACAGAGCTTGGATTCCCTTTTGAAGAAGACAGTAAAAGGAACATATCTGCTGGAACAGAGCAGCGGATAGATTTGATTAACATTATTATCGAGGAAGTTATTAACCACGACATAAACATTCCCATTGTTTCGAATCTGGTGGATGAGCTCTGTGAAAGCAGTGGATTTATGTGGATAATTTGGAAAAAAAAAGTTAAATTGTTTTTTTATGGTTCAAGAATGGAAGCTCTTTATTTTTGAGTTTGACAAGATCTTGATAAAGAACGAACGAAAGTATATGAAGCTCTAAGTTTAAGAATGTTCGATCTTGATTTTGAGTCTGACAAGATCTTGATTTAAGAGTGAACGATCTTAGTTTTTAACCTGTGGAGCTCTTGATTCAAGAATGAGAAATCTTGGATTTGAGTTCTTTTGGCACTTGATTCAAAACTTGGATCGAGAATTTTCAGTCTTATCGAACTATTGATCTCGAATACTCTTGATCCAAGTATGAAATTCTCTATTTTTTCTCTGAGTGTATAGGGTATAATTCGTAAATTAATAAATTGTAACTTAAATCAAATAAATTCAAAAGTAATCTTTCATATCTTTCAATTCAATTTACTCTTCTTCTAAATGTTCTTCAACTTAATTTCTTTCCGAAGCAAAAATTGGTTAATTTAAATTGAGTTTAATTTAATTTAGATTAATTTAATTTAATTTAAATAGGTTTTTGGTTTTTAGCCGGCTCCAGGTCGTAATTTTTTTTTTTTTTAATATAGTGTGTTTATTGAAAACCAAGTAAAACGCCACTATTTTGGTTTATTTTCCGATATATTTCGGGTTCCATCGGAATCCGTCTTCAGGGCTATACAAAAACAGTAATACAAAAAGAAATACAAATTTTTACAAATTGAACATTTTTCTATACATGATCTTTTTTACATACAAAAACACAGCGTCTCGTCTGTCAGCTGTGGAGTTTAAAACTGATTTTTTGTTTTGTTTGTCTCCAACAGATGACGATACAAATGAGCGCAGTTGTCTGTGTCTGTCTTGAAATTTAGTCTAATATGTGTGGGTGTGTTGATAATGTGGAGCATTTCTAATGTAAACCGTTTATTGTAATGCTGCTTTCTTTCCAATATGCTCACTGCTGCGAAGTCTGGAGAATGTTCGCTCTCCGCACAGTGGGCCGCGAGCGCTGTTTTTTGTATTGTGGTTTCATTTCGTCTTTTTATGTCAGATTTGTGTCCCGATAGTCTGGTCTTCAGTTTAGATTTTGTCATGCCAACATATACTTTGTCGCATACATTGGTCCAATGTCAAAATGGAAAGAAATTAAAAGAAAATGATACCGCAAACAAAATTCAAACACTTTAGAATAATTCGCTTTTCAGCAATTACATTAACAGTTCATGGAACCAGCTCGGGCGGAATCGTTAAGGGGTGGCACAGGGTTGGGTCACAAATTCACATAGGCATGCCCGAGGTTAACGACTTCTTGTTGTTTTGTTGGCTTGGCTGCTCAGTTGAACATCCCTGCAGCGGTTTCGGAACGGCTGGATTGGTTAGGTACGAATTACAGATGGATACGCCGGCTAAGTGTTTATTGGCGTTTAGCTATGCTTAGGCAGACAGAGTCAGGCTTCTTGTGGGTCTAATTAATCCACTTCTAAGACCGCCGGTGTTTGGTGGTTAGGTCCGGCAGCGCTGCCTGGAGCCGAGCCGGCTTGATCTGCACTGGCGCGCACTTAGGGCCGTGTGCAGGCTCAATCCGCTCCAAATGGACAAACAAATACAACCAGGGATTCACCTGGGATCAGAATGCGGGCCACGGGAAGACCTGCATCACGAAATTGAATAAGTATGTGAGTAAGCTGACGAATCCCAAACTCACCCAAAGTTCTTATTTGCACTTATTCCGGTTAAAAATTAATTTTAGCTCGTCTTAATTTCCGAACAACGCATTACAATTCAGATTTTGTCAATTTACAGAATTTTCTTTCTCACAAAAAAAAAAAAAAAACAGGTTTGGCACACCAACGCTTCTTCACGGCTTGGCGGGTTTCTTGAGAAAGAACGAGACTGGGAAACGGAAGTACCAGTGTAATAGCTTTTGACGACAGATGTCACTGTCAACCGAGAGCTTTTAATTGCATTCGATCACGATATGTAATCCATAGCAACACGCCATCAGCTGTTTGAGCTTTTACGGCTAAAACCGCTAAAAGAAAAAATAATGTTGCCTACTTGCAGGTTGCCCTGCTGTTACAAAAAAAAACCGGTTACATTCAAATTCGAAAACCAAGTTTTAAATTATTAGAATACGAACTAATATATTGTTTTGGGTTCAGGAAACGCTTCAGGCGCCGCTACAACCTCCGAAACCTCTGTCAAAAGAAATACCGCAAATGTGACTCCAGCTCACACAGATACCCAGTCACAGAAATATTTGTAAGAAAATGCGTGAGTATTTGAAATTGTCGTTTTTGTCGACGTCTGAATATTTTTCAGTAACACAATTTTTCTATTCTCTACAGAAACTTCGAATAATACCGAAGAAATTTCTTTTACGAGAAAGGAAATTTTCACATTTGTGAAATTGGTATTGAATAAAAATATAAACGTGGTCACTGACATTGTTGAAACGGAGGTGTCAAAAAAATTGAAGAATCGATACATTTTTCCGAAAAGTCTGAAAGATATCGTGAAGATTTTAGTATCGAAATTCAGAGGGAAGTGGCAAAGTGCCCACAGGACGGAATGTATTTTCTGCAGAAGATTTAAGGAGTGGCTCATCGTTCTTGTGTCGTTTACAATTGAAAATGCAGATTCGAAGACTTCCACGAAAAGTCCTGCAACGCAAACCATGTAAGGGCGCCCATCTTTTTATGGACCTTTTAAAAACCAAACTAAAATTCAGATAAATAATTAACCTTGTAATCTTTGAAAATGCGTTAATTCATGTTTATATATAAGATAACATTTAAGTAGGTATCCCCGATAATGTTAAAACCTCTACTCAATGTGACTGGCGCAATAATTTATAGGAATATAGTATTGTACTTTAGCGCTAGGATGAATAGCAAATAAATCAATCAATCAACCCACAAGCTGGGAAGATTTGAGTGATCGGTCAAAACGGAGGAAGACGGAAATGATACGAAAAGAACACACCATCGAGGAATTGGCCTACGCTACACAAATGAGACTCCGGGCTTCAGGAAATATACAAGGTTCAAAAATAATTACCGATGTCACAGAAGGCAGCCCATCGAAAGCATCGCAGTATCGGAAATCTTTAGAACGCGTTACAGAAGATGTGCTGTCAAGCAACGAAGCATTATCACTTGTAGTAAAAGGTAAAATGAGCACAAGTCAATACCAATTAATACCCGGCTTATAAATGTGTGTTGGATGCTAAATAAAAGTGAAAAGCCCTGAAAAATCTGAAATATCTGTAACTGAAAGTGGAGCTACAGTTGGACTCCAAGCATTGCTTAATCATACAGCTGAAAGAATATTAATGGTACCATCAGACGTTATTAAAAGTATTCCTAAAAACGCATTTAATATTAATTTAGTATTAATTTGTAAGTGGGGATGCGATGGCACTTCTGGTCACAGTATCTACAAACAAAACTTTAGCGATCGATACGGCAATAAAACGGATGCCAACATTTTCTTTATTTCACCCGTTCCCTTGCAAATGGTTGATCGAGTGAATTCACGAGTGATTGTTTGGAAAAATCCATGTCCTTCGTCGACAAGATTTTGTCGACCAATTAAAATTAAATTCTTGCACGAAACTGCCGAAGCAACTAGGGTAGAAGTTGATTGCATCAAAGAGCCAGAGAGAAACCTTGTGCCTTTTCAAACTATAATGGACGGCAAAGAAGTTAGTATAGATTTCAAACTTGTGTTGACAATGATAGATGGTAAGGTTTGTAATTCTATTACGAATACATCGTCGAGTATGCGTTGCTACCTTTGTGGTGCTACGTCCAAAGAATTTAATGTTATCGACAAGATGCTGCAAAGGCCGAGTAATGAAGATCGCTTCAAATACGGAATATCGTCTCTGCACGCTTGGATACGTTTGGAATCAAATTGGAATCACATAAGTGGAGAGGTCGTAAAGAGGATAAAGAAAATGTTGATAAAAGAAAAAAAATAATTCAACAAGGTTTCCGTGACAGACTAGGGCTTTTGTTGATCAATCAAAACCAGGCTATGGTAGTTCAAATGACGGGAATACAGCTCGGAGTTTTTTTTTCGAAAATTCTGAAATTTCCGCATCAATAACGGAGTTTGATGAAGCAATTCCATGTTGTATTGCAGGTAATTTCTTGTGGTTTCGAAATCAATGTACCAAAATTTCGCCAATACACTGAAGACACTGCACGAAAATTTGTCGAACTATATCCATGGTACTTCATGCCAACAACAGTACACAAAATTCTTATTCACGGCCAGGAAATTGTGGAATCTTCAATACTTCCCATCGGGCAAATGTCTGAAGAGGCCCAGGAATCAATTAACAAGAGCATCAACAGATTCCGAGAAGATTGTTCACTAAAATGTGACCGCACAAAAAACATGGAAGACATGGCAGACATTTAGTAACGTCAGACCCAGTTATATACAGTTTGCGAAAACTTCCTCCGAAGAATTTAAGATCGCTATCCCCATATGCGGTTGAACTGTTGATTCCACCTTCAGTTCCAGGGTCAAGTCAGATTTATTCCAACAATACAAGCGATGCATCTGACGATGATGAGAACAGCGATTTGGTTTAAGAGATGTTAATATAATAATATAGAATAAAAAAAAAATATAATGTAAATGTGTCATCATAATAATGATCAATTACTGTTTTCGAAATCTCTTCTTCACAAATTTTGAAATGTCAAGTGTCTTTACATTATCCATTCAATTTATTCCCAATCATAATTTCACAACTTATTCACAATCGTTTTGGAAGAAATTGTCCGCCATTTTGTTTTTCTGATTTTTGACTTCGAATTCGTAATCAGCGACCCCGAAAACCCCCAAGTACAAACTTTCAGCCAAATCAAATACGTTTTCCGACTTTTGGCCAGACTTTAGGGATTTGGGACCACTGTGGGACGGTGGGAATTTTCCAAATCTGAAACAAACTTGATCTGCGTACGGCATACGTCTATCTTCATGCAAAAATTTGTGGCTCTTATAGTCTCGGAGATCGTCGAGTTCATACACAGAAAATAATAAGATCAAATATCGAGTTGATCTTCCAATATAATTTCAAAAATACCCAAGAGTTACTATTTAATATCAATATGATGCTGTAGTATTACATTGATACTAAAAATATTATATTAATAAGCGAAATTCTTACAGTGATTTGAAAAATACCCTAGTGACGTGATTTTGGATCAAAGTAGACATCGAAAATCTGAGGGCAGAAAGAGACAAAGAGAGTTTCTTAAAACAAAGAGCGACAGCTATAGTCCAACTCGAAAAAGGCAAAAACAATGTACATGGCTCTGCCACAGCAGTCGCGATCGCGAAAACTTCGCAGTTGGCGCCGAAGTTTTGCAAATTTCGTCTTCAGTCCGTGCTCATGCGTGAAAGAGGTAAACAGGGAAAGACATTTCTGTACATGTGATTTAAACTGCAAAAAGGAATTAAAAGTGCTTTCAAGTGTGTGTTTTGTGGAAAATGTAATGCTGCTTTAAATATTAAAATGTACAATTTGTGTAAAGATAAACATAGGTTGAATATGCAATATGTAAAGGTCATAATAATCCAAGGCTGCAAACCTCAAAAATTATCCAAGAATTTTGGTCCGGGGGTTCGAACCCATTGTAAAATAAAAGGTTCGGTTCGCGGACCGGTTCTTGGAACCCCTGAACCCAAGGTTCTGGTCCGAACCTTGGAGTAGAGTAGTTTGTCTTTTGATTTATTAATACGTTGAAAATTAAACATAAATACTTTTTGTCTATATGCTTAATCATAATGATAATTACTTAAGTTATTTCAATTGTCAAATCCATTAGATGACACTAACAGCTTTTAAAAACTGCTTAGTTTAAGTTAATTATCATTATATCTTCCAGTAGCTGTCCATCTATACCAGCTCTTAAATCAGAAAGAACTAACTTAAGTATTGAAAATGCTCGTTCAAATGATACATGAGTTGCTGGTACAGCTGGTATAGCAAAAGCAATATTTTTTAAGTCTTCGTTATTACAAAATTTCCTTTCCAAAATTGTAAAACACGGATGTAATCTTGGACAATTTTCAAAAGAATCTTCATCATCATTCACAGATTTTATATTTGATATTTGTTTATTGCTTTCATAAACTTCTCGTCTTCGCAATCAGACGTTGAGTCATTTATTGTCGAATTTTGAAAACTCTCATTAAGCATGTTAAATTGGTGAACCGAACCTCATTTTTCGAAAAAGTGGTCCGGTTCGGGTTCAGGTTCGCGGAGTCAAAAATGTAAGCCGCCTGGTTCATGGTCCGGTTCGCGAACCCCAAAAAACCCGAACCGAACCGGTTCTCAGGGGTTCGGTTCCGGACCGGTTTGCAGCCTTGTAATAATCGATTTTTATACGATGCGTTTTGGCTTAAAAAAGGCATAAAACAAAAAAATAAATAGAAAAAAAGGGGTGCTAGTGTCTGCGCAATGGATTTAAAGTTTATCACTCATACGTACTGTTGCCCTTGTTTACGATTTAAAGTTTAAAGTAGTTGGCGTAGACTTGGTTTGACGTCAAAACATTTGGCAAAAAGGAATCATGACCGTTGAAAAAAATACTTTTAATCAAGGCTGCAAACCCTTTAAATTATCAATGGGATTCGGTCCGGGGGTTCGAACCCAATTTTAAATCCAAGGTTCGCGGACCGGTTCTTGGACCCAAAGTACCCAAAGTTCTGGTTCGAACTTTCGTTCGTTTGCACATAAAAAAATAATTTGACTTTTGATTTATTAATACATTGAGTTGAAACCTTCTATCCATTTGCTTTATCATATTGATCATTTCTTAAATTATTTCTATTATCAGCTTTTAGAAACGGCAAAGTTTAGGTAAATTAGCTTTATATCTTCCAGTAGCTGTCCATCTATTCCAGCTCTTAAATCAGAAAGAACTAACTTAAGTATTGAAAATGCTCGTTCAAATGATACATGAGTTGCTGGTACAGCTGGTATGGCAAAAGCAATATTTTTTAAGTCTTCGTTATTACAAAATTTCCTTTCCAAAATTGTAAAACACGGATGTAATCTTGGACAATTTTCAAAAGAATCTTCAACATCGTTCACAGATTTTATATTTGATATTTGTTTATTGCTTTCATAAACTTCTCGTCTTCGCAATCAGACGTTGAGTCATTTGTTGTCGAATTTTGAAAACTCTCATTAAGCATATTAAATTGGTGAACCGAACCTCATTTTTCGAAAAAGTGGTCCGGTTCGGGTTCGGGTTCGAGGAGTCAAAAATGTAAGGCACCTGGTTCATAGTCCGGTTTGCGAACCCAAAAAATGCCGAACCGAACCGGTTCTCACGGGTTCGGCTCCGGACCGGCTTGCAGCCTTGCTTTTAATATAATATTTAAATATATATTTATGCGTAATAGCAATTTATTGCACAATTTCTACTCTGGTTATTTCTTGGGAAAACCCAGTTGAGGCTACTAGGATACCTCTTAAGTGAGGCGTCACACGAACTAAATCTGAACTGATGTACTGCGCATCACGGATGCTGCCGTTGTTTATACGGTGCTACTTATTGATAGACTATCGTCCATCTGATCATTTCTAAACTTTGAGGATCGAAATATAATGAGGATTATTAAACATGTCGAGAAGGTCCGTGCGACATGGCTCAATCACTTGCTGATTTAGAATATATAGAATTTATTCCTTCTCCCAGTTGCATACATTTGCACAACCCCATTGAACTCTTTGTACCTATGTGGTAAAGTATAAAAAGACATCCCTTTATGTGTAAGAAATCAACTAAATGGTATGGTATGTGCTTAAAGAGTCTCTTAATTATTTAAATGGGCAAGAAAGCGTTTTTTTTTTTAAACAATTCGGAAACATTTTTCTTTGGTTTTCAACGCCTTGAAGCACACACAGTTCTTGTGCTGGCGTCGTTGTAAGCTTGCCACTATAATCTTCGACCATTTTTACAGCCCGCTCTGACACATCATTGACTACGTGCAAGGATTTAATCACTTCATAGTTGTTTTGAAACTTGACATCATCTTTTCACTACCGGGGCTCTCTTTTTAAGAATTCAGTTGAAAGACCCATATTCTTGAAAAATACTAAACTCCGATTGGAGATAAAGGTGTCCACTCTTTTTTAAATTCTTGTTAGTAAAAAAAATAACATCATCCAGCGCTTTTGAAAACAAGTTTTCGCGATCGCGATTTGGTTGGCCATCTCTTTTGATGTATTTTTTTATTATTTTTATTTGCTTCTTAATATTTTAAAAAGTCTTAGTGGAAACCCCGCTCGTGGACCATGCGGACTCCAGCCTGCGAGCCACGTTAGTCGCGCTTTCTGAAATGGCCAGACTCAAACATTGTGCCCCATTTAACAGCTTGGATAGAACGCAGTTCTTGGTTGGAAACGAGCTCGCCCCGCAAAATTGGGCCTAAGTGTGCCCACCAAAAATTCATTAGATTCCTGCTCCATATTTATTTGTTAACCACATAAATTCAAATTTGACAACTTTTATAATGATATGGAGAATGTGTTGATGGAATTTCGATTTGACAACTTTTAAGAAGATACGTAGAATGTGTTGACGGAATTTCGATGAGGCAAACGTGTCGTATACGTTATATTTTTGGAAACTTTGAAGCCAATGCGCAGAGGTAAAAACATGAATCAAAAATTTTTGGATTTTTAAATTTGTTATGTTGCTAAAAACCTTATCGTCGTCCACCCTAATTTACATAAATATGTACTTATGCACAATCTATGTATTTAAGTGCGCAATATAGTATATGCATACATAATTTTAATTAAAACTGCATACTATCTATGTATGTGATAGTGCGTGTTAATGCACACATACAAACAAACATTGTAGTTGGAAAAATTCCCAGTCGGACTTTGCGTCATGAGATGAGAAAAATCAGTACATCTGGTGGCATGAAATTTCACCCAACTAGTCTGTACATGATTTATTCTTGCATGAAATTAGTCCTTCATATGGCACGAAAAACTCACACGTTATTTTCTCAGGTATTCGTAAGGCTAAAAGTCTGCACATCATGAATCGGGTCTTACTTTTTCCGTCGGCGGGCATGTAACCAATAATGTGTAAAAGACACGAAGTCAGACCCGAACGACCCAACCGATGGGCAAACAATGGGTAGAAAACGAAAATCAAGAATTTTTCATTCAGTTCGGGTTTTTCTGTTACCCGAGAAAGACGTAATGACAGTGAATAATAATAATAGTTAATTAATTATAAAGGCGCAATATAACTTTCTAGAATGTTGGTAAGTATCTAAATAAATTCAATAGTTTTATGAAATATTATTATCACTAATAAACAAAAAAATGGTATTGTTTCATTTATTTTCATAAAACAGCTATAAACAGCAGTAACTATCCCAGCTGCAACAACATCTAATAAGGATGGCACCATGGCGACCATCAATAATAATTAAGTGGTAGGCAAACAAAATATTGTTGGTTTGTATATTAAACAAGAAAGAAAGTCGGTCAAGCCCGACTATAGCATACTCTGTACCAACGAAATTATACGCTCAGCATACACAAAACGCGTTCTAACTATTTCGCGCGCGTAAATTACACACACACACACATCCACACAAGATTGCAATTTGCCAAAAACTTATCTCACTATATTGATAAGTTTGTTTTTGGCCTATTAAACTAACACTAATACTAAGATCGAGTTAGCTAATTATTTAGACAAATAATAAACGAATCACACACACACTCACAAACGCGCGCCTTTATTTATTTATTATTTAAAACACGTAATTTGATTAAACCGGACACGCTAATAAACGCCTTAATATTTTTGTAAATTTTCGCAATGAAAATTGCGTTGTAAAATTTAGAAATTGCAAAGAAAAAGCCTTTTTAAATCGCAGCCACAAAATTTCGGAAGCGTTCGAGATAGTCGTACGAGTCGAAGTAAGGAAACTACGAGTAGGAGGAAGAGAGAGAGAGAGAGAGGATTGACACGCGCCGCAGACAAAAAAAAACCTTTGCATTTGCCAGAGCTAGAGATGGGCGCACATCGAAAACTACGCGGGACTCCGGAGTGACCAGAATGACTTAACATCATTGTGATTGCTTGATATTATGTTAGAATTAAAGAACTCGACTATTTTTATATTATTTGCAATTTAAACAATCCTCGTCTTAGTAGTCAGATGGGTATCGGGCGATATATTTGTCCCGCGACCATCTCTAATTTCTCTCTCTCAATATTGTGTATGTGGGAAAGGGAAGGGGGAAAATGAGAGCGTCCCAGTTAGCTGCAAGAATCCAATTGGATCTAATGAGTTAGCCATAGCTGTTAGGTTTTGTATAGGATTTCGTTGTTGGAATTACTCAGACAATATATTTGCAGATTTAATTCATTTAAAAGGCGGAATTTTTGGCGGGGCGGGGTCATCACACCCACAACGTCCAATATGAATCGTTAAATAAAAATTTGTCCTAAAATATTGTTGGCTATCACTTTGCTGTAAAGCCGTTGCTCATATATACATACATCTACATACAAATGTATGAGTTTTGCCGCTGCAGGAGCAGGCCAGATATATTGAATTTCCGTTTGCTCATATCTTTACTACCGTTCATCCGATCTTTACGATTCCTTTGGCAAATCGAACAACAATTTTTATTAGAAAATATGTCCAGAAGGAACAAGCCATCTATCTTCAAAACTGTGGGAGATATGACGTTTTTTCCATATTGCGAGGGCGGGAGGGGGCGTGGCCAAAATTGAAAATAAACTTGATCTGCCTGCAGACATAAGAAGCATATGTCCCATACATGTCAAGCCTCTATCTCTTACCATCTCTGAGATCTGTGCGTTCATACGGACAGACAGACGGACAGACGGACATGGCTATATCCACTCGGCTGTTGATGCTGATCAAGAATATATATACTTTATGGGGTCGGAGATGCTTCCTTCTGGATGTTACATACTTTTGCACAAACTTATAATACTCTATGTACCTACGGTACAGAGTATAAAAATTATTGTTAATAAAATGTCTAAGCAAATTTAAGTCTTTTTTTTTAGTATTTGGTGAAATACTTAAAAACTCAGGGGCTTGTTAGCGAACGTCTCATGTCTTCCCACCTACGATATACAATCTGGAGTACTAAGAAAGTAAAGAACCCGACGGCTGCTGATGACGTCACCAAAACGGTAACGGTTGAAACCCCTGAGATTTTCGGCGTTTTCATTGCAAAACAAAGCCGAAGGCTCAGGTTTTCTCATGCCTTATCACGTGAAAAGTAAGCATGAGAAAGAGCCTTTTTCATGATGAAAAGTTCGACTGGGATTGCTAAGAAGTGCGTAACCGCGTGTACGTGTACATATCTCTGTATGTGTGTGCGTGCAATATATGTACTTGCATGTGAAAAAGGAAAAGTGAAAAACACGGTATACATATGTATGTATGTATATTATATTGCACACTTCCAAACATAGATCAGGGGCCGGCAAAAAAACGGCACAAGACCTTATTCACTGTTCTCTGCGACGAGCTTATACTGTGCGTGTTGGAGTGCGCTGCCTTTGAGACTTTGCTTATGCCCAGTAGATAGCCACGAGCCGTACATACATATGTCGGCGCACACTAAGAGTGTGTGGATGTTGGTATGAGTGTATGTGTATGCAGTCTCGGAATTTCACCAGAAGACTAATTTCACAAGTATGTTAAAATTGCATCAGCCTCTAAGCGTGCTGTGATTGGTTGTCTGCATGTTGTCGCTTAAGAAGTGCCGTTTTAGCGAGGCGACAGCGTAGCGTCGCTGTCGCCGAGTGTGGTTCGGTGGTAAACACAGAAAGAAGAAGGGACGACGCAGGCAGTTGCGTTTAGAACTTGGCGTGTGTAAAACCGAAACTCGCTGCGCTACTACGATGTCGAACGTTAATAACCCAGCTGCTACACATACTTAGATTGTGCTGGCTTTTTTTAATTACCGTTTTTATACCCGTTACTCGTAGAGTAAAAAGGGTATACTAAAGTCGTGCAAATGTATATAACAGGCAGAAGGAAGCATCTCCGATATCATAAAGTATATATATTCTTCATCAGGATCAATAGCCGAGTCGCTATAGCCATGTCCGTCTGTCCGTCCATCCGTCCGTCTGTGTGAACACCTAGATCTCGGAGACTAGAAGAGCTAGAGCAACCAAATTTTAGATGTAAGGTAG
The DNA here is from genome assembly GCA_035044965.1 of Lordiphosa andalusiaca. NCBI lineage: Eukaryota > Metazoa > Arthropoda > Insecta > Diptera > Drosophilidae > Lordiphosa > Lordiphosa andalusiaca. The sequence goes on along the minus strand of JAWNNM010002432.1, from coordinate 35,981 downwards.
TATTGTCTGTAGGCAGATCAAGTTTGTTTCAAATTTTGGCCACGCCCCCTCCCGTCCCCGCAATACAAAGTGTTGAATATCTCCTACAATTTGTAAGCTATCGAGCTCAGATTTTGCAGTGTAGTGTATGTGGCCAATATGTACAATCTCACAAATGATCGTAATGATCGTTAAAAAAACGTTGCATACTTATCTGAGCCGCAACACTAATTGCCTTGAGTAACGGGTATTTCGAAGTCGGGCAGGGCCGACTTTAACTTACGCTCTCGTTCTATTTGTAAGTTGAAGAAGAGCAACAATGACATACATACTCATATGTGACGAGCGTGCGTGAATGTATATGTATGTATGCTGTTCAAAGATCAAGGGCAGAACAAAAAAAGCAATGAAAAAAAAATAACAATTAGTGTGCCCGCGTTGAAACCAATTTGGTAAAAAAAAGCTGCTATCGTGTTTTTGTTCTACCTTTGATTTGGACTAATTTCAAAACTTTCTTCTTTCAAAACCCAGTACAAAATTCAATTTTATTGCTGGCTCGTCAACTTTTGATTTTTTTTATAGGTTTAATTTTTATTATTTTTCAAACATTATTTCATATTCAGAAAACAATTAAATATTTCAAAAATGGATATACGTTGAGCTCCTTGAGTTCGTGGAAAATCTGAAGGTTGACCATTTGGTATATGAGAAATTAATTGGTAAGTTTTGTATAAAAAAATTAAAATTCTCAAAATATAAATTTAGCAATTTACGATTTTTAGGGTGTGGATTTAATTTCGACCGACTTAATTATATTTCTTCTAGCGACATAGACCAAATTTTTCCAGAACGAGAACTTTTCGGATTGCGCTCTGAGTATAGAGAAAAGTTGCTTTTGTGGAAAAAAAAAATAATAATGTAAGTATTATATTTAATCACTGTAAACAATAGAAACCCCATTTTTAATTAATTTTTTCATTTTTATCTTAGAGCTTCGACACATCCAATTTTTCTTCACCCTTAAAGTGCAGCTCAGCAAAGGTTCGATTTTTTATTCTATTTTTATAAGTTTATTTTTTGTTTTACATAATTTGATTGTTTTACCTATAGAGTAATCAGTCGCTTCTAGGGTCTTGCGACATTGGTGAAAAAATTATTAAAGAGTACGAAGCAAGCGGCAAATTATCAGACGCCAACAGAGATAAAGTTTTGTCGATTATTTCGAATAGCTATTATGTTCCTGCTACCCATAGCTATACCGTCCCAAAGCAGGCCGAAATTAAAAATATAGCTGACCAGCTGGTCTCAATATTTCCAAATGAAAACAAAGAGGTTTATTTCATTTGCTGTGGAGAAAACGGAAATCCCAATCCAAGTGGACTTCTATTAAATGGACAATATTAAATGGCACAACAACGAGGTATGGAAATTCACTGTGTATCTTATTAGAATTGTAGATCTCTTCCTTCAAAGTGAATTCGATTCCAATAAATTGATGGAGCTTTCGAAACTCATTGTTGAACATAATTCTAATAATTGTAAACTCTTTAACTCTAATCTTAAGCCTAAGTTTCACATTTTGTCAAACTATCCTGAAGTTATTAAGTTGAATGGCCCACCTAAAAATTTTCATTTTTCATTTCATTTTTTTTTCCCATTTTCAATGGGAACAGGGTATACGAAGTGGTTGGAGATTCTCGAAATGCCAACCACGGGCACAAAGACGGAGTTGGTGGAGCGGTTGAATGAGATTGCTGCCGATCGTCGTGAAGCTTGCTCCATTTCATTGGGTAAGGCAGAAGATCAATGCCCAACCAACACCGAGAAAAGTCATCCAGATGAAAAGGAAATGCACAGCGGCTGACATCAGGAAAACGGTGAAATTACGTCAAAGTTGCTGGACATTGCTGACGCCGGACTCATCTAAGAGCGTATGCAAGAAAGAGACGGAGCGAATGCTCAGCGTCCTCAGCAGTATTGCCAACTTTTGATCAGAAAAAAAGCTGTTTCTGACGGAGAGAAAAGTGGAAAAAAGCCGAAAAATTACACAAAAAAGCGGAATAAAATCGTTCTTTTGTAAAGGGTTCCATAATTATTTTTTTAATACTTTTAAGTATCAGAGTGTTCTCATTTATAGTATTTTCATAAGGTAATCTAATTCAAAGAGATCGGCGTGAGGTTCGCTTTCGTACGATTGATTCGTACCAATCATACGGAGGTAAGTACTCGGCAGCTCGTAACTGTAGCAGCATTTTCCAAGTCTCCGTAACCCACATCTGTATATGTGCATAAATAAAAATAAATTGGCAAAAGTGTTTTGACTCACAAAAAAAAACTTTACCGTATGCATAGAATACTGTTGAGCGTGCTCAGGTTAATTCTATTTCTTAACTTGGATTTTATAATTTTGACGTGGCTAAAAACCCTTTCTATTTCCGCATTTGACCACGGCAAGGATGGAATTTGGAGCGCAACCATTGCCAGCTCTAAAAATCTGCGATTGCCACCAGAGTCTTTATAAAGGTAAACTTCTATCCAGAATGGCATCTTTATTTGTCTATAACAATTTACGAGCACTTTTACTATAGTGATGGTAATTTGCCTTAACCTATAGGTTGCATTTGAAAATATCGATAAAATATTGATGAAGATACTTAATACTTTATATACAGTTATACTTTGTATATCAATGTTAGCAAAATAAAAAAAAAGCGGAAAAAAGCCAAACACATTTTAAAAAAATTCAGATTTCCCGCTTCCCGCAATTTCAAAATTTCTCCCGCAATTGGTCATCCAAAAAGCCAGATTTGACGGGAAAGAAGCGAAATTGGCAACACTGGTCCTCAGTTGCAGCTGGGCAGAGTCATTGAAGAAAGAGGAGATGGTGAAATGGATAAATCAGATACGGTAACCGCAGCCATCTTGAGAAACCAGCAGTTTACAGAAGTGAACCAGTTCAGCGATACAGTTTTGGAAAACGGAGACCAGATCAGTGTTGGAGAATCGGCGAGTGAAGTAAATGCCAACAATACACTCGCAGCAGGCCAACAGAGAAATGCTTCAAAAGTAGTCAAATTCGAATCAAATGGTTTATCGTTTCGTTTGGCAAAGGAGGCTCTAGCCGAATATGATGGGAAGACATGTGCTAAAAAGAGTATCACTTAAATGCGGAATATTGCGACCGTTTATGACATCGGTGTGTATCTGCGTATGTTGTTGGTAAGCAAGCTAAAAGGAAACGCTCATGTGTGGCTACATGCAAATGACACACGTGTATTGGAGCCAGTGAACCAGCCAGGAGAACAAAATTATCCAAAGCTGAGAACAGACGCAAGTTCGAAGCACGTAAATGGCAGTCAAAGGAAAATTTGATCAACTACCTGGAAGACAAAGTTTTTCTATATATTATGATATTAACATCGATGAAGAAGAGCGTTTAGACCAAATCATCAAGGGAATTCCATCAGAGAGTCTGCGCACACAAACCAGTATTCAATGTTTCACGAACATTGCAGTTAGGTCGCGTAAGGCTACCGATGGAGCTGGTCAATATTGGCGATACTCAAAAGGCTGCAAATGGGGTAGGAAGCAACAAGATGAGTCGCTGCTACAATTGTTATTCAAAAGGGCACTGGCGCAAAGATTGTAAGAAGCCCAAGAGAGATCCTGGATCTTGTTTCGGATGCGGTTCCGTGGAACATTTGGTGGCGCTATGTCCTTTAAATGAGAAGAAGATCGAGTATTCAAAGATTGGGGGCAATAATTTCGTAAGAGATGTTGAAATTAACTATAAGATCCGTCCTGATTTTCCATTAATTTCAGCATGCCTCATAGACTCAGGAAGCCCTATTTCATTTATTAAGAAGTTATTAATACCGGAAAAGTTTATTTGTTACGAGTCACAAATTCATATTTTGGCCTAAATAGGAGCCCTCTAAAATCACATGGAAAAGTGTTATGTTATATTTTGAAAAATGCAATAAAAATGTATTTCCATTTAACAGTGGTTGGAAATGAGTCTATGATCCATGATGTATGTAACGGCTGCAAGAAAACAAATCGGCAATAAGTCACGAAAACTGCAGTACACGAAGAAGTTGCATGAATACCGCATCCCTTTTCTTTGTTCGATGACGAACATTCGATAGAACAATCGATAATTGTAGATACGCACGCGCTCGCAAAGAAAACCGAAGCCAACTTCACCTAGAATTTTCCTATTTCCGCTTGAAATTACGAATGAAGAATGATAAAGAAGAGCGTTGGTGTTGTCTGGTCAATTGGAGCAACCCACATTTGCATTGGAATCTGCCGGCACAAATACATGCATGCATATTTTGCATATGTATGTGGTTCAGAAGCCCAAATAACGAATTTTACCAACTTATACCTAAAAGACCCAGCTGCAAACAAAGCAATATATAGTGTCAGCTTGGAGACATTGAGCAGGTAAATATTAGTAGACCAAATGGAACGATTTCGCGATTTCTAATAGCAGTGACATCCCAGCTATAGTAGGCGCAATCGCCATCGGCAAGTTGCGAGACGGTTTGAGGCAACAGCCTAAGCTTGTTCGAAAGGCACAGGCTGTCACTGTTAGAGGACATCTATTATATTTGGAGAAGCGTAGGATTGGAGGCAATCGTCAGTACCGTACTACAGTACAGAATCGAAGCGCGGATCGGTATAGCAGTAGCCATAGGCAGACAAGGCCTGGGGCAAATTTTTGGCCACGTGCTAGTGCCCACTTGATCGTCGACTTCGCTTCAATTGGATATGGTTAAGACTATGGAATGAGTACTGCTGCTTTATGATTTATCGCATAGTTGTTTAAAAATTAACTCTTAAAACACCCCCCAAAGTTGGCACAAAGTTGGAAAGGGATGAAATAGTTAGAGACACAGAGCAGAAGATAGTTATGGCAAAGGAATGTGAATTGGGCAATGTTGATAAGATTGTTATGGCAAATGTTGATGAGATTGTGAGTATGATGTTTGATGAAATGGTTTTGAGCATTATTAAGGAAATTTCTTGGGAAATCTTAGTTCGAGAAACTGAAAATACTTTGGAAAACAGTCAAGGCAAAATGGAAAATGAGAGATGTGAAAAATTTGAAGTCTGCCATTTTGAAAAAGAATTATTAGAAATTAATTGCGCAAATATGGATGAGACTGAATACAATATTGAAGATGATATAAATTATGAGGTGCGATGTAAATTTATTGATTTGTTTGAGAGTGGTTACAAAAATGTCCAAAGACCCAATGAACCGGTTGTTAAATGTGAGCTTGAGTTGAATTTTGAGAAATCAAAACCTTTTAGTTGTGCGCCGAGAAGGTTGTCATATTCTGAAAAAGAAAAACTACAAGTAATGTTGGATGAATATTTAGAAAAAGGAGTCATTAGACAAAGTCAGTCAGAATATGCATTGCAGTCAGAGAATTGCAAAACGTACCAAAAACGTAGACGTATACGTATTGCTTTAAATGCTTCAATGCTTCAATGCGTATCCAGTCAAAAAACGTATGCGTACTTCAATACGCATTTTTGAACAAGAAAGAAAGTCCCATGCATGTCAAACCTCTATCTCTTACCATCTCTGAAATCTGTGCGTTCATACGGACAGACAGACGGACGGACAGACGGACATGGCTATATCGACTCGGCTGTTGATGCTGATCAATAATATAGATACTTTATGGGGTCGGAGATGCTTCCTTCTGGATGTTACATACTTTTGCACAAACTTATAATACTCTATGTACCTACGGTACAGAGTATAAAAATAACTTAGTGTGATTTAGATATAACTTATATACAGGTCTGTGAACCCAGAAAACCAAAATTTGCCAATGGTGAAGGTTCGGAAATTTGAGGTTTAAGGATTTCGGCGAAAAAAAAAATTGTTATAGATTTTTTCATTAAACTTTCAAAACCGTCCAGATAACAGAAGAAGCACGAGTTAAGATTTTTTAATTTCTTAAATTTTTCCTGAACCGAAATTTGAGGTTCGGATGAGGTTCAGGTTCAGCTTTTATAACTAAAGAGGTTCGGTTCACAATCAAATGATAGTCGGAATTCCGGGTTCGAACCGGTTCGGTTGAAAACCGGTTTGCAGCCCTGTTTATACATATGAGTATGGTTGCACTTACCCACGCTTAGAGCCTTCGTGGCCTCGGCAAACTGTTTTTTGCACGCTACGTTGGTAACTTTGGCTTGATAAATTGGCATAATTTTTAGCCTGAAAGCGTCCCACTTGGCAAGCAGAAGGGGGATCTCCCTTTGAACAAGTGTTCAAAATCAATTTCAATCTAGAAAATAATTGAAAAAAGAACGATTAATATAAATAGCAAATTTGTTATGATTTAGGTAATTGTCTAGTATAGCGGCCTACTCTCCGAAAATTCCAAAAAAAAAACTCCCTTCGATAGATCGCAAATTATGAAGAATTTTCATGCAGAAAAAACGCGGGGGTCATCAATGGTTTCTTTTCAAACGAATTTTAAAGTTGTAATTTTTGCCCATACAAATACATTCTTGATCACGTATGCTATTCGATTTCAGTTTGTTTTTTCAAATAAATATATTAAAAATATTACATTTGCTTGAATTTTAATGCGAAAGTGAGGAAATCTTGACACCTATTTCATCTGCTTTGAACTCTTTTCCACGCCACCAATTGAGGTAAAGTTCAAGGCGCGTTTTTTTTAACGTGGTTTCCCCATCAGGCCTACTCCACGTAAGCCACAGAAGGGCGTTTTTTTTTTTAAGTGGTGTCCCCTAAGGAAGGGCCTAATCCACTGTCGTCTTCCCCGTGCACTTCCTCTTCCACCTATGAATTAGTATTTTATGTTCATAATTCGCGATCCGTCGATGAATATTTTATTGTACTCAATAAAGTAAAATTTTTTTTAAAAAAAATCGCGCGATTTTAAAAAAAAAAATTGTTGCTTGCGGCGCACATTTATCGTTACTCACCTCACAAAAATGAATGTCATTTATGATGTTTTCTTTTTCGGGATTATATAACTGACCAATAGCCAGGAAGATGTTATGGATCCTTTCCTTGTGACTTGGGAATCGTTTGTAAAATATAAACTTGGTCAAATATCCGGGATAGTGCATTTTTTTTCGCCCAAAATGAGGCAACTCGGCCATCACGTCCCGCCACAGCCTTTCTATGTTTTGTGTGTGTGCTTGTGTAGAGGGATCTACAAAGTTTTTCGAATGGTTGACCGTTTGGTGTAGAAACCCCTCATCTTCCAGACAATTGTAAGCTTTCCAGCAATCCGAAATGACCGTGGATCCGTCAGCTACATTTTCCTTAATTATTTTTAAGAGTGTTTCCTTTCCACGGTCTTCAACCGGAATCACGAAAAATTTACCGGACTCTCATTCCAATCCACCAAAAATCCACTGACCCTCCACAACCCGACCACAATTATATTTCCGCCTTCCGATTTTTGATTCGTCAATTTCCACGATTTTTCCGTGGCCACCAAGTTTTCCACTGCTCTCACGGATAGACCAATCTATATAAACTTCCCTTACAAAGTTTTTCCAGTCTATAATTGTTTGCCTGGCCCATCCCAATTCGTCTTCCAAAAACTGAATTTCACCTTTTAAAGTAAAAATTGTAAACAAATAGAAGAAAAACAAAGGCTGCAATCCAAGAAAGTTAGTTTTACCTTTTAAGCGAACTGTATCCCATACGACAAAATTGGCAATCTCCCGTATGGATAATTTTGAATCAGCAAAAAAGGTGTTTTTGCGGATACTTTCATTGAAATTGCACTGTTTCTTGACTTTCTTTTTATTGCCCATGGTTGAAGCAGGCAACTGTTTACGGCACCGAAAGAATAGTTTGCCGTCATCTTTTACTGCTATCTTACAGTCAGCTGAACAATTTCCACATTTTTTTTCTTGTAGTAAACATTTGTGACGCTTTAAAGGAAATTTTTTTTTTGGAATCACGATAATCACGATAAATGTTAAACCACAAATTTGATTTACCAATGATGCAGCGTTAGAATGGCAAAGTTTTGGCTAAGCTTGCATGAAGTCAATGTTTGTTAACACTAACAAATCTTTTTGGCGAATATTAACTGTCTGCTTCCATTTTTCAGTGACTTGCGACCAATCAGACGAATCGCGTTGCAAAATGGCTTTAAGTGAAGTTTCAACATTTTTATCAATTTCATAATTATTGGGTTCGTTTTCAATGTCGCTTTGTGCCGCGCCCTCGCTTTGTGCAGCGCTCTTAGCTGTCTTATTTTTCTGGCGCCTGTTTCTATACTTTGAGTATAATATGCCACTAGGATTACTTTTGTTCAGGGACCGTAATCATTATAAGTTTTGCTATAAAAATTATAAAATAATGATTATTTTTCAATTTTTATAGATTTACTCACAAAATATTGATTAATTTTGAGTTATACGTACAACTCAATCAGTAATCATTATTTTTGAGCAAAAAAATAGAACTCATGAAATAATGATTATTCTTTGAGTTTTTTTTTTGCTCAAAAAATAAAACTCAAGTTTTTTTTCGACATTTTCTTAGGGAATAATCCTAAAAATTATATATATTCCTACTCAGTAAATCAAGACAAACCATAACAATCAATATTTAAATTCAAAAAAAATTCTCATAAAAAAATTTTGTTTATTTTAAAAACAATATAGTTTTTTTTATATTTATTTTGACATAAATTTACATATCTACATATACATAAATATATATGAATATAAATGTTTTATAGGATTTTTTTTTATTTGTACGCATGTATATATTATTTTTATTTGAAATTTCTTTTATTTATTTACTATTTAATTTTACAAAGAGTAATTTTTGCAACGACTCTTTAGAGAGATCTGATAAAATCAACCTGAGGGCAGAAAACGCCCTTTCGACGCTGACCTGCGTTGCGGGAACCGAATGTACAATTTTGGCCAGTCTATATAAATTGGGATATCGAAACTTTGTTTTTTCCCAATATTCCATTATATTTGAATTAACGTCAATTGGTTTCGGGCTAAAGTTGTCAATTTCATAATAGGCTTTTTCCAAATTCTTGTCAACAGTTTCATCTGCCTCTTCGTCATCGGAATTCACCTCGATAGAATTAAGAAATTCATTTAACAGAGAACAGGTACTTGACTCCTGTAAGAATTCTCTATTCTCCGCCTGGGAAGATGTTGAAGCCTGCGAGTTGACTGTGCATGGGATTCGTACGTGGTCAATCTAAATAAATAATATAAAATTAACACACCATATGAAAATACGATAGATATTTACTTACGTTTTGGTCCATATTATGTATCCTTAGCATAAGCTGTTTAAGGTGAACCCTAGCGAGCATAAGAGTCAAGGGAGTCTGCAGCAGCACTCGTCTAATTCTTGGATCTAAGTAAATGCTGCAGACAACCACATGATTTTCCAGGAAGGCCTTCTCTCTATTTTGGATGCACTGGTGTAATTTTGGGCTGTGCAAATATGTTGTTGCGCTGACTGCAAGTTTGAGCTCCAACCACAGCTTGTAAAAATCACCCATGTACAATTGCGTGATCTGCAATTTCAGCGTTGCCAAGTACACCGGTTGTAATGTCCGCACGAGTGATTTGATCTCATCCCATTCAGATGGAGTCATCTTAATTGCACTACTTAGGTACTCGCCACAAAAGTCTTCATACTTTACCAATGTGTCTAGCATTGTATATGTCGAATTCCATCGAGTAGCAACATCCAGCTGTGGCCTTGGCAATGACTTAGCCATAATTAAAGATCTTTAAAATTCAAAATTAATTATTTGTATAATAAATGGCTTTAAAAAACGCACCTGTATGAAGAAGTTCTTAAAGTCTTCACGATTTTCCGTGCTTTCTCAATAAACGCGAGGGAATCCACTTGTTTAAAAAAATCATGCACAGCAAGCTGCAGGGTATGTGCAGCACATTTTATGGATGATATTGAAAATACCTTAACATCCTTTAGCAGTGCCTCATAATCAAAACTCTCATCTGCGTTATCAGACCCGTCTGAGGCATCTTCTGACGCCGAGCCGTCACTTAGGAGCTCTACTGCCTTGAGCATGTTACGCCCATTGTCAGTTGTGATTGCGTAAATTTGTTCTTTTTATACTCTGTACCGTAGGTACATAGAGTATTATAAGTTTGTGCAAAAGTATGTAACATCCAGAAGGAAGCATCTCCGACCCCATAAAGTATATATATTCTTGATCAGCATCAACAGCCGAGTCGATATAGCCATGTCCGTCTGTCCGTCTGTCTGTCTGTCCGTCTGTCCGTCTGTCTGTCCGTATGAACGCACAGATCTCAGAGATGGTAAGAGATAGAGGTTTGACATGTATGGGACATATGCTTCTGTCTGCAGGCAGATCAAGTTTATTTTCAATTTTGGCCACGCCCCCTCCCGCCCCCGCAATTTAGAAAAAACGTCATATCTCCCACAGTTTTGAAGATAGATGGCTTATTCCTTCTGGACATATTTAGTTATTAGGATAACTTGTCGATCCGCCAAAGGAATGAAGAAGATCGGATGAACGGTTTTCGAGTTATGATTTCTTGGTACAGAGTATGTTATAGTCGGGCTTGACCGACTTTCTTTCTTGTTGTATACGCACACATGCTCGTCCGCTGCCGCTGTTCGCTGCCAATGCTTATCAGCAATGTAACGGATCTTTGCTATTATTGTTGTTGGGCTACGAAATTTCAAGTGCAGCTGCAAGCACAATAGGAACACGAGTTCTTATCTTTTGGCGCAGCATTTACAAAATAAGCTGCTGATGTTGTTTCTTAACTCACTTGCAGAATTTGGCTGGCCACCACTGTTAATAGTACTAACTTACTACTCACATACTAATAGCACTAAATATGGATATGTAAAAATTAATTAATAGTTAAGAAAACAAAATTTTTTTATGAGAATTTTTTTTGAATTTAAAAATGGATTGTTATGGTTTGTCTTGATTTACTGAGTAGGAATATATATAATTTTGAGGATTATTCCCTAAGAAAATGTCGAAAAAACAACTTGAGGTTTTTTTTTTGAGCAAAAAAAAAAACTCAAAGAATAATCATTATTTCATCAGTTCTATTTTTTTGCTCAAAAATAATGATTATTGATTGAGTTTCAAGTATAACTCAAAATTGATCAATTGTTTGTGACTAAATCTATAAAAATTGAAAAATTTTAAATCATAGTGAAAATGCATAAATGAGCCTTAAAGATGAATATTGGTATATTTCTCGCTGTCCCAAAGATACTATAAGTGAATGATTTATTTATTCAAAAAAAAACAAATAATCATTATTTGCAGTCCCTGCTTTTGTTCTTAGTCCGTGGAATGAAATAGAAGTCCTTAAGAAAATTTAAACAGTTAAATGAAATAATAAACAATGCCACGAAAGGTATATACATGTACATACATATATAAAAAATACCCAAACATTTATATACATATTTATATAAATCAAGACTATATTATACTCTGTACCAACAAAGGGTTATGCTCAGTATGGATTTTGATGCTGCAGTGGCAGCGGTAAGCAGCAAGCAGCAGCAAACTTATTATACTATACTCTATATACCTTTGGTACAGAGTATAAAAATAGACATTACAACGTTAAAATGGTTTAACACTTACACGATTCTTATTTTCGCCAGGTAAGAAAAGTCTCTCGCTTGTATAGCAATGTTGTTATTAAGCGTTTCTTCGACCATGATGTTTATTAAGTCCTTGCGATCCTTTTCAGTGAGGGTTCTTTTATTCATTAAACTGCTTCCTTTACCAGACTCTTGTAGCAGCTTTCGCAAGTCCCATTAACAGTATTGATTCGAATAGAAAAAATAAACAGAGTTAAATAATAAGTGATAGTCAAATGGATAATACAAAGGACCGATCAAACTTCGCCTAGATATCTGCTATGTGACAGATAAACTCACAGCTTACTCTGTTATATGTTAGTTTAAATGACAGATAATGCTATGTAGTAGATGTGAAATCGGACAAAAATAATATTAATATATAAATATCAGGGCTGAACACTGATTTGGAACCAAACCGGTTTTTGGATTGCAGCCCTGAAAAATAGCAATATAACTTAAAAAGGTATAGCAAATTTTAAATTTACCTTATGGAGAACATGACGTATGCGGCATTCGGAGTCCGTCGACAGCCAGGATGACACCTTTGAAATTTTTGACGGTCCCGATGCATCCGAAAGGGTTTCGTCGTCGATTCCAAACTAGAAAATAATAAAAGTAAAATATACAAAATTAAACTAAATTAAAAAATTTTTTAAGGCATAAAAACTAATTACTCAAGTTTTTCCCATTTTATTTATATCATTTTGGTCCATATATCAAAAAGTGTAAATGAAGTAAAATTTGCAGAAAAATTTTAAGAATTTTTGAGGCTTGCGAAAAAAATGAAATTTCTAACAAAAATTAGTATTTTCATTTTTAATAAAAAAATGGTAAACTTGTGTAATAAAAAAATGAAATTAACAAAATAATATATTTAGGGTATTCAAGACCCCCAGTTGAGCTGTGGAATTGTTGAAATTTTATATTTTGAACAAGTCGACAACAACAAGAATAAAACATAACAATACTACTGACAAGTTTTGAAAAAATGGAAAAATCCTCAATTCAACAACTCCACAGCTCAACCGGGAGTCGTGAATACCCCTCAATTCAACAACTCCACAGCTCAACCGGGAGTCGTGAATACCCTAATTATATTTTTCCCTTACCTCAGCCTTTCTCCAAAGGAACAGTTTTTGGCGAAAAAGCACTGGGAGCCCACTTGGTGGAATGACTTCCTTAATTTCTTCTTTTTCTATTAAAAGTTACTCCAGAAGCTATAAAAAAAATATAAACCAATTATTTCAAAACGCATTTTTATTTCAAACGGATTGTGAATGCATGTATGTAAATGTTGCACGCGCATTTTTTTATAAACAAACAACAGCTGACCAGTGCAAGCTGACCGTTTCAGATTTAGTGACACTTTGTTGTTTTCTGGTCACACTACAGTCCAGAGGCCGCTCTGAGAATTATGAAACAATTCACACTGCGCGAAAATTCTCAGCATCTTCGTACCTAGCTTTAAAATCAAAGTTTTTCATGGTAGATTCAAATGTACTATGCAATAATTTAAATTAAATATTTTTCATTCCTTAAGCTAGACGCGTTCATACAGACAGACAGACGGACGGACGGACAGACGGACATGGCTATATCGACTCGGCTGTTCATGCTGATCAAGAATATATGTATATACTTTATGGGTCGGAAAGTTTTCCTTCTCCCTGTTACATACATTCGCACAACTTCATGATCCCCCTTTTCCCATTTTCAATGGGAACAGGGTATAAAAATATATTCAAATTTATTACGAAACATGTTTAATTTTACATGTGGTTTTTTAAGTGTGTGCATTACGGCGCTCTTTTTAAGGTCAAAATTGAAATTTACTAAGGGCGGCCCCTTAGTCGATTCCTTTTGCATTATAGATACTAAAATTTTTAACCAAACAAAAAAAAAAACAGCTTTAACAGGCGCACCGAGGCCATAAAGTTTGCTCTAAAAATTACCCATACGCTCCGTAGTCTACATCGAATTTCTAATAATGAGATCTGTGCTACATGGGTCGAGCTGTCAATTTTTGAAAGTCTGGCAAACAATTTCGATTTTGATATTAAAATTCCACAATTGTAAACAAAAATCGCATTCTTGGTGGGCGCTTTAAGTCCCGGTTTTGTAGAGTCAGTTGGGCTGCCTTGTAAAAGAGATGTACTATCTGTGCTTTTATTTAAAATCCGGATACGGAGGTTGCCACTAAAAAGACCACCAACCAACTGCACAATTTATGGACGGACGCTCAAGCCCCAGTCAAAAGCTTAAGAAGCATCGTCCACGATATAGTTGGACTTTACCAGGAAGATACTGCGCAAAAAAAAAAAAAATAGAATGGGTGAGACATTCAGAAGGCGGCAAGGAGATTTTGAAACCACTTTAGGCAATACCTTTCATAAAGCCCCCACCAATGCTTCGGAAAAGGACCCAAAATGAAATGAATATGGAGACTGAGGCTCAGGAACAAGATGATGTGGATTCTGAATATGAGCTTGACGAAGGGGCCAGTCAAGACCATGGAAGTTCACAGTGGCAAAATCACAGTTAATGAACATTACCAGCAATGTGTGCTCCAATGTATTGAAAACCACAGAAATGCGTATCCAGACTGTCGAAAAAAAACTTTTAAAAGATTTTCAAGATCTTTTTTCGAACAAATTTGTTTTTGGGTTTTGTTGGTTTTTTTATACCCTGTTCCCATTAAAAATGGGAAAAGGGGGATCATGAAGTTGTGCGAATGTATGTAACAGGGAGAAGGAAACATTTCCGACCCCATAATGTATATATATATTCTTGATCAGCATAAACAGCCGAGTCGATACAGCAATGTCTGTCTGTCCGTCTGTATGAACGCATCGATCTCAGAGACTATAGGAGATAGAGCCACAAATGTTTGCATGAAGGTAGACTTATGCTGTACGCAGATCAAGTTTGTTTCAGATTTGTAAAATTCCATCCTGTCCCTCTTTTATCCCCATAAAACCAAGACCTCCTCTAGACAACTGAACAGCTTTTGGCCCCCTCCCCCTTGCAAACTGAATCCCCACCAAACGCTGAAGTCTTGTCCGATGCCGAAAGCCACTCGTTTCGAAATTAAAATTTCTATCAAAATAAGCGATCAGTTTCCGATAAATTTTGTATTCTTAGTTATAAGCGTAATTCTATACTCATTTATTTATTTATTTGTTGCCTTGTCACTTAGAGCGTTCTCATTACATTTTTATTCCAATAGGATAGATTATGTACGTGTGCATCTGATAGTTTTTGTGCAAGCAATACCAAAATGACCTTTAATATAGCGAAGAGCCATGCTGTGGTTAGTGTTCTCACTAAACAGAATACCGGACTCCATTTATGTCATATTAATGCGCAAAGTCTAGTCAAGAAATTTGAAGCGTCTAAGTATCTGCTTGTGGAGTCAAATGTAGATGTAATCTGTGTGTCCGAAACGTGGTTTATGTCAGAATTGAGGGGCTTGTTGGTTGGATGTAAAAGCTTCAATGTTTTCCGTCTACACAGAAAAAATATGGTGGGTTGAATCAACCCATCCCAACAGTAAATTTACTGCAGAATATTGTTACATGTATTTTGTTTTTGTTTTTTATTTACTGTATTTCCGGTTAAAATAACCATACAAATAGTAACTCTCACGTGATTTTTGTGTATGCGTTTTGTTGTTGTTTTTTGAACTGCGGCTTGCAGAAACGTTGTACGTAAAGTTTCTTGCGCAAGCGCAGAACGCACAGCGCACCAATACAAGCACAATTATGTGTGTATTGCTTACACAGTTTCAGTGTTGCATTGGAATACAGTTGGTCGGAAAAGTATTTTTACAGTATAAGAAACTACATTTTATTTGCTAAACCCCAGCTCATTTTGCTTAAGATTGTTAAAAGCTTACGTTAAAAATTAAGTTGGGTTCTTATATTACAATCGCGGTTCTTGTAAATTACTTCTGCTGTCACAGCATAAAAACAAAAAATATGTTTGATTATTACACTGTGGACATACTTATTTGTCCAACTGTGTGCAATATATTTTTCGCGTTCCCAGTCGGATTTGGCGGAACGTGGTTCCCAAAAGAATGCCATCTAGCACACTTCTTTTTACAAGGAAGAATGCACTACCAACTTTTGCCATTTGAAAGAAGGCATATAATCTGTATGAAAACTGATGCACGTTCCTTTTGGCAGTAGGTTAGAAGCGAAGAAGACTGCGCAACATGCAAACGTCCCTTCTAATGGCACGCATGCAGCACCCGTGCTTTTGGAAACCGAACGCGAAGTGTCACCCGAACCATTGACGATCGTTTGGTTTTGCAAAACATGTTCTTTTTGCCGTATGTTGGAAGGCACAAAATCTGCATAGCATGCAAACGTCCTTTCTAATGGCACGCAAACTAAAGCTGGATGGGAGATGCCAAGCGATTTTACGAAGTTAAACCAACAACAACAACCCATGCAAACGTCCCTTCTAATAGAACAGTTCCTGCTGCGTTTCGCCCCTGTACAAAAGCGAAAGGGAGATTGCAGGTTTTTGCAACTACTTCTGAGTGGCAAAAGTTGTATCCGAGATGTGCTTCTGGCACGCATTCATGTCCGACTGGGTTGCTCTGCCGCTAATGGAATCATTTGGCGCTTAGTAGTTGTTGTGTATAGACGTGTGGACCATGAGCAGCGACAAGGAAAACGAACGTGGCATTCAATATGAATTTGAAATTTTGATGGAGGAGTGGGGTTTCAGCTATTTGATGCCGATATTAATTGGTAAGTACTATTTAATAATATAAGAATTGTGTAACAGTGGTTAAACGAAATGCATTGCAATGCATTGCGTATGTATGTACATATGTAAGTGTTCATGTGATAAGTTACTATTATTCAACAAATAGTATCAACTGCAGTGTAGTTTTCCTTCCCCTACTTGCAAAACCAGGTTCAAATAAAGTAAGGCAAGGAGCTGTTAAGCTGATTCTGCTTTGCCAGATTTCGCATGGTACTTAACCTCAAAACACCCGCCGGCAAAAAATACAATCACAATGCCGCGACCAACAACCGTTGCACAGTGGTGGCATTTATATGTAGATAGTGGCCATAAATACTTCTAATCGAAATATCGAATTAAAATCTTATTTGTGAGATCTATGAAGAGTAATAACAGAAATAAGCAAAAATGGGCGTGATTGGACACATCCACGCCCACCCTATGGCAGCAACCACTGTGCGTTGTATTGTTTTTGCATACAGGGTTGTTATTCTCTTGTTGTTTTTGGATTGCACCAATCTATAATTTAGGTCCCACCACTCCCAAAAAGCACATTTATTTTTGATCAGCATCGACAGCTCAGAGATGGTAAGAGCTTAAGATTTTAAGTGTTAGGAACGAATTTTGCTTATACTTCCACAATTTGAAATATTCTCGACATTTTTCTTAATATTTAACATTTATCTATTTCTTTGACCAGCTGAAGCTATACCTCTGGAAAATTTTAACTTTTTACCGAGACTGACTTCGCTTATATTTTTCCGAATCCACAAAATAACAATAATCCTGCGTTTGTAAGTGGCCAAAATATTATTAAATAATTTTGTTAAAACCTTACTTTAAAAAATAATTATTTCTATCTTATAAATAAAAATAACCTTGAAATAAAATGAAATAGTATTCTTTGTTTTTTACTGAAAAATAGGTTTATTACCGCATCAACGGTAGTTCTACCACAAATATTGTCAATTTACAATTTTGTATAGTACTGGTACTACTTCGTGGTATTTTTACTGGTGCTGTGGTACACATAAGCTTACTGTAACAATAGTAAAATGAACTATTTTTTACCATTTTTGTTGGTTGGAGCATTTTCGAGTGTAATTTTGGTTGATTCTACTGTGCTACAGTAATCATTACGTTATGCGTTACGACACTTTTACTGTAGTTTACAGTAAATTCAACCCACAATGTTGACTGGAGCATTTTTAACCATACAATTGGTTGAATTTACTAACCAGTTTTTTTCTGTGTAGGAGTTGGGAGGTTCTTTTAGGTGAGTATCTCGGCCAGAGTAATCGGGAGATGTGACAACCGGGTGCGAGGTCCCATTGTCGTTCTGCCCTATTTATGGCCCTCCACTTCAATTCCGTCATGATGTCCTGCAGGGGTCTTCAAATGTCCGTTACCGGTTGCGTTGCTGGCAGCGCTGAGCCGTTCCTAGCGCACTCGTCTGCTCCCTCGTTGCCCGGTATGCCTGCGTGACCAGGCACCCAGACGAGGGTGATAGAGTGCTGTTGGATTTGGTTCAGTGCTGTCGCCGTGCTGCGGACTAGGTCGCTCTTTGTGGCGTTTGATGACAGAGCCTTAATAGCCGCCTGGCTGTCGACCAAGATTGAAATGTTCCTTGGAGTTTCATCCAAGGTGAATATCAATTTAGCCGCCTGGATCGCAGGGATCCTGTAATGCCCAGGCAAGCTGCTCTTTGTATCTTATGGAGGTTGTTTAGGTGGGATTTGGTGTTGGCCGCTTTCCACCATACCAGCGCTCCATAGGTAAGGATGGGCCTGACGACCCACAGTGGTCCGTATTTGCCCCGCCTTGCACAAAACCCTAATGTACATTTTGTTGAAAAGTTCAACTTTGTTTGGCTTAATCGACAGTTTAAGCACTCAAATTAATATTGATTAATTAATTAATATTGGCTTAGATATATTGACAGACATAAATGTTACAGCCGCGTAAACTTGGCCAAATTTTTCACAAGCCGAAAAATGCAACTGTTTTGGATTATTAGTGTAAATAGTGAACATTTCTAAGTTCTTAAAATTTTCCTAAATAGGTCTATTATTTCTCTTTTCAGAAATATAAACCACTTGAATACCCAATATGTGGTTTGTGAACAATTGCTTTTGGCGCAGGTATCTATTAACACCTGTTTTAAGACTTTCTGCGGCTACCAAAAGTTGTCTTCAAAAGTCTTCTAAGATTTGATTGCTTCATTTTACAGTGTGAAGTGTCCCCTTTTAGAAACATATCATTAGCAGACCCCGAATGACACCCAACTCGAGAAAAAGTGATTTTTGTGATAAAAGTCAAGGTTTAACTGAGCAAGCGTGTCTAAGGCGTTCACATGTTTGTTTGTACCAAAGACCTTTTAACTAACTTTGGTTTGTACAAAGATTTTTTGCACACAATTTTTTCGTGCTGGCTTTTTATATCCTTCCACATAATATTGCCAAGTTGGATCGAAATGAGCATGCCACTGCGGCTTTTTATAAAAATCTAATGAATTTACTAAAAATGTATGTGTTTTGCTAATATAATTGTAAGATCATTAACAATGAAACGAGAACTCAATAGAAATGTGTGTGAGAGAGAAAGAGGCTTCAGAATGAGCAGCATGGATGCTTGGCCTGAGAGGATAGAGACTGAGAGGCTGCACACACACAATATTCAATCACTCAACGATGTTTGCTCATTCCTTCATTTTTTTTGACAGGGTAATAAACTCTCAAAACCCAGAAAATAAAAAAAACCGTTACGATGTATCAGGTACATCGGGAAATGATGAATTTACTTGACTTGTGGGGTTTCAGGCACCAAAAGGACGCGTCATAACGGCGAAATTGCGTCATTGCGGCCACGAACTGCTGTGTCGAATCCACCTAATATGCTGGAAAAAGGGTTCAACGGGGACAATCTCATAGTTTGAGTTGATGCGTTTTCTCAAAGATGACGCAAGCAGTAAGGACGTGGAATGCTCTTTTGAGTCCATGAGTTTCGACGAATTAACGGCAATGAGCTTTGCCCAAAACTTACACAACTGACGAGGACAACAGCTTGGAACCGACAGGTACTAGTTTTACGACCACACCAACTACTTCAAGACTACAAGAAGACGACTCCATATGCGAAGACATAGCCCATAGCCCAAGACATAAGACAACGACGATAAAAAAAAGCGCAATAAAGACGACAAAACGACTTAGTCGACGTGTACTTGGACATTGAACAAAAAAAACTGAACCTTTTCGAACTGGACATATAACAAAGCAAGACTGAAAACTTGGACGATTTAATTCCCCTTATTAAGGATTTGCCAGCTACTTTTAAGCTGCAAATAAGGTGTGAGTTCCAAATTACGGCTTTGATTACATTGATTTAATACAAAAAGCCAAGTACAACACATAACACTAATTTTTTTTAAGTGGATATATACACCCATAGGGGCAAAAAAAAGAGGTAATTTTTGATATTTTTTTTTTGTAAGAAAACCATATTAAATTTCGGATCGGAGTTTAAACTAAATGAAAGAATACACATTTAAAAATATGTGAAATTTTAGTTTATTAAAAAACGAGAAAGCTAAGCTAACTTCGGCTATGCCGAAGTTCTTATACCCTTGCAAATGCTCGCTTAAATGTTTCCAAAAATACCATTTCTCCCATTTTCCGACCGATCGTTCGTATGGGAGCTATACGATATAATCATCCGACTTGGCCAAAAATTTGTAAAATTATGTGAAACAAACAAATACAAAATTGCAGGATGCTACCATTAAAAACAAAAAGGTTTTTCTAATTAAAACTGTTTTTCAGTATAGTTGTCCGATTTTAATAAAACTTGGTAGAATTATAAAAAAAACATAGTAAACCTATGTTTTTCCGACCGAGTATTCCTATGGGATATAGTCATCCGATCCGGTCGGCTCCGACATATTAGTAGTGTGCAGCAAAAAGAAGACTCTGTGCAAAATTTCAGCTCGAAAGCTTCCAAACTGAGAGACTAGTTCGCGTAGAAACAGACAGACAGACAGACGGACGGACAAAGCTCAAACGACTCAGCTCGTCACCCTGATCAATAATATATATGGTTTATGGGGTCGGAAATGAATATTTCAATGCGTTGCAAACTTCTGGGCAAAATTATAATACCCTTTGCAAGGGTATAAATATTGAAAATATTTCGAGATATCGCATGTTCTCGAAACCACGTTTTCAACTCGGTACCCAAAATTTCTCCAAAACCAATGAACCGATTGCCTTGAAACTGGATGTGCTTTATTCTATACACTATTTTCTAGTAGACCGATTTTAAAAAAAATATCGGTTTATGACAAAATGGCGAACGTTTGAACATAAGTAATGATTTTTGGGGCAAAAATTAATAATTATTTTGTTTATAAAAAAAAAAAAACAGAGGAAGGAAAAAAAATCCTCCGACATCTACTCTTATTTTGATCATTGAGTATCAAAATAAAATAAAATCAAAATTTTATCATTTAGAGAAAACATCTGTACTTAAAAAATCAGTTAAAACGGCTTTTTCCTGGGTAAAAACACTTTGTTGACGCACTGTATGTATACACTCAGAAAAAGAGCAGCCAAGAATTAAGGTTAAGCAGTTCCTTAAATGATAAATTGCCTTTAATTCAACTTTTAAGGTATTTTTTTTAACCTAAACGGTCAGATTTAGACCCAAAAGACAAACTTTCTGCCAGTTTTTTTTGAGGAGATGGTCGCCTAAATTTAAGGCTACGTTTCCTAAACGTTTGATAAAACAGTAGAATCACTTTTAGCTTCAGCTTTCATCTAGAAGTAAGCTGCGTGGCTCAGATGTTAGAACATTTCCTTTGTAAGTGGGAGTTGAGAGTTCGAGTCTCACTTGAGACATGTATGTTAAGGTGTCCCAAGGGCGTTTTTGTTTTGTTTGCACAAGCATTTTCTGCAAGCTTTTAGAGTAAAGTATTTTTGAGATTTTTTTTAGATTTTTCGGCAGACGTTTAGAGGTCGCGCAAGTCGCGTTTTCCCCAAAAATCGAGTATTCCGTAGTGTTTTTGAATTTTACCAATTACTAGGTCAATAAGCACGATTTCTGAGTTTTCAAATCAACATCTTTAAAGCAAAATGTCCAAATTTTACTTTTATGAGCATAAACCATAAGCTTTTTCTTTGCTATTGCTCATTTAGGTACCATCTTTTCCATTTTTGTGTAATTTTTTCATTAATGTTGTAAAAAAATCATTAAAACTTTTAAAGTTTCTATGAAAACTAAAAAAACAAGTAATGCAGTTTAAAAGGTGGATAAATTTTGAAAAAATTACCGTAGGTACATAGAGTATTATAAGTTTGTGCAAAAGTATGTAACATCCAGAAGGAAGCATCTCCGACCCCATAAAGTATATATATTCTTGATCAGCATCAACAGCCGAGTCGATATAGCCATGTCCGTCTGTCTGTCCGTATGAACGCACAGATCTCAGAGATGGTAAGAGATAGAGGCTTGACATGTATGGGACATATGCTTCTTATGTCTGCAGGCAGATCAAGTTTATTTTCAATTTTGGCCACGCCCCCTCCCGCCCCCGCAATTTAGAAAAAACGTCATATCTCCCACAGTTTTGAAGATAGATGGCTTGTTCCTTCTGGACATATTTAGTTATTAGGATATAATATCGATCCTTCAAAGGAATGAAGAAGATCGGATGAACGGTTTTCGAGTTATGATCAAAAGAAATTTTCTTGGTACAGAGTATGTTATAGTCGGGCTTGACCGACTTTCTTTCTTGTTCTAACTAAGACTGTTTTTCAGACTTATCTTTTGTATGGCAGCTATACCATATAGTTGTCCGATTTTAATAAAGCTTGGTAGAATTATACAAAATCATAGAAAACTTACGATTACAAAGTTTGGAGACGTTTCCGATGAAAAGAAAAAAGGTTTTCTCTCTAAAACTAGTTTTCCGACCGATTGTTCCTATGGGAGCTATGAGATATAGTCATCCGATCTGGTCGGTTCTGATATATTAGTAGTGCGAAGCAAAAAGAAGACTGTGCAAAATTTCAGCTCGATAGCTTTAAAACTATGAGACTAGTTCGCGTAGAAACATACAGACAGACGGACGGACAAATCTCAATCGACTCAGCTCGTCACCCTAATCAAGAATATATATGGCTTATGGGGTCGGAAATGAATATTTCTATGCGTTGCAAACTTCTGGGCAAAATTATAATACCCTTTGCAAGCATATAAAAATAGCTAAATTAAGAATGTTGATTTGCACAACTGAAAAGTAAAGCACAAACCGATAGTAGGCAATACTAATAAAACTATTTACGTTAAATTTGCGAAATAATTGGCACGTTAAACGACACAAGCAATTAGTTGTTGCGGAGCACAAAAAAAACACGTCAAACACTCACAAGAGTCTCTCTCTTAGCTCGAGTCATTTTGCAATTGTGCCATTTTATCTGGGCACCGTTGAACCGTGTTGCCAAATTGTAGCAGCGTTTAGAGAATGCCCACATGGGCGCATCATCACTCGCATCACATCACTCCCGGTGTATATTTCGCGTATTTCCCAGCTGCTCCGTGGAATTAGGTTGCTGTTTGCAAACGCAATTTCGATGATTGAGCCTCTGCCCACCTTGTAAAAGGTCCACTTTCCCCCCCGTGTCGAGCAAAGTAATGAAGTGCTTGTCCTCTCGCATTTGTGGATGGGCAGCTCCACTTGGTAGCCCATGCGTTAAAATCGCCTGCTATCAATATTGGCCGGATCCCCCAGGTCCTCTAGGACAGCTCATGTGTGCCCCAAGCCGCCGGCAACTGTCACCAATATGGCCAGAAGCAACAACATGGAGCGCCGAAGAGTTATGGACGACCTCAAACGGCTCCAGAGCAGTCCAGTATCACTCATAACAGATGAAGGAGGAACGGGTCCTAAAAATCACCATCAGTGGCCTGCACCCAACCACCTCATGCGAGGATCTAAGAGAGGAGGTGGTCCGGACACAAATATGGCCACAACTCACCTCGATGCGGTCACTGCGGCAAAGGCCACAACACTGCCCAATCACAGCACAAGAGCTGCTGCCTCTGTGGCAGCATCACGCATTCGGCCAACTCCACGCTGTGGCGTAAATACGTTCCAGCTCAGCAGCAAATTGATGCCAAAAATGGACAAATAGCAACCAGCCGCAACTACAGCAAAACAACAACATGGCGAACCTGCGGTAGCAGCAGTATTAGAAGCAACATCAGCTACCCTTCCCACTGGCAAATTTGGCCAACTGCAGCAACAACACCAACTGCTCCAAAACTGCTCGGTCCAGCTACAGGTACAGCCCTGCCCTGTCAAACTTATAATACTCTTTGTACCTACGGTACCTGCAGCAGCAGCCGCCACCAAAAACAACAGCATCAACAGCCAGTGGCTCTTCTACTTCTCCCCCACCATCAACCCCCCTCCACCCATATCTAGAATGGCGGAAGTTGCTGGAAGGATGATGGAGCACGCCTCGATTCTCACCAAAAGGCTTTATGAGTTTTGTTTACCAGAAATACTTGCAAGCTTGTACAGAACCTTTCCACAACATATGCCGTCAAGCCCAAATCCTGCTCCGATTGCCATCAACGATGAAGAGGATCAGGACATGTGGAAATTAACCCTACAAGCGCTCAATTGAGCCAATATAAAGAAAAAGCAGCGAATCAGTTCTGTTCCGAATTCCGAACGTTTTCGAAAAGTAAAAACGAAACGAAAACGAACGTTTTACTATTTGCTGTTCCCAATTCGGACCGAAATGGACTCGTTTTTACTTTGCGAACTCGGTTTCGAAGTCGTTCGAGAGCAGCCTGTCATCGATAGTTTTAGTTAATGAAGAAGAAGAAACCAAGTGCAAAAAGTAAATTGCTAAGTTAATTTTGCAAAATGCCGGCAGTTATGATTATTGGCTGCTTGCAAGCCAATATCTGGTGCTCCAAACTTCGACGTTTTCCCCCATAATATTATAATTATTACTAAAAACTGATCAATTTATAAAATTGTACTTACATTTTTTTGTCACCAGCTGATTGCCTGTCACTTGCATGTGTTTGCTTACATGGACAAGAACCAGAGTTGTCACCAATTAAAAAATAAAAATATTCAAGCTTTAATTTTCATCTTAAATCCGATTGGATTTAAATAAAATTATTTTTGAATATTCATTTTAAGTATTTCATGCTAAATATAGCTGATAGAAGCTAAATTATACTTAAACTGCGTTTTTCGAATTTTATTATTCAATTGAAGCAACTCTAGCAGCTATCGATTGCGAGAGTTGGTATCGATAGCAAACGTTAAAGTGGAATTCAGAACAGCTCGGTTTGGTCATTGCCGCTCGGTTTTGTTTTTGCATTCAATTTTTATAGATGTTAATAAAAAAAATTCTTTTAAAATATACTTAAACTTTAAACAGTTGAAGTAGTGATGTTAAACAATCTTAAAAATGTTCAACATTAATTTAATTTTCAGTTTGAAATTTTGGGGATTTATTTTAATGCTTTAAATAGCATTTACTTTTAATTCCGCTGACTGTTTTCACAACTTTTGAAAACGACAATTCTTGTCGATTTGCGGAATTCGGAACAGCAATCAACTCGATTTGCGGCAATTCCACTCGTTTTCGGAATTCGGAACAGACCCGAATATGTATGAATAAAATGCTCACCACCATACGCACAGGAACACAGACATATGAAGTGTACACAAAGTCATTAACCCACATGAAAACCACTGACTACTGATCTCACATCTTTATCTAATTATTTATCATGCTCATTGTTTAACCCATCTACTTTGCATTGGAATTAAAATAAATAAATAGAAACACAAGGCAGTATACAAAAATCTGAGACTCAATGTTTTTATCCTAACTGAAAATGTTAAGACTATTTTCCACTCACTCTCCTTCCCTTTGGAACCTACACCGCCACCCCTAATCAACGACATGTTCCGAATGAGACCATCAACACAGACTAGAAATAAGTTTTTGACGTTGGCTTCGACAGCTGGTCCGGGCGCGCACTTTTGAATTTTCGAGCTTGTTTCGAAGTTGCTGGTGGGGTGGGTGGCTGCGTGCGTTGGAAGAGTGCGAACATAGGCTGCTGCAAGTGGCTATTGTTTTGTATGGCGGGGTTCTGGTTGGGCCAATTTTAAACTAAACTTAACTATTTGGGGCTTAGAAATGACTGAAATTGGAGGCGATGTAGCCCCGCTGGGCCTGTTGGTCGTTTAAAGTGCCAAAATGGTCCAAATTGGTTTGTGGGGTGGGGAAATTTGTAAATAGTATACATGGCACAATTCAGGTTGCTAAATTATTTTATTTATTTTTTGTCGAAAACCAGAGTTTCTCTTTGACGGAAGCACAAAAATCATAATCAATTTCTGTTTCTCACAGTGCTTTCTGTGTCTGTGTTAAAAAAACTTTTTTAAGGCACATAAGTTCAAAGTGTTTTTTGTTAACAGAAAAACAAAAGTTGATGACAACAAGTGGAATTATTCTATTAGTTTCCATTTACTTGGTGGATATGATTGGATAATATTTATACTCTGTACCGTAGGTAGTATTATAAGTTTGTGCAAAAGTATGTAACAGCTAGAAGGAATCATCTGCGACCCCATACATATTATTGATCAGCATCAACAGCCGAATCGGAATAGCCATGTCCGTCTGTCCGTCCGTCTGTATGTCTGTATGAACTCGTCGATCTCCGAGACTATAAGAGTTAGAGCCACAAATTTTTGCATGAAGGTAAATGCATGCCGCACGCAGATCAAGTTTGATTCAGATTTCGAAAATTTCCCCCCGTCCCCCTAAAAAACACATCCTAGACCCAAAATACAGTCTGATTCCACAATTTTCAAGTTAGTGCTAGTTTTCAAGTTTCGTGGTTTAGTATTCATCAAGCTATGTCCAATATCTATCTATTCTGCTATAAGCGAAACAATTAAGCTTGACGTTAGTTATGTCTAAAGTCGCTGAAATTACTAAATAATGTGGCCTACTTCCAGGATGGGTTTTTAATAGCAGTTACAAATACTGGCTACATTTAAATTTAAAAACAAATAAACTAAAACAAATGTACAGGGTATTTTGTAGTCGGGGTACTCGACTGCAGCGCCCTTACTTGTTTGATGATGTGTGTTACGGTGGAGTGAAACAACTTTTTTTTTACACCTCCCCTATTAATCGATGACCCGATAGAAAAGCATCATCTGACCAAAAAATCCGAGTTTGCGATTTCATCCTGTGGTGGCGCACAAGCGGGTTTGTTGGTTATTTCGTAAAAAAACAAGAAAGAAAGTCGGTCAAGCCCGACTATAACAAACTCTGTACCAAGAAAATTTCTTTTGATCATAACTCGAAAACCGTTCATCCGATCTTCTTCATTCCTTTGGCGGATCGATAAGTTATCCTAATAACTAAATATGTTTAGAAGGAACAAGCCATCTATCTTCAAAACTGTGGGAGATATGACGTTTTTTCTAAATTGCGGGGGCGGGAGGGGGCGTGGCCAAAATTGAAAATAAACTTGATCTGCCTGCAGACATTAGAAGCATATGTCCCATACATGTCAAACCTCTATCTCTTACCATCTCTGAGATCTGTGCGTTCATACGGACAGACAGACGGACATGGCTATATCGACTCGGCTGTTGATGCTGATCAAGAATATATATACTTTATGGGGTCGGAGATGCTTCCTTCTGGATGTTACATACTTTTGCACAAACTTATAATACTCTATGTACCTACGGTACAGAGTATAAAAATGTTTATTTTTGTCAACTTCAAAATCGGTTGAGGGAAAGATAGTGGTGATTTTTTGTTAAGCTAACCCAAAGTTGGTGTCTTTTAATTAGATCTTTGTTGTATTTTGAGGTTTACCTTAAAAGTGCGACGGCCCAGGAGCTCGCAACATTAGTCTTTTTAATAATAACATCATTACTATTTAACGCTAAAGTAACTTGTTAATAAAAATACTCCCGCAATTGTTGCTATCGATCACCAACAGCTGACGATAATCCACTCGACTATTATAATCGACATCGCAGTCAACGCTGACCGTAATCTGCTGCCTATAATAGCAGAGCCGGGTCGAGCAGGCACTTCACTTAAAGCGTTGCATCGGTCGACTCAACACCTTGGAGCAGCAGAATAGTTAGTACTACCAGTTATCTTGTGCGATTTGCGAATCAGCTTCTGCGTCTGGACGGGATTCCCATTCCAGTAAAGAAATCGTATTAGAGCATAAGTCAACATTATCTTGCACCACCTAGCCGACTACACTCAGAGTGAAAATTCTCGATCCACGAGCGAAATTCTTCATACAAGTATGAATTTATGATCCCGGTTTTCCTGATAAAACAGCTTCAATACTTGATCTAAATATGAAACATTCTCAAATCAAGTAGAAAAATTCTTGAATCAAGTGCCAAACGAACTCAAGAACAAGATTACTCATTATTGAATCAAGAGCTCCCCAAGCTAAAAACTAAGATCGTTTACTCGTAAATCAAGATCTTGTCAAACAGAAAATCAAGATCAAACATTCTTGTATTAAGAGCTTCGTATACTCAAACTCAAGATTGTTCGTTCTTGAATCAAGATCTTGTCAAACTCAAAATTTTGAGCGCCCATTTTTAAACCAATAAATGAACAATTTAACGTTTTATTTTTTTTATTCCAAATTAAAATAAAAATACTTAAAGTAAGAAACGCTTAAATACTATATACTTAAAACGGGCCACTGTTTTTCCGTTATTGGATTGGTACAAATGTAGGGGCGGACTCTAAAATTCGTTTTATAGTTTTACAGTAGTTTTTCCAGTAGCACAATATAATAATAATCCTTAACGAAGTAAATTTGGAGACGATTGAAATATTTACTAACTCGATTCTTGGCTTCGCTCGAAAAAATTTTACACAGCTCATCCACCAGATTCGAAATGTCTTAAATGGGAATGTTTATGTCGTTGTCAAATTTATCCGCTGCTCTGCAGTCAATAATTTTTGTTCCAGCAGATATGTTCCTTTTACTGTTTTCTTCAAAAGGGAATCCAAACTCTGTGTAGATAGAAAATATGTATGATATGATCAGATCAGATACATTATTATCCATTAAATAATTACCCTATTGAGAACGGATTTTTTGTATGGCTCGGGTTTTAAAGGTCATTGACAAATTTAAGACGGCGCTGGCAAAGTTCAATCTTCTCCAAACTATAAAACGCCAAAAACTCATTTCTAAGCCCGAACGAGGAATGGCTTCCTTTACGTCATCAGGGGTCATTAGTATTAAGCAATTAAATGTGACACCAGCATCTAAAAAATTACACAAGATAAACAATTTATAAAAAAAATTAATTTTCTGAAAGATCATATTAAGGCATAAAAGTATTCTCCCAAAAATTAAATTGAAATTCAGTTGGATCGAATACTTTCTAGCGTCACTGTATGTGCAACATGCGTTTTCCTGCTGAAATGGCCAGTTTGCTGCTGTGATTGTATGTATGTCTGTGAGCGGATTGGTTAATCTGCTCCTTTATTCACGGATTATTAGAAAATTAAATTGGGTTCACAGTTAACACTGGAAAGAATAATTAAAATAAATCGGCGTTTTGATAGTCTTAGCGTTCGGCTGCTGCTTGTCAACTGATCTCTTTGACTGCTGATTCTCGACTGTTCTGCTTTTTATTTTGTCCAGGGTTCGCACCCAGCAGCAGCCCGCAGCTCCGTAGCGATTGCCCGCTGCCCGCGCACTGTGGCCCGTTGCTCCGAGCAACCCGGGCAACCGAGCCGAGCGCAAACTGCCCGGAGCCGAAGGGCAAACTGCCCGAGCCGAGGGCAACATATATGTTGTTTGCGTTTTGTGCCTGCCAGCCATAGACAGTGTGCATGCGGTGTGGGTCACGGCAACGCCAACGGTTCGTGTCCGCGATTCCTGATTCCTCTGACAACTGGGTACAGGCGTGCGTTTTCCGGCTAATTGGTTGGTATCTTGGCTAAATACCAAATTCAGAGGTCGGTCTGCCCCGGTTCGTGTACATGCTAACGCTTTTGATTGATAAATCAGCTAAAAACGAAAGCGTAGCTCAGAAATGAGCTTAACGGCGGCACCGTGTGAGCTGAGCCACTCTTCAAGCATGGCCAGCGTGATTAGCGAGGGAACTCAAAGAGTACCCGGAAGCGAAGTAAGGGGAAGATGAAGGGCAGGAGTACCCCGGTGCCTGATGAGTCGCCAGAGTCGTCGCTGACTTGGGATTCTAAGCGGGCCAACCTGGATGACAAAGCGTCGTCAGGTTTAGTCCAGGCCAGCACCGTAGGCCCCTTTGCCTTTGTGGCCCCCGCTGCCCCCCTTGCCTGCACCTCTGCCGCCGCTGCTGCTGCTCCTGTTGCTGCCCTCCCTAGGGCTGATGCTCCGCATTGCAACACGACGAGCATAGTCTCCCTGGGTGCGTCGGCCATGCTCTCTGAGATGTCGGCAGTGCAGCTTGGTGTCAAGCATGTCGTGTTCCGTGGACGTATGAAACGGGGGGCTGCATATGTAGTTAAGGAGCAGCAGTCGATGACAGCCATTAAGAGGAAAGTCCGCTTGGAGACGAAACCTTGGTCGATCACCGATGGCGACAGTGTGGATCTGACGCTTGAGGTTCACGACGGCTCTACATCAAGTGGTTCTCTTTCCGCTGCCGGTCACTCGTCCGCACTTATGCCTGTCAGAGGTGCGTGGGATTCGTTCACAAGGTGTCTCAGTGCCGATCGAAGGACGTCACATGCCGTCAATGTGGCGACACTGGCCACACGCGCTCGTGTGGTACACCAAGCAGGTGAGCTGCAGAAATTACAGACAGAGGAGGCTACCCGACGGGGATCATATACTCTCGGGGACGGGCCCCATCTACGCTGCCGTGCTAGCGAGGGTGTCGGCTAGACATTAAAAATGTTTAGCCTCATCCAGGCAAACTGTGGTCGTGGCCGAGTCTCTATGACTGAGCTAGAAGTCCGCATGCGCGACTCTGGCCATTCGACCGCACTTGTGCAGGAGCCCTACATGGACAAAGGAGGATGGATAACGGGTCTCCCATCCAGGATGCGCGTATCCCTCATCGAGGGAAATTCCCGAGCTGGACTGGAGCCAAGAGGAGCAAAACTGATGTCCATCGTATGTGCTTGGGGAGTAGAAGTCGGTGTATCCGTTTCTACCAGCAAGACGGCTGTCATGGTACAGGTACGGTTGCTGGAGCAAGCCTACCACATGCTGACAAATACCGGTACTTTGGCATCACGGCCGGCGAGCGGTTGAGTTTTCTCCCGCATACCTCGTCCTGCTAACTCGTGAGGCTGCTAGCAGGACTTGCTGATGCTGCGTTCGGAAGACGTTTGCAGCTGCGGGATCGCTCGCGGGTGAGTGGGCCGCCACTCCCGGGTTAGGCTAAAACTGGCAAAATCCTTCTGGTGCTTGCTGTACCTGTGCCTGTCGGGGCCAAAAGGGGAGGGCCCACCGAGCCTATCGGTACCACGGGTTGAGTAGTTTCCAAGGCTACTCATTGAGGTCGGCCCCCTTGTGGGAGTATCGAGGTGGCTGTGGTTGAGACTCAAATCGTGGGTAGAGTTTCATCTGAGGCTCGACGTGGAATTGCGTATCAACTGCCTGCTTTGACCCATAGATCAGCAGAGGTTTTAGATAAACCTCCCCCCTCACGAAGGGGGATTGATATGCCCGACAAGCTGACTTTTAAATTGGTACCTAGGGGACTTAGGTCTTCTAGAAGCGCTAGTCTGGCGGCAAAAATCCAGACTCATCGTACAATATGCAAATTTATGTGCATATTCAGGTAACGTGGTTTTAAGCCTACATATGGCACATACTACGTTAAATAAAACCTGAGCGATCAGAGTTGTTCCGTCCCCATATACTCAGTCCGTTTCTGATCGTCGGAGTGAACAGACGTGTTTTTCTGTGCGGTCCCGAAAACTCATCCAATTCAGATTTCGTTGTTTGTTTTGGTTGCCGGGCGATGCTCCCACTTTGTGTCTCACTTCGGTGTGAGCAAAGCAACAAAAACTGAGATAAGGACCATAAAACCCCGTCACGAGCTCGTAAACAAGATAGCAATCTTGTAGCGGTGAATTGCGCGTGTGTGTGTGTGCCTCGCGCTAGTTTGGCAAAACGTAAACCAAGCAAGAAAATGTACTGCGGTTGTTTGCGTTTTTTGCCTGCCAGCCATTGACAGTGTGCATGCGGTGTGTGTCACGGCAACGCCAACGGTTCGTGTCCGCGATTCCGTATCGGCCAGCCTCTGACAACTGTGTTCGTGCGTACGTTTTCCGGCTAAATGGTTGGCATCTTGGCTAAATACCAGATGCAGAGGTCGGTCTTCCCCGGTTCGTGTACATGCTATCGCTTTTGAGAAACGAAAGAGTGGCTCAGAAATGAGCGAAACGGCGGCACCGGGTGAGCTGAGCCGCTCTTCAAGCATGGCCAGCGTGATGAGCGAGGGAAGCTCAAAGAGTACCCGGAATCGAAGTAGATGGAAGATGAAGGGCAGGATTTTGCCTGATCAGTCGCCAGAGTCGTCGCTGACTTGGGATTCTAAGCGGGCCAACCTGGATGACGAAGTGTCGTCAGGTTTAGGCCAGGCCAGCACCGTAGTCCCCTTTGCCTTTGTGACCCCCCGCCGCCCCCCTTGCCAGCACCTCTGCCGCCGCTGCTGCTGCCCTCCCAAGGGCTGACGCTCCGCGTTGCAACGCGACGAGCATAGTCTCCCTGGGTGCGTCGGCCATGCTCTCTGAGCTGTCGGCAGTGCAGCTTAGTGTCAAGCATGCCGTGCATGGAACCGGGGGCTGCTTATGTAGTTCACGCAGCGATTTTGCGCTATGACGAACTCTGCGTTGGAGATGGCCTCGCAGGTGCAGGCTACAGCTGCCCAGCTCCCCGCTGCACCATATTCCGCTGCCACTAATGCTGTCTAAGCTGGGCCCATCGCTGCCCCGCGGCTCAACAAACCAGTTGAGTCGTGGTCCAAGGTGGTGACCAGCAAGGACCCCGCCGTCACGGGTAAACAGGTGGCCGAAAAGATTCGGAAGGTGGTTGCTCCGGCCCTCGGTGTCCGTGTCCACGATGCTCAAGAGCTGCGTCGAAGTGGAGCCATCATCCGCACACCATCGGTGGGCGAGATGAAGAGGGTAGTCGCAAGCGCGAAGTTGGACTGGATGTCCAACAAAACCGGAACTCCAACCCAAGGATCACTGTGTTGGACATGGACACCAGCATTTCCCCTGAGGACTTTATGCAGGAGCTGTATGCGAACCATTTCAAGGAGCAGCAAACGATGTCTTGAAAGGAAGGTCCACCTGGAGACGAAGCCTTGGTCGATCACCGATGGCGACAGTGTAAATCTGACGCTTGAGGTTGACGCGAGCGCACTGGCTGTACTTGAGAAGACCGGACGGGTCTACATCAAGTGATTTTCTTTCCGCTACCGGTCGCTCGTCCGCACTTATGCTTTTCATACGTGCGTGGGATTCGACCACAAGGTGTCTCAGTGCAGATCGAAGGACGACACATACCGTCAATGTGGCGACACTGGCGGGAAGTGAACGAAGCAGTTGAGCTGCAGAAATTGCAGACAGAGGAGGCTACCCGACGGTCATCATATGCTCTCGGGGACGTGCCCCATCTACGCTGCCGTGCTAGCGAGGGTGGCAGCTAGACATTAAAATGTTTAAGAAGGAAAAGAGGAAGAATTACTGATCTCCGATCCGGTATGCGCGTATTCACCGACCCAGAAAAAGGCTGCCATCGTCAGCGATGATCCATATGCCATCTGCATCGCTCATCCGATCTTCACCATTCCTTCGGCTAATCGATAAATAATACTGATTACCAAATATGTCCAGAAGGTACGAGCCTTTTATCGATAACATTGTGGGAGACTTGACGTCTTTTTTAAGTTGCGGCGAAAATTGAAAATAAACTTGATCTGCCTGAAAGTACAAGAAGTTTTTGTCCCATACAAGTGAATCTTCTAACTCTTGACAAATCTGAAAAATTTGTGTTCATACGGATAGACGGTCATTTCTGTATTGACTCGACTGTTGATGGTGATCAAAAATAAATACTATAAATGGGGTCGTAGATGATTCCATCTACCTGTCACATTTTCTTGGAAAAACTTATTCTCTGTGAACCTTTCGTACAGATTGTAAAAAATTACAACTTTTTTACCTTTAAGTAACAGCTGTTAACTTAAGCAACGTCTAAAGCGCGGGGCGCATGAACCTCAGGCACACTAAAATGTCATCAAATCGAAACCAGCCTCGAACTCCTTACTTTTTCCGCGCACACATTACATTTATTTAGGAGTCGTCGTGAGTTGCGTGAGCACGAAAACCAAACAAATCAATATCATGAGCACATTTATTTTGGTATTTTGCGGTGCCTTTTCAAAATCTGTTTTTTCCTATTTTTGTATTAAGATGAAAATTGAGGAAAATAAATTGATTGTTTTGTTCCTGCAGAATTTAGGGATTGATGAATATTTAAACAAACTAACCAATTGTACGGCTCTCCGGATTTATTTTAAACTTTCACATTTGCTCTGAGCGTTAATGTGAAAATCGCTTATTTGAATACGGAACATACATTGGTTAAAAGTATTCGAATAAGAAAACAGGTTTGAATAAAATGGAAATCATGAAATATGTTCTAGATCTTTATCTAAATTTATGATAATGTCATTGGTTTAAGAATTATATAGTTTATTGGGTCGAAATAATTATTTAGTTGCGTTGCGTTCTGGGCAAAATTATAATACCCCTTGCAAGGGTATTAAAAACTAGTTTCCGGCTTCGACCGTTTCAAATAGCTAAATTGGCAACACTCATTACTGCGATGTTGACGGACTGCACGCTTCGAGCTCCAAGCGAGAAGTGATCACGCAAGGGTGCAGGCATGATGCAACTATAAAAGGTGAGGCCAAGCCAGTGTGATGCGTACTTTTGCTAAAGCTGCGAGAGAGATTGGGAGAGAGAGTGGGAGAGCGAGTGGCAGAGCGAGAGTGAGTGGCGCACATGGACGCACTTTATGAATGCGGGTGTGTCTGTGTGTGTGAACAACAAAAGCGATCGCTCAATCAATTGTCAGAAGAAAAATACATTTTAGGAAACAATCGAAAACTAGTGAAAATATTAATTAAAACCATTTAAACATTAGTAATGTTAATAAAAATTAATTATTTGTATTTATCAGCTTCGTACTAACATTGGGATATTGTCATTTCCGCGGTGCAAAATGATGTACAAAAAGATAGACAAGAAAAATGTATACACTTTTTGTTGCATCATGATCATGGCCTTGGCCACAACAACACAAAGTGTATACAGCTAAGTATGTATTAATTTTTTGCTACAGCGCAAAAAAAACACCCCCAAATACATAAACAAAACAAACAAAAAATCGACATCCGCGGACAACCTTACGCTTCAAGATTTCGCACAGCACTGAAGGTACTGGAGGTACTTTGCAGAGAACTGTTCTGCCTTCTGCTTCCGCCATTGTTGATAGA
Source organism: Lordiphosa andalusiaca (assembly GCA_035044965.1). Classification (NCBI taxonomy): domain Eukaryota; kingdom Metazoa; phylum Arthropoda; class Insecta; order Diptera; family Drosophilidae; genus Lordiphosa; species Lordiphosa andalusiaca. Next base: position 960 of record JAWNNM010002432.1, on the reverse strand, counting down.
AAATCCCTAACGCCTTCGGCCATTTTGGTCGATAACTATCGATACTTGGAGGAAGGCGCCTACTTTGAAATAAATATCAGTTACCTGCTTGAATCTTAGGTACAGTAGAGTAGCGACGGCGACTTAGCGTCGAATTGGAACGGTGTAGTGTGGAACAAAAACAGTTAAAATCGTTAAAAAAAAACAACCTAAACTAATTAGTTCAAGTTTGAAAGAAAGAAGTTTGACGTGTGTGGGACAAAATCGTTTTATATCTGCCGGCAGATCAAGTTAATTTTAAATCAGGGTGACGAGCTGAGTCGATTGAGTTTTGTCCATCCGTCTTTCTGTCTGCCTGTTTCTACGCAAACTAGTCTCTCAGTTTTGATGCTATCGAGCTGAAATTTTGCACAGATCTTCTTTACGCTGCCCGATACTAGTATTTGTCGGAACCGACCGGATCGGTTGACTATCTCATGGCTCCTATAGGAGCAATCGGTCGGAAAACTAGTTTTAGTAAGAAAAATTTATTCAAATCAATTTCATCCACAAACTTTGTATTTGAAGGCTTTCTATGCTTTTTTATAACTCTGGCAAGTTTGATGAAAATAGGACAACTATATGGTATAGCTGCCATACAAAAGATAGGTCTAAAAAACAGTCTTAGTGAGAAAAACATTTTAGTTTTTAATGGTAGCATTCTGCAATTTTATATTTGACTGTTTCACATGCTTTCACATATTTCTAAATGAATTTTTGTCAAAATTGCATGAGTATATCATAAAGAAACCGTAATCATATAGATCGGTCGGAAAGTTTGTCGTTGTGGGAAAAAGATTACTTGTGAAAATATTTAAGCGAGCACTTGCAAGGGTATAAAAATCGTCGGCACAGACGAAATTAGCTTAGCTTTCTCGTTTTTTTGTTTGTTTTTCTTATCGATGTGCCTTTGGTTTAATTTCATTATTGAATTCGGTTATT